>CM057813.1:124252978-124852978 GCA_030067965.1 Latrodectus elegans
TAATTATTTATTTAGATAAAATAGTATATATATATATATATATATATATATATATATATGATATACGAGGGTTACTCTGAAATTTTTGAGATACATACAGACGAGTATTTACAAAATAAAAATAACGGTTTAATTTTAAAATGCAAAGTATTTTAACACAGAAGACGATTTTTTACTGACTTACTTTAACTTGTTTAGCGTAGAATAAATTTTAAACAGAAAAGAAAATGGAGTTGACCCGCCAACATTCTCGCGCTATGATTTTCTACGATTTTAAAACAGGATTAAATCAAGTAGAATACGTTCAACGGTTGCAGTTAACATTTGGTGATGAATCTTCAGATGGTGTTACTGTATTCAGATGGTTTAGAAAATTTAGAAGAGGTCGCATTTTTCTTCAGGATGAAGAACACACAGGAAGGCCGCCGTCGGCAGTAATCCCGGATAATGTGTCTGCCATACAAAAAATGTTAATGGATGATAATCGCTGTACCAATCAAATGATACAGAAGGAACTTAACATTGGATATCCGCAGTCATACACAAAATCATTCATGATAAATTACATATGAAAAAAGTAGTTTTCCGGTGGGTTTCCCATAATCTAACTGAGAACCAAAAAGAGGAGCGTGTCAGAATCAGTAAAGGAACTCTTAAATTGCAAAATGAAGGTGGCCACCGCATCATTTCTAAAATTGTTACAGGTGATGAAACGTACATACCATTTTTTGACACTCAAACACGTCAAGAAAGCAAAGAATGTGTCTTTGAAGATGATCCCACGAAGACAATGGTGAAAAAAAAACGCGCACTTAAGAAAGTGATGTGTGCCGTTTTCTTCAGAAGTACGGGATTAGTCAAAGCCATGAAGTTGGAAGGACAGAAGACAGTAACAGCAAACTGGTATACCTCTAAATGTCTTCTAGAAATTCTACAAGAACTGAATGTTAGGGGACTAATGCTTCACAATGACAATGCATCTTCACATACAGCCGGATTAAAGTTGCGTTTTTCAAACAAAAACAAATTACAGTGATCGAACATCCGTCGTATTCACGTGATCTAGCTACGTGCGGCTTTTGGTTGTTCTTTAATCTAAAAAATAACTTACGAGGATGTCGTTTTCATTCAGAAGAAGAGATTGATGTATCTATAAATGTATTTTTTTTCATCTATTCCAAGAAATGAATGGTTTGAGGCATTTAATCTGTGGCAAATTCGTCTACAAAAGGGCATTGATGCTGGAGTGCTGGAGGAGACTACTTTGAATACACCTAACATTTTGTAAGTATAACTTTAAAAACTTAGTTTTATCTCAATAATTTCAGAGTGATCCTCGTATATATATATATAAATAGATTGTTCAATAGAACAAATTTCATGTTATTTATTTCAATTGCTCATAACCACACCATTTATAATGCTTTAATTTGGCATCATATGTTTTTCTTTTTAAAGTTACATTTTTTCTCTTTTTAATGCATATTTTTATTAGAAAAGTATGCACATTTTTTTGTATAAGTTATTAAGTGAGACCATGTTAATCGATGAATTTCGTGTGTTGATGAAGTATGAGTTTCACCGTTGAGCCACAATACCGCAATCTGTCACCAATATCAATAGTTTGTTCATCATTGAAGCATCTACAAATGCGACTCTTGCCCGTTGATTTAAAAAATTTGTTCGGGAGATTTTGACTTCTCTATTTAACCACGTGGTCGACCCTATACTCAAGTGATTAGTGACGTCCTGAACTCCATTGTGGAAGCAAATTCCCGCCAGTATGTACTTGAGTTATAATTAATGTACAGTGTGTCGAAGCAAATAATCATAACTCATTTGGCATCAATAATGGATAAAGTGGAAAAGCCGGACAAGTGGATACTGCATGAAGTGACTGATGTGCAGATGGAACGAAGACTCGACGAATGACTTTCTCACAACAAAACCGAACCTTTTCTCAATCAAATCATTAAGTGCAACGAAAAATAGTGTTGTACAATAATCGTCAGCTCTTATCACTATGGTTGAAAAAATATGAACCATTATGACGCAAAACCAGAAGAAGCAGTTTTTTTTTGTTTTTGGTGGTCTGGATCAGGTGTCATCTCCCACAGTTTTATGGCCAATCGATCAGTGTATGTCTACTGTAATCAACTAGACGAAAGGATGAGAATTCTTGATATTAAACAGCCAAAATTAAGTAATCAGATGACTTCAATCCTCCTGCACGATAACGCTCGACCACATATTACCCGAATGACCCTGTGAAATTAACAGAAAGTTGAAGTTGGAAACTCTCCCTCACCCACCGTACTCGCCAGATCTTGTTCCCACTGACTATCATATTTACAAAATTTAAACAACTTTTTATTTGGAAAATAATTCAATTCCGCGCGGACTGTCAAAATGGCGTTTCAAGAGTTGATCAAGCCTCGTGATACAGGTTTCTATAGTAAAGTAAGAAATGCGTTAGCACTAAAATGGCAAAAGTGTATCGATAATATAAATTCCTACTTTGAGAAAAAATAAAAAGTTTTATTGCAAAAAAAAAATTAATTATGTGCATTTTTTGCTTCATACCTGACAAACTAATACCTATATAAAGGTTACATAGACTAACTATTTCTATGAGTTTGTTGTTTATTATTAAAAAAATAATTCATAATAAAATTTTACTTATTACCTCAGTAATTATACTTTTAATTTTTACAAGAACACATTTATTCGTGCACTAAGAAAACAAGGATAGTAAATACAAATATTTTTTTACCCTTTTATACTTTAATTTTAAATAAATATTATTATTATAAATGACAAATTATATCATAGAATATTAAGATTTCTTTTCTAAAACTTTTGTTTCTTATTTTATGTATCGAAATGAACAAATGAAACAATATATTCCATGGTAAATTCAATTTATTTATTCAAATTTGTTATAAAATTGAAGCAAAAATATGCAATATTAATTAAAATATACCTAATGTTTAAATGAAATTAACAAAAGTATTTTTGCAGTAGACATTATAATACAATACAATTTAGTATAATTATTATAAATTAATTTAGTTTAACTTAATAATAATGAAAATCAAGTATTATTAAGAAAACGAAGATATACTATACACGAAATTAACTATATATATATAACTATTGTTATAAAGCATTATTATAACTTTAATATGATACGTTAAGCGTACGTTATTTATGATCTGAAATAAATTTAGCCAAAAGTAAAATAATGATTTTTATCCAGCTACCACTTTTTATCGCACATTTTGCATATTGGTATTGAACATTTTGCATATTGGTATTGATTATCGTTCAATTCAACTTGGACCAAATTGACTTTCAATCTAAATTCTCCAATGTCATTAGAAAAAATAATCACGTTTAAATTGAAGTTTGAGCTTACGTTCATTAAATGAAATCTTATAAAGCTAGAAATATTTACATAAAACTTTTGTAACAAAATCCATTTTTGTAACCTTCCAAACCAACTCAATCTTTCACTTTCTGTAGCAAAATGTAACCATTCAAGTATTTTACACAAAATTCATTTCAACATTTAATTTTTGTATAATTTATAAAATATAGATAAATTATCGCGAAAAACTTTATAAATTACATCTGAATTTAAATAATTGATGACTTTTTTCTCACTATATTGATAACTAAATAACATTTTGTTTACTTTTGCAGTTAACTTTGGTTTTTATAATGGTATATAAAAATGTTTGATGGTATTTTTCATTTTCTTACATTTTTCTATGTGTTAGAATAATAAATAATTATACCTATTTATTGAGAAATCCTTTTGATATTGAAATAAAATTTCCATCAGTTGAATAAGATATTTAGTGATTGCTGATTTATATTCATAAGTTTGAAAGCACCTCCTTGTATGTAAAAATATTAAAATCATAATAAAAAACAAATAATTTAATTACAATTCAGTCTCAAAAAATTAGATATTTTTTATATATTAAATGAAGTAAGAAATGCAAAGGCATTTTCTTATTTAGCAATTAATCATTTGTAAAATAAGAAAGTCTGATTTGCATGAAAAATATCAAATAATGATTTAATGTTTCCTTACTCTTAAATTTATGTTGTGATATTTGCAAGATTTTCTATACGTTCTTCAAATATGACTATATGTAATAAATGTATAATTATATTTGATTTATAATAAATATAAGATACTAATATATAAGGACAGTTATAAGTGTAATCACAGCTTCTGTTATGATTAATTTTCTTACTTATTTTACACCAATCATAATTAAGATAGATGTATATCATAACTTTTAATGTATATCAATATAAATTAATTAATCTGAGACACCAATATACGATATTCTGAAAAATTGTACTGACAGAATTTTTATGAATTCTAAAATTATTGATGAATTTAATTATTAACATGTACTTCTTGAAAAATTATAATAAATTTAAAAACTTACTTTAAAATTCATTAGAAAAATACAAAAGGTGAACATGTTTCAATTGGTTTTGCAAATATAAAAATTTCAGCAGAAGTAAAGCAAATTAATTAAAAGTTTAAGTAAAACAGAGTAAATACTTGTATAAATTTCATTAACCTATTTTAACGCAAAAGTTGTGCATTTTGTAGTTTTTTTCTTACTTTTTAAAACAAACGTTTATTTTAGCTTTCAGTTCAACACACTAAGTTATAACTAAGAACATACTTGTTTTTATTTCTTGCTCTCCGTTGCTTAGCAACGTCAAATAAAGAGTTGTCACTCAATTTATAATAAAGCCAACAGAACAGACTTCAGCAAATATTGACAATAAGAAGAATCTTGAACAAAATTTTGCTATTCATTGTTTTACTCAAAGTTAAAAACAAGTGACAATTAATATTTTGTTACATTTCTCTTAAATTTATAGTTTGCTTTGAAAGAAGATTTGTTTTGCAGCATTTCTCTTATATTAAAAATAGATTTATGCAGGAAAATGTATTCAAACATTTTGAATACTGAATATTTTTCTTTTAACTATAATTTATTTTGTCATATTTTGGTTTCATATTATCAATGATATGTTTTAAGAAACGTAAAATATGTTATGCCTTTTCACTAAAGTGTTTTTGAGAATTTACACATTATGTTCTTAAATTTTGTTGTTCTAGAAAATCTGAAGTGTACATTATTAAATTATCATATACATTGTCATTTTAAAATTTTTCATTGAGCAATGTGTTAAAAAATGTTGGTCTTACAAAAGTGGAGATGCATTCAAACATGTCACATGTGTGTGTGTGTGTGTGTATGTCAATGTATTTAAACAATTTAAATTTTCAATATTTTTTCTTTAGTTATAATTTTTTTTCAAATCTTGGTTTCATATTATATGAGAAATTTTAAATAATATAAGATATTTTATGCTTTGTGTACTTAATTTTATGGGAGTTACTAATACTATTTATTCAATATAATATGTCTTATTTTCACATTTAAGAAAGTTAGCAATTAATTTGAAATATAAAAGTAAAAAACTTATTTCCAATTCATATTCTTTATCAGATTCGTAGCCCACATTGCCTTAAAAACATTTATAAAAGTAATGATGCATTAACACGGTAAATCAATATTTTAAACTACACCAAACGTATTTTATTAAAAATTTTAAATGAGTTTATATTCTGCCCTATTTATCTTCCAGTTAAATTTCTGTAGTGTTTCTCCTTTTTTTAAATTTGATGTGGTTTAATCTTCACGACGCTATACTTAACATTTTCAATATTTTATATAACCAAAAAAGGGTTTCTCTGTAAAATAAAATCTACTAAGTATTTATTTTAAAGAAATTATTTATGAAAGTTGCTACAAAATTTAATAATGCCTAAACTAAACTTTTCTACATTGTTTACATTTTTAAAAATATTACTTATAGTTTCGTTGAACAAATATAACGCAAATTAATATAATTAAGCTAATTCAGCTTATATATTGCTATATTTTAGAAAACGTATTTAATTTCTAGTTACTGAGGTATATGTTAAGTTGATAGTTTGTGTTAAGTATTTTTTTTATGGCAGCAATTCTCTCTAGAACACAGTTCCGCGTTATAGGAAAGCGTGTTGCACTTGCATTCCCATAAAGTGCGCTCCTATCACCTCGTATCACGCGTTATGTATTAACGTTTGGCTCGTTTTCTCGCTGAAGGAGGTTTAAACCGAAAATTAAAGACAGACTATGTTATGAGTGAACTGTGTGTTAAAATGATTCAAAAAAAATAAAGTGTGTTAAATATTAATAAATTAGAATATATATGGAAAACAGAACTCTGTGATTGGACAGCCCATAACGGTCGAAGCCTGCAGTGCCCATACCTGTTTCCTTGGTCGAATGCCCGGGAGTTCCCGATTATAGTTCAGCCTAACACACACACACACACACACACACACACATATATATATAGATATAGATAGATATAAAGAAGTAAGGTAAAAATAGTGTCAAAATTACTTATGAAAAGATATAAGAATGAAGAATAGAAACTCAAATAATTTATTCTATCGCCTTATTTAATAAAAAAGATAAAAGTATTATGTAGAATTCATGCCATAAAATTCTTAAATCAAATGGGAGATGACGAAGCGTGGCCAGAAAAAAATGTAGAAATTTAAGCTTTCAAGTAAATATAATAAATCAAATATAGGAAATCAAAGAAAAATGTAACTATAAGAAAAATTTTAAGATATATTTAAGATTTTTCTTACAACTCATTTTTATTTGATTCCTAATAATATTTCATATCTTTTTTCTTAGAATTAGGAAATACTTATAATATTTTTATAACTTTTATTTTTATTTGCAATGCATTATATTTTGATGTTGCAAATATTTTTTTTTTTTGCAAATATATCTTTAAAATAACAATATTTGAATATAATGATTAAAATTACTAAATCTTTTGTAATTTATATTTAATTGTTTTTCTTTAAAGAAATATTAAAAGGAATCTAATGCATATAAAATTACAACATGATTAGAGACATTAAGTGGTTATATGCAGTGTGCTGAGTAACCAAATCTAAAAAATAAAAGATGTATCTAAATCTTCATTTTTTGAATTATATTTTAACACTGATTATTTTTTAATAAAATGAATTTTGATCTATTTTTTAAATAAATTTAAATATTTTTAGTTAATAGTTTGTGTTTCCTTTTTAGGTAAACTTTCTAAAAGAATGCAAAAGATACAATAAATTATCTTATAAATATTAGATATGAATTCAAAACCTTGTACTTATATCAGCTATTTTGGATAGCAGAACCGTAAAAAAATTCTTTCTGAAATAAAATAATTAAATATTACATTTTGAATGTGTTTTTATATTCTACAAAAATAGATTCACATAGAAATTCCAAACAATGTTAGGAGAATTAATATTAAAACATATCGTTATGGTAATTTTATATTTATTAAAAATCATTTGAAATACTTAACTTTAATAATCAGTACATGCTTGAAATTCATTGTTAATCAGTATCCATATTTCAAGTTCGTTTACAACTTTTGTCTGTTATTCAAACTTATTGTTCATTATTCATAGCAAAACCGTTATTTTTAATTACTGCCTGTAATCGAAATTCATTGTTAAATATTATCATTTATTAAAATCAATATTTTCTTTAATTGAAGTATAGGTCTAATTTCTTTATTTATTTTTATTAAATAGATTTATATATTTTCAGGGAACTAACATCCTATACACACATGAAACCTAAATAAATTTATGTTTTTTAACATTATTTGATTTAGCATGATCAACAAAATCTCCACATTTTTAGTTTACTGCAGTTACATGGATTCATTATGCAATTATTGATACTAATTCTCCTGCATGATGCAAACGCGATATCAGGAACTATCACAAGTTTAAATCTGTAACTTATTTTCAAAAGGGTAGCTTTAAGTCCAGTATTGAATTCCTCCTATTTGCATTTCCCCTTTTCAATGCGATAGAAATTCTTCCATGCATATTATTTTAAATATTTGCTGAGCAGCGACATAAAGGGTGATATATTGTAAACTATTCTGTTGACTTAGAATTTTATTTGTCTTAGACAACACAAGAATCTCTTGTGATGTTTGAATTGTCGTTAGTATTCGTATTTTAGCGTTTTAATAGAGGAATAATTTCTTAGATTGTTGAGTGATTAGTTGGTTGGTGTCGTGTACATTTGAAGTTAAGTCAAATGATTCCAAATACCAAAGTCACGGCCTTGAAAATGTGTGCATTATAGAAATTTCTCTGAAAGGGAAATACGTCAATAACTCGTTAATAAATTCGTCAAGATGTGTAAACATTTTATATCAACTTATGTCACCTATAATAAAATGAATTAAAATTTGTTTCATTCGAAAGTTTTAGATGAAAGAAAAAGTACTTGTGAATGAGAATTCCATGAGTAGAAATATTAAATAATCGAATACACATGACTTACAAATCATTCAAAGATTTTAAACACAAAACTAAGTAATTTCCTAACTTAAATTTATCTAAATTATTGTCCATTGGATAAATCGTATATTTCATTTATTATACATATCCAATACATTTGATTCCTTCATAATATTTATGTTTGATTTATTGTAAAAAAACTTAGATTTTATATTGAAAACCAGGGAGCAGGTGCAACAGCTTATTATAGTATTTTCAGTGTTGCAGTATTTATTTTGTACACTGTGAATTTTATAGGAAGCATTTATTTTTAAATAGAAACAATCACGTCATATTCCATATAAAAATAAATATATTCTATATAAAAATACTGTTGCGTTCAAAATGTTTTTTAATTAGAAATCTATATAAAAGTAGCAAAATTTTAACCTAAAAACACATAACTACAAGAATGTTGTAATTTGAACAGAGATGTTATTGGGGTTAAAAGGACGAATTACAATTTTTAATATGCAATCAAATAACTTTTTATTCTAGTGAAGTTTTTAAATTAAGCATAACCTAGCAAGAAACCATTTAGTAATTCTGAGTCGAAATTTCATAAAGTAAATCATTTTCAGTATGATAAAAAAATAATACATTATTAAAATATTAAATGTTACTTAATTACATACGTAAAAATAGCCCAATTATTTTGATTGTTCTTCGATAAATATAATCATTTAAATTAATAAGATATTTTTTTAAGTTAATGTCATATAAATATTTTTTTATGGATTAATTGCTTCAAATAATACAGTAATTCAAATAATTCGTGTTCAAATAAATAATCTTCATATTATATAATCCAAATTTTATGCTGCATCAATATAAATATTCATAAATGAAATTGGAATACTTACGTAACAGCGTTACAGCAGCCAATTTCGCACCAAAACTTAATTTACTTAAACTCTGGTAAAGAAGTACATAATTTAAAATTAGAAAAAATTATAAAATTTTTTTTGAAATTCGTACGGCCTCAAAAGTTACAATCACGATAATACCTATGTACTGAGATTAGATAGATAAAGTAAAATATATTTTGGAATAAAGCGTATTTTTAAATTATAATTTTTGTTTTGAAGCAAAAATGTTAAATTTAAAAACCTTTATTTTACTTATTTTTATGTAATTTATATTTTGCATACCTAATTCATATACAATGTTTTAAGAAAAACAGTCAGAGTTATTTGATTATATTTTCTAATAAAAATGGACTAGCTCAAGAAATTACATACGCATTCCTTCAAGATAATTATGAAATATGTATTCTAAAAATAATAATGAACCTAATTTTTAAATGAAATAAGAAATGAATTATCAAACAAGTGAAGCCCATGAAACCTATAGGCTTATTAATATCATGTATCAAAAGTAGAAAATATCTACATCTATCTCTCTCTCTTATATATATATATATATATATATATATATATATATATATATATATATATATATATATATATATATATATATATATATATATATATATATATATAATAAACACACAAAATATTTGTGTTTAAAAATTTCTTTACCTATTCAAAAATCTTTATGTTGAATATATTCTTTTTCATGTTGATGACTTAAATTGACCGCCCCTCGTCATTATATCATAAGTGAAAGTTGTGCTGCATTGACAGTAGTAGCCAGGAGATATGAAAAGTTACAAATACACTACTGGCTATTAAAACTGCTACACCAGGAAGAAATGCAGATAACAAAATGATATTTATTGGACAAATATATTATGCTAGAAATAACAAGTGATTAAATTTTGAAAAAATTTGACTGGATAGTTCCTGAGAAATCAGTACCCAGAACAACCACCTCTGGCAGTATTAACATCAGGTATACGCCTGGGCATTGAGTCAAACAGAGATTGGATTGCATGTACAGGTACAGATGCCCATGCAGCTTCAGCACGATGCCACAGTTCATCAACCGTAGTGACTGGCGTTTGATGACGAGCCAGTCGCCCGGAAACCATTGACCAGACGGTTTCTATTGGTGAAAGATCTGGAGAACGTGCTAGCCAGGGCAACAGCCGAACATGTTCCGTATCAAGGGAGGTCCATACATTACCGGCAACATGCGGTCGGGAATTATCCTGCTGAAACGTAGGGTTTTGTGGGGCTCGAATAAAGGGTAGAGCCATGGGTCGTAATACACCAGAAATATAACGTGCACTGTTCAAAACACCGTCAATGCGAACAGGAGGTGACCGAGACGTGTATCCAATGGCACCCCATACCATCACGCCAGGTGATGGGCCAGTATGACGATGACAAATGCACGCTGCCAGTGTGCGTTCAACACGATGCCACCAAACACGGATGCGACCATCATGATGCTATACACAGAACCTGGATTCATCTGAAAAGATGACGTCTCGCCATTCGTGCGCCCAGGTTCGTCGTTGATCACACCACTGAAGGCGCTCTTGTCTATGACGCAGCGTCAAGGGAAACAGCAGCCATGGTCTCCGAACTGAGAGTCCATGCTGCTGTAAACGTCGTCGAACTGTTCGTGCAGAAACTTGTTGTCTTCCAAACGACCCCGTTTCTTGACTCACGTTTCGTAACGTGATTGCACGATCCATTACGGCCATGCGAAGAATATGCCTGTCTTCTCGGCTGCTAGTGATAGGTGGCCGATGAGATCCCGCATGGCGTTCCGTATTACTGTCCTGAACCCATCGATTCCATATTCTGCTAACAGTCATTGGATCTCGACCGACGCGAGCAGCAATACTGCGATAAGATAAACCGCAATCCCGGTATCTTTATCAAATTCAGAAACATGCTGGTACGAATTTCTCCTTCTTACACGAACCATCACAACAACTTTTCACCAGGCAACAACGTTCAGATGCAATTTGTGAATAAGAACCGGCTGAACAATTTCCTCATTTAAACACAATGTAGGTGTCGCTATTGGTGCCTGCTTTGTCTGAATGCGCTGAAAAGCTAATCATTAGCATATCACAGCAACGTCTTCCTTTCGTATAAATTTCACGTCTGCAGCATGACGCCTTCTTGGTGTAGCAATTTTAATAGCCAGTAGTGTACAACACAGTTCAATATAAAAATGAAGATTTTTCATCAATTATTGATAACATATTCGTGTTTAAAGGATTTTAGTGATGAATATACAGCGATTGTTTTAATGAATACATAAGCTCTTTAAATAAATAAGATAGTTTGTCGTTATAAATATTCTTATTATTTTCTAAAATATGCGATATGTTTTATAGTGTGATTCTAAAATATATAATAATAAAAACATTCAATTAATTATAATAATTATAATGGCTAGGAAAAAACATTGGTATATCGAAATATTAAGGATAATTTATTTTAAGAATTTAACTAAACTATAGAGAGTGAGTTTCTAAAAGATTATATAATCTGAAATAATATTAAGATTATTTCCGATTATACTCTTTTACAAAATGGGCAGTCTGCTGGCATTTGTGTATTTCTTTCACACACATCATCAGAAAAGTAATGAAATCATGAAAATATTTGTCTGTAAATGAATTAAAGAAGATTTTTGCCTTATTTACTTTAATTGTTTATTTAGTCAGCTGTATGATGTAAGCACATTCTTTTTCATAATTTTAAATTTTATTATTTCTTACAATGGCTAGTAAATATTGAACGAACGTTGTGAATACAAAATTTTTAATATACTCTAAAATATAATCGGAAGTGTAATTTATTCTTATTTCATAAATATTTCCTTACCACAGTAATATTTTTTACACATTATTTTAAATGAATATCTGCATAAATACAAAGAAATTAATAAAGAGGAATATAGTAGAAAACATGTTTTCATATATTACTTCGTTTTTCCAACTAATATTTAAATCTTATTTAATTTTGCATTTTTTTTGAGAGGATTTTATTATCTAAACACTTTAACCAATGAAACTTTATTCAACGACTGATAAGATAATTTCAATGTATTATTTTAAACAAACGCATGCAAACACGCTTTATAATGAATATACATCCTTTTCTTTTTTACCTTATGCCTTAATATTAAGAATTCTCAAGTCTTTAAATTTTTAAACTACATACACTTTTCTATAAAGAATTGTTTAATTTTTTTCATCTTTACACGCATTTTCTTAGTGTTTCCACTTTATTTTTTCTAAAACTTAATTTTGTATGTAAAAGAATCAGTATAGATGGTGTAAAATTATAATATTAGGAAATATCATAATGTAAAATCACAATAAAATATTTGAAAGTAAAACTGAAGACCTTCAGAATTCTTATCTCTTGTGGTTTAGATTCAAATTAGGAACCCAATAAGAAAGACCTGAGCAAAGAACTGATGTTATTGAGTTACAACCCTAGAGAGACACTCAACATTATTTTGCTCACGCTAAACACGAAATGCGATCCAGGCAAAGTTTTCTGAATTTCACTTGAAAAAGCAGCATCACACTTTCCTTTCTGAGGTGGATCCTGAAACTGTTCACGTTCAAGAAAATAATCATTCTCGAAAGAATAGTAATAGAGCATTTTTTGAAATAATTGCTGAATAATTTTTACTTGAAATTGCCAACTGAATTTTTGATTACTGAAGATGTGGTTCAGTTGGCGATACTTCCATGGCAGATAGTTTTTCTGTAATCTTTAATACTTTCATCCCTGCCCTTTGTTTTAGTTCTAAGACAACAAGATTTTCTTTAAGATTTAAAACATGCATACTTTCTGTCTATAACAAGTATAAACAGATTATTTTTAATTCTTTATATAATACTTTGTATTAATAACAAGGAAAAACGATGCATATAATGTCGAGTAATTAATTTTTAAGTAACAGCTGCTATTGTTATTACAACAGCATACTTAGCCTACGTCGCCTCACGTTTCTTAGAAATCAACATCATAACATTTCATTCTATTCTATTCAATCCTTCTTCATGCCGCTTTTCGTTAAGCTCAGCAAAGTAAAAGCATCATTTTGCCATGGGCAGTGGTTGGGAGGGTGACCTCGCCATGCTCTCTTTCACGTTAATATATGACATCCTAAGTTCTTCCGCTAGGGTGGTGTGGATATAGAGAGGAGGCTCACAGCTCAGATGTGACCTGGTCACCTGAGCGTGGTTCCCCATGACGAGATACTTGATGATAGGCGAGTATTCCAAGCCCGTTAACCTAAGTTCTAAAGGTACAGTTCGGGGCTCACCTGTACCGCTAAGTATGCAGGTACTTATCTCTGAGATTGGATCTACCAGTTTGACGGAAGTTGTCAGAAGCAGGACCAAGCGGAAGATCCCTCAATACTTGAGCTGCCACCCATAGAAATATTATTCCACTTGGAAGACATTGCAACCACGACCTTTTTAACATCTCCCAGCCGGCATTAGCAGACATGACGGGTATTCGGTGTGGTGGGGATTCGAACCCTCTACATTTCATTGTAAGGAGTAATCTTTAACTCAATCAGGAATTCTGGAAATCACTTGTATCCATTGTGCATGGGATGCATTTCGTTAGATATGGTTACTGCGTTCATTTACAATCGTTTATTTGTGCTAATTGATGATACAGAATACAATAAATTTCCTAGTAACGTTGAATTTCGATCAAGAGGTGTTTTTGATGCTGGAACTAGAAACCTTCTTGTCTATGTAGCACGAGCAGAAAAGTATTGTATTCGATGGAACATTTCACGTGATTACACGATCTCAGAGCATTTCTTTTAGCCGGAATCGGAATTTGTTCTGAGATATTCAATTCCTTTAATTATTTGAACGATTCAAAATCCAACATCTAACTATACGCATATCTTTTTTTACGTATATAAAATTAGTAATGTAAAAAGATATGCATACATCGAATTATTATTTCAGAACTCAACTTGTATAATGCTTTATGAGCATTCTACTTCCGGAATTGGTCATTTAACTGACATAAAATCTAAAAGGCATATTGAGCAACTAAATGCACCAACAACTATTGTTAAACAAGAGCTCCTTAAAATGCATGATTGAATTCCTTTAATGATTTGGCAAATTAGTTAGGGGATATTTTCATTTACTGCGTATTAGGAATAATTTGATTATGACATACCATTCAAAATTGTCGCTTAACCATTTTAAGTACCAATGTCCATGATAGAATTTGACCTTTATAAACCTTTTAATCTATTAGAAAATGTGTCTAACCAATCAACTTCCTACTCAATATCATTAGTTTAACACTGCAGTTTGGTGCAGATGGCGCTCTTGAAATATTGAATTATCTTCACCATAATCCCGTTGGTTCGAATTAGTTCTCAATGACTTAACAAACAGTTATTTACCCTGTATCGATTTAATGGCTCAAACACAGATTTAAATGTTGTAAATGAAATATTAAATTTAAAAGTAAAAGCGTTATCTTTATTTTTGAATCATTTTATTTATTTTTAAAAATTATTAAGAAGTTAAAGAAATAAACTATTGTAATCCCTTAAAAAAATGGGGGAATAATGGCTTAAAAATATTCTTCTTTCAAACATTAAGTTACGTATGTATGGTAATTATATTGAATATTTATCCTAAGAAAGTGCTTTTAACTTACTTTATCTCACACTATTTTACATTATGCAATTTTTATTTTCAATTACTTATACGAAAGAATTTCACTCTCAGATGTTACATGACTTTTTATCATGAATGTAAAATGAAAAATACTTTGCAAAGCAACACATCATGAAAATTGGTCCTATTTTATCTGTGCAATTAAAAATTGGTTATTAGAAGAAATTTTTTATGTTAAAAAATATGCGATCTAAATGGAAATTATTTCATTTGCGGAAACATTTAACATTTTTTATCATCATTGCAATCATAAGTTAAATAAAAAAGAAAATTGTGCATTAAAAAATTATTATACATTAATTTGATTAATTAAGGACTAACAAATACTAAAGTTTGACTTGAACTTTGTCATTCTAAAATTTAGTACAAAATAAATTACACAACCATAAATTTTTTTATTTATTTTTGAATAGAAATTAATTTTGCATCACGTTTATTTCCATAATTATTCAAACCAATTTATTAATGAAATTAAGAATTCTGAATTATTAGTTAGAAATTTTTGTATCTAGAAGATAATACATGTATATGCATGTCAATTAATTTTAGGAATTACTAACAATCAGTTTTCTTGGTAATGCAGTTTAGAGGGAAAGTGCTGACTTTATTACTTTAACTAAAGTCAAAGTTATTACTAAGGAGTTATATCTGCTTACTGGGTTTGATTTGAAAAATTAAATCTTGGAAACGTATTGTGATAATCTAATTTATCTTTTTTGATAGCTCGCAATAAGAGACTTAAATTCCTGGATTACTGTATGCCAGTGAGTAAAACGTCACTTCCACTTTTAATAGTTTTTACTAATGATACAAAGAAATACCTAAAGATAAGAGGACATATGTAAGAATAAATTCTCATAAAAGTTCACGAGTTTTCTTCTAAAACTCGAAGAAAAGAGTATCAGCTCAGATGTCAACCTCATTAAATAAGTATCGTTCAAAATTTTGGCACGATTGTGTTTCACTGGTTAGAGAGATAATCAAAAATTATCATCAAATTAGAATTCTGTAAAAATGAGCACTCCTATCTAGACGGAGATATTTAGGGATTTTTTTCCCCAGTAAGATTATAAAAGGAAGTGAAAATCTAAATTTAGTCAGTAAATCCAGTGGGTGGAAATTAGTTATTTTAAAATAATATCAACTACACAAGAAAAATGAAAACAAGATGATGGTTATGTTAAACCATTAATTTTAATAATATAAGAGAATATAATAAACAAATTATGAATAAATTCAATTTTTTTTAAAAAATTGGAATTCAATAGAATATATAAGAAAAATGGAACTGCCTTAATTTTTTAAGTTATAAAAACACAAAGGATTTCCCAAACAGGATTCCTGAATTCTAATAAATAACGTCTCTCATTTCAAGAAATAAATCATAGTTATGAAATAACAAGCTTCTGATATCTTCCACAGAATTTGCCTTAATTAAAATGCTATTTAATAATATGAATTTAAATAATTTTATTTTAAGTCAAAATAATCATTTACACAAAAATTCAAATATACGTATTTTATATATTTCATCTAAAGATTAAATAAATTAAAATATGTTATCATAAGTTAATAGAAAATTTCTATAAAATTGAACAAATTTTTGAGATTTTCAGATACTAAAATTTAAATAACAGAATACAAATAAAAAATTTTAAAAATACAAAATAAAACACTTTTATTTAATGAAAAGTATTCTGAGAAAATATAACAGACTGATCAATTTTTAAGGCTCTAATTTTTAAGACTGATCAATTTTTAATGAAATAGAATTATGTACTTTTTATGAAAAATATGGAATAATAAAAAAATTCAAAAATTTTACCTTTATATTTATGTATATATATATATATGTATATATATATATATATATATATATATATATATATATATATATATATATATATATATATATATATATATATATATATATATATATATATATATATATATATATATATTGATTTTACTTCAAAGGAAAAATGAACCATTAAAAATAAACCATTGATATTGAGTAGCACAAACTTTTCTTTTGCCTGAAATGCAATATTAATATGCAAAAGGTCACAATTTAAGTTTCATTCCTACAGTTAGTAAACAATTATTCATAATACAGTTTCTCTACCATCATCAATTATATTTGGCGATAAATTGCTTTTATCGAATTTTTTGACAGCGAAATGAATCACAGTATTTTGCTGCAGTATATACAGTTGTTTCTTGCCCATATACCTATGGACATAATTTTCTTTCAAGACAATAAATATTACGAAATGAATTCAAATATTCAACAAAATATGGATAATTAGTCTAAATGGATGTAAAATACCTATTTGAATATTTTTAAAATATTCTATAAATAATTGAATTCGTTTTTTCAGTTTTGACCGGTTTGAAAAAACTAGAGCGAAATTTTATAGGAAATATTTGGTTTTGATGTAGTGGAATAGCATTGCACAAAATCGAGGTCTTGAAACTTTGAAAACGTATTTACAAAATACTCGAAATATAATGTACAACAAATTTATAACAATATTAAATGATAGTTTAAAAGGAAAAAAAGAATTATAAAACAAAAAATAAACTGTAATTAATATAAAAAAATAATAAAAATTGTCACTACAGTAACTGTGAAAATGTTATACCGGAATTTGCATAATACTTTATTTTTATATTTAGTTATTACATAAAATTATTTCTAGTATCAATTATATTTAGTTTTGAAAGATATATTATAAGTAATATTAAATACGATTGATAATATAAGTAAATCTCTACAAGCTTTACCCACTTCTTTCATTTTCGCTCGTATTATTACAAGCCAAAAGTTTGGTATGAGAACTGACATTAACTAACATAAAAGATTTCAAACCCAGTTGTTTAATTTAAAGTGTCGTAAAACACATGAAATAAGGAAATAAATTATTGTAAATTTGTTTCAATTTTAAATCGAATTCATTGAAATAGCGAGAAGAATAAATAAATCGTTAGCCGAGAAACTGGATTATAAGCTGCGAGATACTTGCAGTCTTTATGGAGGATCTCCCTGAATAGCGATCTTTTGGCGACAATTCAATTCGCCAAAATTTGGCATGAAAGCAATCATGCCAAAAAGTGATGCCTAATAACAGGGCAAGCTTGTTTTGAATGGAATCACTAAAAAAATAAATTGTTTGATGATTGCTAAGTAAAAATAATTTTCTAGTTTCATTTTTTTTAATAATTTAATAAGTGAATTTTTTATCTATCAATAAAAAATTATTTCATTAACCCTCTAATGAGATAGAGAATGATAAAAAAGAATTGTAATTTTCTATCTTTTCAATTTGCTAAATTTTTTCTTCGATTTTACAGAATTTTGCAAACAGTGTGAAAACAAAATAAGTTTAAAATTAATAATTACCGAATTATGAGTAATGTATATTAAATATTTTTGATTAAGACTAATGAAATCTTATTGCGATTTTATAAATAACCTTTTCAACGTAATTACTTTGGAGATTGTCAGTACCCATTCCATTTGTGGTACCTTATATCACACATGTTATTATTGATATAGTTATAGAAATTAAATAAAACATGCATTTAGTTATATTTAATAATTTTCAAGGATTTATATATTTTATTTACTATAATTAAAAATATATAGTATTTTTTACAATCATTGTTCATCATTTTAAATCATATAAAAAATTAAAAATGAAAATTATCTCCAAAATTATAAATGAAATTGAAGTGAACTAAACTATTACCTATATATATAGATAGATTATTTTGTTTTCAAAAGTCATACAGACTTTATTGGAATTAATTGTATGAGTGAAGGCTTTTAGGATACTATTGTTTATTAATACAGTATAAATTTCTATAAATGAAACATATTCCGATAATTTTATTATTATTTAACTAAGCAATTATAAAATTTTTTGCATTTTTATTTTTAAATAAATTACGTTTATAAAACATAGGAGCGTTAATAAATATCGTTCTGCATAACATAAAATTAGAAGATATGAGTAATTCAACTTTAATTAACTTTTTATTTTTTAAATAAGAAGATTATTGGTAATAAATACGTCAAAATGATTAAAATAACTCAAAATTAAAATCTGTTTTAAATAAATTTGCCTTTCAACTTTTACTTTATGTAATTAATTTTCGTGATGATATTACTGAATGGCTTAATAAAGATTTTCTTCAATGAGCAATTTACAATTAAAATAACAAATTACTATTAAATGTATTATTTTAATAGTTTAAAACCAATGTTCAGTAACCGTAATCATTACTTTGAAGTTAAAATTGATATTGCGGAATATATAACGATATCCTATTCCTTTTATAACATTATTTACTGATTTTAAATATATTTCTGTTTATAAAAGTGGGTGTTCTTGTAGCTATAGATCATGACAAGTTTATTTGATGAAATTTATGTGTGTGTAAATATATATATATATATATATATTATTTTAGACTAACACATTTTATGAAAGTTTTAGGGTACAACTTGTATTCCATTATTATTATTATTATAATTAAATTATAAAGTATATAACTTATTTTTTAAAATGTTAGTAATATTATATTTTTTATAATATAAATGTATAATATTATAAAGAATAAATAAGCACAATTTTACTATGTAGTATATTATTTAATGTTGTACTTAATGTTATATCATTATTTATTGTTGATGACATTAGCACTAATTATTAATAATATTTAATAGCTATTTTCTAATTCAGTTTCAATTTAATTAAATACGAAAACTAATTAAATCAAAATTATTTTTCTTAGTCGTCAATAGCTTAATATATTTTTATTACTTTAAATAATATCAAGGTCAAATACTAAATACATAAGTTGAGTATTGAAGTTTTTTTAATATAAACTCTACAAATTTTTTTTTGATACCTTTTTTGTTATTTATTTTAATTCATAATATTAAGTAAACCAATATATTTGAAAATATTTTAGAATAAAAGAAATTCTAGTTTTAGAATATTTGAAATTTAACTGACTTTTTAAATAAAATGTAATATGATTTTATTTAATATAAAATGGAATAAAGATAACACCAATTTTTTTGTTGGGAATATATTTATAAAATTTTATAAATAAAAAGCAGCAGTTTCTAATTACAATTTTAATCAAAAACATTATCTTAAAAACGATTTTTAGCCATATTTATGAATTCTGATATTAAAAATCGTGAATCAAAAATTTTAAATACTGGAATAAAAAGTGGACATCTGTGGCATATTATATCAATGATGTTTTAAAAATTCAAATTTGTTTTTCAAATTAATCCTATAATATGCTATTACATAAATATACAAAAATAATTAATTTATCATTATCAAATTTAGGTACTTGATATTTGAAATAAATATGGATAATCGTTTTTCACTTTTTGGAACCTTTTACAGAATTTTAAAACAATTAAAATTTTGTAAACTTCATTTTAATT
Organism: Latrodectus elegans; assembly: GCA_030067965.1. Taxonomy (NCBI): domain Eukaryota; kingdom Metazoa; phylum Arthropoda; class Arachnida; order Araneae; family Theridiidae; genus Latrodectus; species Latrodectus elegans. The sequence continues at coordinate 124,273,541 of CM057813.1, forward strand.
GTAAGATGTAAGCAATTTCTTACAAGAAAAATAAAAGCTATTTTTTAACTCAAGACTTATAAATGGACTTTCAAAGAATTCACTTAATTGAGTTTTACCAGCGTAAGTCATTTTATTGTTGTATTTTGTTTTCTCCGAGATTAAGCTCTTTGTTAGATTTTTTAAAAATTAAGAAATTTTAATTTAATTTCCTTCGTTAAACTTTTTGTCTTAAATAAATATTAAATCTGCGATTTCAATTTAAAAAAAGAAAAAAAACGTCTTTAGGCTTAGAAATTTGTAATCTTATCCAAAATATTTGAAAGCGAAAAAGTCATTCCTTTCGTTGATATGAGTCAGTTGGTGAATTTCATATGATTGATTTATGCCACTAAAAGATATTTGTGTGCTGATATTAATCTAATCATTTGTTTGTCAATAACATACATCATTCATATTCTTAGTATTTTTCATAGAAGATATTCAACATATATGGATTTTTTTATTAGAATACAAATATAATATTATCCACTATTTCTGATGATTTTTGATGTATAAATGTATTTAAAAATAATAGAAAAAGATATTTATTTCTTTGTGGAAAAATAAATAGATATTTTCAATGACATAAAAATGGTTTCCATTTTCTGTATTTATTTTATACTAGCAAACCACGAATAACTTATTAGGGTTTTTAATTGAAAAAGTGACAATATTTGTTACGGAAAAACGTAATTCGAAAAATAACTGAAAAAATAGTAAGAAAAATTTAATACTTTTGAGGTTGTTGAATATTTACTTAAGTTTTTTCGAAATACATTTTTGCATCAAAAAATTCGGTTTTATGATATATTAAATAAATAAATAAATGAGGTCATCGTGGCGTGATTGATTAAGGCTTACGTTCTCGTTTACAGAAGGTAGCGAGTTCGAATACCAACCCAAGTGAAGATCTATCATGTTCTCTAATAGTGATTGAAGTACGTTGAATAAGTCGTGATCGCAATGTCCTCCATGGGAACCGATACCTTAGGAAGAGGCAAGCCAATTCTAGGGGTCTTCTGGTTGGTCTAAATCATGTCACTATAAAGTTTAACATTTGGAGCTACGATGATCCTTGTAACTTAATCCAGTAAAAGATTCATAAGTACGAAAGCTATGGATATCATTCAGAGGTACACAAGATATGTATTAGGTATAAAGGATAGATTGTTGACTGGTTTCAATATTAAAATTTAACTATGAGAACCATATTTTATAACCGTTTTTTTATGCACTCTATCAATTCTGAGCTAAGAAACGTATCCTTAAATTACTATACAATTGGAATATTTGACGGTATTCAAGATATGAATTTAATAATTTGTATACATAAGAACATCTTGTACTAGGAAATCAAAATGTATTTTAAGGAATACACATAACTTGCGAAAATGTAAGACAGATAACTTAAATTAAAAGCAAAGCAATAAAACCATAATTTTATTTTTGCACCAAACTTGAAGAGAAAATGTAACATTAGTAATCCATTAAAATTTCTAAATAAGCCTTTTTCAAGATTCTTTTGAAAAAAAATCTTTCAATTATAAGTTTCAAAAATGTAACGAACACCAGGCACACCATAATTTTTGCATTTAAACTTTTATTCCTAAATCCTTTTCGTTACATATTTCCATTTTTAGAGTGGCAAAAACGGCAAAATTTCAGTAAATAATTCTGCTTTGAGTGAATGCGGGAACGATGTAAAGCTTTATGTGTTTACTTTCAAAAAAGTAAATCTTATTATTACATGGAGTGCTTTGGGGGAAGATGTTGGGGCGAAATAAGTGAATTATTTACTGAGAATGTTTTGTCGGAGAAATCTTTCAAGTAATTGTACTATTATAGAACCTTAGTGCTCAAATTTTGAATATTGACTTATATATGCGTGAGGGGATATAAAATTTGCATATTTTCATATAAAAAGCAAATTTCATTGATTCACTGTTAACCGGAACTTGTAACTTGCAAAGGAGAAGCATTTTATTAGTAAAGAGGCATGATTTTTCATGAAGCTATTTATTTTCACCATTTTTTTCTCTTTGAAATATAGAGCCTTGAAAGCTTATGGCTTAAATTTATGTCCGTGAAATGTTTGAGTAGTGTTCTCAAAGGATTTTTTACGATATTAAAAGTTATTTAAAGTTAAAAGTTGTTTATTCTAAACAATTATTTTATTCTATATATATATATATATTTGTCCTTATAAAATGACGCATAGTAAAAATTCCGTTAAATTATTCGCATTTCATGTTAACATCTTATATATTAATGATATCCAAAGATGTGTAACTAATATTAACAAAAGTTACTCACAAAACCCGATGTATACACACATAGGGGATTGAACTTTACTTTTCACTTGTTGGGAATTCTCGCCTATCACCTAGACAATCCTGCGTTTGAACCACTCTCAGATGATGAAGTCATACCTGAGCTGGCACCTTCCTCTCAACATCCACGTCACATCAGTGAAAATATTTTGGACGTCATAGATTAGCATGGACTTGTCCCAAGCCCACGGATCTCAAGCAAATCAGTGATAGAGAATGTGTTCACCTTCCTAATCACTGTCTGCTACAAATAATACTTCACTTTGCTGATCTTAAGGGAAATCGGCGTGACGCTACTGAAGCACTGGAGCTCTTACAGAGATACCTACATCGAAATCGTAAAAAATTTATTGGCAGATTTATTAGTTCGTCATCATTGCGCATGACAGCGCATAATGCAGAATCCTTCATCTCATGTTATAAGGAAATTAAATTTTTATACAACTAGTAAAATCATATGATTTTAGTGGCTGATCTATACATTGGATTTAGTACTTATCCCTGAGTTTTGCGACACCAGGCATTCACTTTTGAGATTAAGGCACTAGAATTTTATTGCAGTGATGTCCTGTGAATGAAAAGGAAGCTCAGCGCAGCCACCAAATGTGGTCCAGTTAGAGAAATACATTGGCTCAGATGAAACTGGATTTAAAACCATGATTACATCTGTTTTATTTCCTTGGATACTAGATTTGCAGTAGTTGTATTGGACTTGTCATTTTCCAATATGTTTAAGTAGAGAAAACAGACTATATGTTATCATAAAAATCTTTCTACTTATCAATTATTACTGAGAATCAGTATTTAATGGTACACATTATTTTGTGTGTTCGATGTACGTATTTCTCCTCAGTTTATTGAAGACAGTAAATTTTATAAGTCCAAAAATTGCTGCTCGAGTCAAAAATTGTTTTTTCAATTTATGATTTTCTCCTTTTCTCGAAATCAAAGTCTCTTATATATTTCTGTCGATATCATTTTTCCTTGGTGATCACTGTTAATTTTCAGGATGTTTCTTACGGACAATTTTGGAACTGTGCAAAAATAACTATGAACAACCTCTTCTTATAATCTATCCAACTTTAACACCTTCCCCAAAGATTCTATTCTTAATAATATCATCCTCAGGACCTTTTCATGACAATTTTTTTTATCACCCGGTATCACCAAAGCGGCGATTTTATACCAAGTAATTACTTTTCGTTCATCTTCCACAAATTATAGGTCACATACGCAATTTTTAAAATCATATCGGATCAAAATTTTATTTTTGATAGCAGTCTGCTTTATTTTCTTATTCAGACTTACAGTTTGCTGTCTCATCTTGATACTTTACACTGTTTTCCATCCATAAAGTTTCAGTATATAGAAAATTAATTGGGCTAATTTCTTTTCTACAACCATCTTTCTTGTCATCTTGCATTTCATCTCATTAGAGATTCTTTCAAAAATTGCATGTTTTCCATGTTCAGTTCGAATGCATGAATGATATTGTATGCTTTATCTAACATACAATGAACCTACAGAAGTTGGACATGTAACCTTGCTTTATGAAACTAGCAGCAGACCACACGTACCTTAGTGAAAAAGCAGAAAAATGTCACAGATCTTTCTCAACATTCAATAATAAGAAAAATGTATAATTGATAAAGTGACTAAGCAAAGAAAAGGGCATCGCTTTATTTAGGAAAAATAACAAATTACTGAAATTGTGCATTTAATATCAAAAAAATATGAGTCAGCTAACGTTTTATTTGTTTCAATAGATCTTATATCTGAATGTGGTCAGCACTTAAATATGAAATTCGTGGATTCAAACATAATCTTAGGGATGGTTATTTTTAAATAAATCTAATTCCCTTAATGTTGCTGTCTCGGATGAAAAATCCATTGAGTTCAAAAACTGTTGATGAATTGATAAACCAAATTATAATATTAATATGTCGTTTTTCATTGTTTTTGCGTAGTTGTGGCATAAACATGATTCCCTGTACCTGGCTGTGAGTGGGTTTCTACCAATTAGATAGAAGCAGCTGGGTAGAGTCTTTGTTATTTTATATCAAGGACCAAGCAGAAGAACCCTAATGCCCCCCCCAGAATTATCATTTCATTCGGAAGACATTGCGACCATGACATATTTAATGTGCCCCAGCCTTCTTTAGCTAACGCGACGGATCTTCTTTTAAAACAGGATTGAAACTCGCTGTCTTCCGATAAAGAGAACGACGTCTTAACCAAACAGACCCCCCGCGGTCCATTTTTTTGAGGTAGTTGGTCAATTACTTATAAAACGTATTTCCTCTCAGCGTTACAAGTAGAAATCTATGATAACATATCTTGGAATTTTCTGAATTTCTGCAAATTTATTTAATTTAGATTTTAAAAATAAATGTATTCCTTTTCTTAATTAATCTGTGAAATTTATCATTTACTAAGTCAATTCTTAATTAAACTGCATTTTCCCTTCATATCATATCTTATAAAGAAATAAAAAAAATGAAATTTAAATTTATTCGCTGAATAGAGCGCAGAACATCCAGGAAAAGAATAAAAAATATCAGTTTTCTTAAAAAAAAAAAAAAAAAAAAAAAATTCAAAGCGGTAAGTAGAGACAGAAATTTCTGCTTTGATGCCATCTCACCCGAAACCCGTTGCCATTACCCCGGTACGAAAAAGGAACATTTCAGGCATCATTAACAAAATAGCCATTCTTCTGTCTGGTAGTTAGGCAACACTGAAAGACAACGGTTGCATAGTTACCGATGGGATGATTCTTTCCTTAATTTCATTCTTTTTCTATTTTGGACTTTCCGCTGTTTTCTTTAAATGAATTGAGGCGAACAGCGTTTTATGTAAAATGAGATTTTTATGAAGGAAATACATTGTCGAGCCTGAGAAAGAATGCAAGGCTTCAGTATAATTTCAATCTGGCGGAGGAGTAATTACTGCATACTTTCCAAGGCCTCTGTTGAAAGGGATTCTTGCTCATAAAACCAGGAAGAAGTAAAAACAGTTGGAATCTTTACTTATTAAATTAATTTTTGAATCCATTGCTATAATAATCAACATAATAGAAGTTATTCAAAGAATATACTTTCAATAAAATCGTGGATTCTGAGTAAAGATAAATAAATCGAAGGTTAATGGAATTGATGTTAAGCATCTTAAAAACTTGGTAATATAAACTAATGCATTCGATTTTTTACCTCATAAATTTACTTTAGCGAAATGTAAATACTGTTAGTTGTTTACATTGCATGTATTAATAAATTATTTATATGTCTATAAGTAATGTGAAACTCTACATTTATTAATTTGGTTTTTTTGAGAGTCATGCAGTATGAATTTGAACTCTACACATTTCCGTTTCATAGGAAATAAAATCATGACTTACAAGTAAAGAATGAATAAAAGATTAAGGTCTGTGAATGATATAATATTTAATAAAAGTTGGTAGTGTAGTTACATCAATGTATCTAATATTTTTAACTAGATGTATACATATAAACATTTAAGCCCTTTCTTATCCTCAAGTGTGTCAATAATGAAATTCGTCAGCAACAGAAATTAGTCATTTGTGTTCAAAAGAAAAAGAGTTGATGTAAATATATATGTTATTTAATTACAAAAGTTGTTTCATAAAAATTTAGAATTATTTTTCACATATTATAGCTTTTCATGGTTTAGGGTATTTTTTAAAATCAAGTTAATTTTAGGACATTTTGCCCATTCCACAATGTTATAATTTTGAAATACGATGAACAAATGTATATAAATCGTTCTAAACTCCATTAACAAATAAAATTTTAAGTCATTTTACATTTTTCAGTTACCATAACAGGGTAACTGAAAACTCCTTTAAACATATAATTTCCCAAACTTTTACTTAAAATATACTTTTCTCTACACTTAAATAAGAAAACAATATTTAAAGAGATTTTGATTGATGTATTTAATTTTTATATTTATAAATATAGTGTTTGAATAAATCCAAATGCAAGTGATCAAATATCTCCCTAAGATATAAAGACAAAATATGAATAATTTTGATGCGATTGGATAAATAAATACTGAATATTCATACGATGTTTAATATGCCACTTGAAATCATGATTTTTATTTACTTGTTTTTAATGCTGCATAATGCAATAAAAAAGGCTAATGCATAAAATGTATATGGAATTTCGTAGGAAAATAATTAACAAAAATGTACGCTATATCACAAAAAAGTAATAAATCCTTAAGTACAGACGACATGAAATTATTTTCTCGTTTAATGATATCTGATATTAATTTTTTTTTATAAAAATATACCAAATAATAAAACGCATCAATCAATGATTACTTACGAAATGTTCTTGTAACAATAGAATATAACCACAATCAGTAAATTTTATTGAACTTTTTAATCATCTCACCACAAATTCAAACTTTTTTATACTCATGCACTTTGAAAAATTGAATAATACAATGTTCATATCAATTGGTATTTTATTTAAAAAGTTAGGTACAAATGTGGTATCACAAATATATTCAATTTTGATGGGATAAAGCAGAGGCCATTATTTGTTTTTTATTTATAAGTCAGTATAAAATTTCCTTTTATTCTAATATAATTGCAATAATCAGTATAATCCAAGACTTTTAAAAATATGCAAAATACTAATAATTCTCGATAAACTCATACTAGTCAAGAATATATACACAATAAACGATAAAACTTTCTAGACATGTTTTTCATAATCATCCACAAATTGCAATTTTTATACACCTGCAGAATAGAAGATCACTATAAATATTTTATTTCAGGAAAAGCACAGATTCACGGTGCCATCATAAAGGTGTTGCATACCCTACTGCTATATGATTGTGGCATGATACATGCATGAAAGATGATAGAGGACCCCTTACTGTAACTGCAATAAGATGGCAAAAATTCTATACATCTTTACGCAAGTTCTTCAAATATGCAGTTGCATGACTGGATAATCAATTATCAATAATTCTACTGCCATTAAAAATAAGCTCAGTGAACAATGAAATTGTTTCATTAACCATCGTAGTCAAACTCAGAAAAATGTCATCCATTCAGAAAAATAAACAGTGAAACAATAATTTCTCTCAGTCTTTTATTAGTATTGCATTTAAGAAAGAGCTCAAGTACAAGATGTCACTAATGGTAATGATTGGTCTTTGATTAAAACAATCGACCCTTTGTGGTAGCATACTCTATGCATCCTCAGCTGCTCCATCAGGATGATCCCCGCTTCCTTGCTGTATCGGTTCTCCCCACAAATTCATCTCCCTGAAGAAGGACATCAGCCTTTCGATGAAGTCTACGTCCTCCAAGGGGACCAGAACTGCACCCCCGTCAACAATAATTGCTCCAGCAGGTGGCTCTTCGTTCGGCACGAGTTCCGGCGCATCGTGCAACTCATCTACTTCGTCTGTCAAACTCAACAAGCCTCTCAGCATCTCGTCGTCCTGATTGAGAGTTTCGTCGGAATCAAAAGTTATCTGTTGATGATGAGAAATTAGAATGCATGTCGAAACAGCACCCTTAATTTCAAATATAAGATGTCATTAAGATTTCGATTGCTTCGAAATGAAGTTAAGATGATTGGTTACATAAATATCTTCAAAGTTTCGACTTTTAAGTTTTATAACAATTATGAACATGTTTAAACTTACCATTTTTTAACATTTCTATTAATGTTAATAGAAGCTTGAATAACGATCTATTAATCCAAATACGTGGTATAAATATGATTAAGCTAACTAAAAGAATCTTGCAAATATAACAATTTGTGACCTGACTGACAGACCTTCTTTTTACAATGTTTTTTTCTTCCGATAAAAAAGAAACATTAATTTTCCATTTTTCAGCAGTGGCTGGATTGAATTTAGAACTTTCAACTGCAAAGGATATGGACTCATCATTAAGTCAATTGAAACCCAAGCATAAAAATTGTTTGACTATATTTTATGAATGGATATAGAGGCACAGATGGGATATAATTCAGGATGTGAAATTCGCAATTTGTTTGGTGATGAAGAAATGTTGCCAAGATGACGGATCGTGACGTGTGAGATGGCGTAAACACAAGGTTGCCAAACTAGAATTTTCTACATAATTCTTATAGGTCTCTATATTTATGACGTTATAAAGGCCAGGTTGGCAAATACATAAAAAATACGTAAAAAAACCACCAAATTCAGAATTTGAGATCTTGGATCTATATTGGCATATGTGCCAATATAGAACATGCATATCGAAACATAATTCAATAAACATGACTCCGAAAAACTACCAGATAGCTGTGTACAAATTTAAACCAAAACTATTTGTATTCCTTATACGAGTACTAGGTCGAAAGCATTTTTACAAAATTAAAGTAGTGTAGTTCAGTGAATAGAAGTTATATTGGTACTATGATGTATGAATTTTTAATCAGGGTGAAAGCACAAAAATTGAATAACTCAGTATCAAAATTTCTAAAATTTACAGTGTAAAATGTTCTCTAAAAAGGCTTTAGAATAAAAATTTTATAAGGAATTTTGTTAGAATCAAAATAAAATTAATGTAGATAAGTTTATATTAAAAGTTATTAAATAGAAATTTAAAAGGAAAATTTATAAAATCATAAAAACTTATTTTAATAATTATGTTTAAATTTAATAATTTAAAAATCTGAGTTTTTAAAGAATTTATTATAATTGCATTTGAGTTTGAAATCATAATAAATAGAAAAGAGAATTTTATAAGAAATATTTATATTTCAATTAATGAATTCATAAATTTATAATAAAATATTTTAATTGTTTTTTATTTGCAGCCTAATAATAGAATTTTTAATGAATAACATTAAAAATATAGATACTTTTGATTTTTGCTACAAAATACACGCCCACATGTATATATATGTGTGTGTAATAGATTATATATATAATTAATAATAAGATTAATAATATATATATATTTTTAACATATCGTATTTCTTCTGGAATAGTTTTCATTATTATAAATACATATTGTTACATTAAATAATAGTTTTCAAATTTTCTTGAGAACATTTTTGAAAGAGTACTAGGATTTTTTATACATTAATTAATGCTCACTCAGTATAAATTTAATAGTTAATATCTAGATGATTTTTATGAAATTTAACTGAATATAAAAAGAGTTACTCATATTTAAATAAAGCAAAATTTAATTTTTAATAATATTATTTAATTACTAATTATAGATTTAGTGTTAAATTTTAATTAGGTAAATGTATTATTCTTATTTGTGTTAATTTCATAAATCATGTTAGAAGTACATTAAAAATATTAAAGCAAAATTATCACTTTCCTGGTAGGGATAATAATGTAATTTCATACAGAGAAATAAATTTCCTGTTTTTAAACAAAGGATTCAGAAGCTGCAGTCATTTATTTAAGAATTCAGTAACTGTATAACTAAGCTATCAAAAACATTTTGCAAGTTGGCAAGTAGCATCTGCAAGTAGGTGAATAAGTCACTAATTGCCATATTTTTCGAGCGTATTATTTATGGTAAATAAATAAATATTAATTCAAATATCATATGTTCAATATACAAACGCAACGTTTGAAAATTGCCAATTTTTTAAGTAATAACTTTAAAATAATTATTGTGATATTAAATGGTTTGCATAACAACAGAATTACGTTAAAAATGAATATACGACATACAAAATCATGTTATTGTTTATAACTGACGGGTTTAAAATAGCCATCTATAAAATTGATTACAGAATTAATCATTATCTATAATAATACAATTAGAAACAAAATCATCATGAAGGAAATGTTTACTATTTTTAATCATAATATGGTATTTACTTTTGAAATTTTAATATTGTTGTATTTTTATTGCTTTTATTACAAACATTTTAAATTAGAAAGATTAATTTATAATTGACTAAGCATTTAAATATTGTAGTTTTATTTTCTTTCTGAAGTTCAATGATTCAAGCATTTGAATGCTCTTAATTTTCTTTTTTAAATAAATATTTTCAGAATATTGCAAAAACCTTTTTAGTACTAAACATAAGGTTTTTAGTAAAGCGTAAATATATTCGATTGGCATTATTATTTGAAAGTGATATGAAAGAAAAGTAATTCAAACAATTGTCTAAATTATTTTTCTTTCATATAACATATATGAGTATTTTTGTTGTTTTACTTCGAATGCAAAATAAATACTTGAAATGTTAGTGTTAAAATGCAAGGCTTAGAGAAAACAATTGTATAGATGTGAAACGTGTGACATTTCAAAAAACACACAAAATAAGTTTTAGAAAAGAACAACATAATAATCGAAATTTGATATTTATGACAGAAAGATTGTTTTCGTGACCGAGACATAAAACTGATTTTTGAATAAGTTGTCATGTTTTCGTCAAAGCTAACTTTGTTGTTAATTTTTTTCTTTTTTGCAGAAAATGAAAAATTAATATTTTATTCGACAATAAAAAATGTTACAACTTAAATTTTTCTTTTCTTCTTGTTGTTTTGAATTCTAAAATACGACTAATAAATATTTTAAATAACTTAAAAATTTATAACATTCTCTTTCTGCTTTTGCATCTAATGAAGCAAAATACATTCATTTAAATGTATTAAAATAAAATGTTATTTTTTAGTTGAATCATAACCGTGTTCAAAAATACGATAAGTGTTTGTGTTACAGATAAACTAACCCAAATTAACTGCAAAAATTTAGTTTTTTTTTTTTTCAGTAGCATGTATATTTATCTTCACACTCATTTTATCATAAAATGTAATATTTGAAATTTATCGTTATGTGCCGATCGATTTAATAATTTAACATTTCAAGCTGTAGATTATTATTTAAAATTCTTAAAAAAAATTCATTTGGCATATAAAAAAACTTTTTCTAGGAAAACAAATTTTTCTTTGACAGCGAATAATGTGATTTGATAAAACGAATATGTTATTCACATTTATTCAAAGAAATTCCTTATATTTCTAGTTCGGTAGGCTGTTAGCTTACTGCCAGGTTTTATTAAGAAGTCTTATTGGCAAGGTATGCATGTCAAACTTTCCCAGAATCCACCATTTCTTCGGTAGTTCTGTGAAATTTTGAAGGGCATGCACACTTAATTGTGAATCCTGTCACAGGAGCACGATTCGATGTCCCGTGGTGATACTGGACAATATTCCTGTCCTTAATATTGCGTAACTTCGATGGACAGAAATAAGCAGCCAGGAACTTCTTGTCATAACCGAATTTTAACAAATTAAACAATCAAAAATTTTGGATTCTAGTAATAGTGGGGCAAAGGATTCATTGGGGCTTAGTTCTGCTAATTCGAAGATTAGATAAATAAACCTAAACTCACAAGAAATTGTAGAAGGTCTAATGTTTCTCTACTGTTGTTGAAACAAAATAGCTTTCAATATTTGAACATGCTTTAACATGACAGTATGTATTCAACATATTCAGCTGGATGATGTAATAAACAAAAATTAAATGTTATCAGATGAACAAATAAATTTGATTTACTTTTAGCAAATCAATAAACTTTCTTTTTATTTGTTCTCCTTTTCCTATTGCTGCATTTAAATAGCGTATGAAGAAAATAAGCCCATTTACCGATTCACAGTTAAGCTATTTCTTCTCGATAAATTAATCGCGATGACGAAATCATTCATGTATTCAAGCAAAATGGAATTTAATGAATTTTTCGTTTCGAATTGAAAGGTTCAGTATTGATGGATCAAATTACTGATTCATCATCCATATTGAATGACATTTGCCCGAAGTCAGTTGATCCTTATCAACCGGCGTGTGCCAACGAGCAACTGGCAAAATCAACGCAAAAGAGATTCTCCAGTTGTAAACCGAATGAAGTAATGTAGATGTTAAGCAATATCTGAGCGAAACAATCTCATCCTAAGTGCTGCGGTGGCCTGGTTGGTTACGATGTCATTCTCATTATCGAAAAGTAGCAACTATAAAACGTCATTAGCTGAAAATCCATCGTATTCTCTAAAGGTGTTTGGAACCCGTTAATTTTGTCTTACTTGCAATGTCCTCCAAGCAAAATGATACATTTGAGGTGGCTGGTCTAGTAATCGGAAATCTTCTGCCAAGTCTCTACTTCTATATAATCATGTCTCTGAACCGGCTGCTTGCAACTTTCTAATTCAATAGAGCCCAACTCACAGCTAGCTGCCGAGAAGCAATCTGTTGTAGCACTAACAACCATTTCATATTCGAAGAAATTTTTTACCAAGTGTGCGTTTTGTTATGTTATAATGCAAAGCAAATGTTGGAGTATTCTGTGAAAACAACATTTCAATATATTGTATTCCAAATATTAAGAGAAATTATATTTTTTAGATTTAAAGACTAGTGGAGTTTACAAAAATCCATGCAGATTGATATTCTTAAATTTATGTAATTAATTCATCAGATATAAGAATTTTTACATGTTATAAAATTCTACGTAACTGAAGATATTATTACTTAGAACAGTATATCATTCAGAATTAAAATTATAATCAGTATCAAAGTTTGGTTTGAATGCTGTAGATTAAAACTGTTATTAATTTTACGATTTCCTTATTGAAATGACATTTGCTTAATTCAGCCAAAAATAAATTTTTTTTCCGCGAGAAATGGATTTTCTATTAAGCGGTACAGAAAAACAATAAAATTTGTTGAAAATAAATATATATTTTAAGAATTTATCTTTTAAAATAGAATAGGAAATCAATATTAAGGAATAGGAAATCAGTACAATATTAAAGTGGATATGACCATTTCAACATGAATCTTCACATTTAGTTATTGAATATATGTATATGAGAGTTACGCGCGCGCGATTACGAATACATCTACTATAAATTAACCATGTGCAATTGTTACTCAATATAGTTATAGAATGTTTAACAATCGAATATTACATTCTTAAATCAACCATAATAATCCTTTTGTAGTGTTTATTAATTAATATACTACTAAAAACATATAAAACTTTTTTTTCAAATTTAAAATATATATATATGTTATATATATATATATATATATATATATATATATATATATATATATATATATATATATATATATATATATATATATATATATATATATATATATATATATATATATTATATATTATATATTATATATAAGCAATGGAAAATGCATTTTTATTTCCCATAGGAAAATGGAACACTTACGTCTTTGTAAAAACTTGCAAGATTTTACCAAAATGTTTCAAACTAAATATGGATCATTGGGGCATGTTCCTGAACACTTAACAAGCAGTTCATTGGGTGGTAAAATTCACACCCTCCTCAATACTTGAAATTAATGAACTCATCGTGAAAGTTCAAATTTTGTACTTAGTATTTCCTAGATATGCCTAATCTAGGAAATGAAACTAGCCCTTCGCATAATGTCACTAACTTCTTTATGATGCAGATGCTCGCATTAGGCCACCAAGTAATCCATAAGGCTATGAATTCCAATTAAAAAATGGAAACAAATGATCTGCTCATGAATAGTTAAACTTAAATATTTGCTTATATATGGTATTTCACAGGAAATCATAGTTACAAAAACGCATAATTATTTGTAACTAGGATCCTAAGTATCTGTAACATATTAGATGTATGAAGTAAGCAAACTAGGAACCAGTTAGTTAAAAGAACCCCACTCTAAAGAATTGTTCACAAAGAATCCACATGGCTAATTCCGATCAAACATTATCCGAGCACACTTCTAACATACCCATTTATATATAAATAATCAAAATTATACTGTGCTGTTGGTGAATGGTTAAAACAGGTAGCTAAGGTCGTTTGAAAATCCTCACTTTCGTCTAAGTAACTGAAACAAACTGAGCTGCTCGCCAGGAATTTGTCTCGTTGATGTAGACGTAGAAGAATTCATTGCAACATCATTCCGTTGTTCGTAGCAATAAGTAAACAGTTCATGGAACAATAAGTAGCTGCAATCTAAATTGCTAAAATTCTCGATCTGTTCTAAGAGAATTCGCTTCGCAGAAGGTTAGTTATATAAGCACCATTTTTTTGCTAATTTCTTTTAACCAGATAATAAGTAACCCATGCTTTTAGGAGAAGCATTCATTCCGTCTAAAAACACTGCAATGGATTCACTTTACATGACGTAAAGCCAAATGTCTAGTGGGCTCGATGAATTTTTTATCTGCTTGATGCCTTATGAAGTCTATTAAAATTGGATCTCATATGTTACAAGCAGTTGTACGCTGATATTCATTTCGCCATTTCGTCGATTTGTTTGCCAATTTGTCTCCAAAGTTGTCAGTGATAAGCGTTTCAATTACGCCAATTTTTTTAGAACGTTACTTTGCTAAAGTAATATGGCAACTAAATTTTAGCTGCGAAATTATTTTGGGAAACGATTTGGCTACTGCCCATGATACAATATAAATTGCTGTTTCTATCAACCCATATAAAACAAATATGACGGCACATTTTTATTGTTCCTTTCATTTTTACATAAGAACACTACTTTTTATACTTATTTGCAAAAATTATTCATCTTACGAAATCATAGAATTTGAAGAAGCATAAATATTTAACTGTTTATTTAATTGTGATGACATTTAATTGGGACATCGTGAAAATTAAAAAATATTGCAATCTAGTTCTTGAATAAAATTAATATGGACACTTTGTAAAATTCAAACACCAATATAATATAATATTAATTATATAAACGATCTATGTTTTGTACTTGTCATATAACAAGTACCAAGTATAGAAGTGCTGTCTTGTGTTGAATTGACTCCATAGGCAAAATGCTCACGTATAGTTTAGATCCCTTGTGCAATTTCTGAGGACATACATTGTCATACAAAATCCTTGGTACAGTAAATCCCAATACATCTGGTTTTTAGTAATTAACTGAATACTGCGTGCGGCTGTTGAGGATTTGAATTGAATTTGGATTTGGTTTGTCGCTCAACGGTCATTTTTTGCACGAATTAGACCGGGACCTACGGCTTAAAGTGGATTCCGAACCACTAAAAACATACCTGCCCGGCTGTTGAGGAAATCAATTCGCAAATGCATGTTTACACACTGAATATACTATCATTTTAATGGGGTAAATACAATGAATATAAAATGTACGCATAAATTAAGCTTTAATTGATGCAAACGTCATACCAGAGGAAGTCTTTCATAACCAGACATTTGATCGACTAATTCGAATCCTGTGTCAACACCACTATCTCTGACAGTTTCTTTCATCTCAGAGCCGCTAATATGATCAGTGGCGTCCTCACTGTGCACACTTGATGTCACTTCCAATTCACAATTGCAATTGGGTATGTGCACGTCATCGAGGAGGTGGGCGCTGCCACTGCTTTGGAGAGCATCTCCAAGTCGTTGGTTGAGTTGGTCGGAGAAATGCCGGTCGGTAGGAAGGTCAGTAACAGACTCAACTGCTTTCAGTAGAGTTTCTATTGTTTTGTTAACATCAGTCAAGAATATGTGGTAGTCCTGTGCTGGAGAATTTTGTACATCGCTCAACATGTTAATGTTGTAGTTGTCCAACTGAAATGAACCAAAACGAAAAATTTAATTTACATACTTGGGTAACCTCCCTTAAATAATGCAGGAATTATAAAACAAACATAGATGCCTTTTCTATACTTTAGTTTAGGAAATATGAATAATTTTGATTCATTTTCAATTTGCATACTATGTGCAATTTGATTTCAATCCAATACTGCGCATGTGCTCCAACAATTAGGAACAACGTATACATATTTATTCATTAGTAATGGTTTCAACTAGAAAAAGTTTTTAAATAAGAGAATATATATATATATATATATATATATATATATATATATATATATATATATATATATAGATAGATAGATAGATAGATAATTATATATATATATAGATTTTCTCTCTCTCTCTCTCTCTATATATATATATATATATAGAGAGAGAGAGAGATTCTCTTATTTATGATGTAGGAAACAAATAGTTAAGACTATTAAAAGATACTACACTAGAAAATTTTAAAATTATCCATTAATCCAGTGTTTAGTTAAAATTTTGTAATATAAGATTCTTATTCTAGAAAAATGTACTATTAAAATTTCCACAATAAAATTCATAAATTACAAAATATTGACTAAACATCAAAACATTTATTAAAATATTGATTTAAAATATTTTACTCTTTGATTTTTGTAATACATAATATGTGAATGGGATTTGTGATGAATATTTATTTTCTCATAAAGGATTTATTTTTAGTTTTAACTATGAGATTTAATGGTTTCATATAAGCGACTAATTATTGTTGTTGATATTATATTTTAACACACATTAAATAATTTACTTTGGTAGGAATTAATATTAAACTCCACCTGTATACTGTATGAGTTAAGCAGTTTAAATATATGTATTTTAGAATAACAATTTTTAATATTACCAGATTTTTCCGTTAGCTGATTAATATCCTCACAGATTACTGGGTTAATTCATCTAAGCTAAAAACTTACAAAAAATTATTTGTTTCAGTTAATATAAAGGGTGATCTTTTTTAAAGTGACAGAGTTTGGAGTGCCCTGTAGCGGGGTCTAATAGACGAAAGGGCACAAAACTTGGTATTTAGAATAAACATGCTAAAAAAGATTCCGTAAAATAAAAGTTAGTTACAAAAATTGCCGCTAGGGAATTTTGTGGCGCTTTACAATGGATAAAATGTGAGAAAAGGAAAATACTAACACATACAATCATACACAGTTAAATTATTAATGTTTATTTACTCTCCTTAACTTCCCCGGTGAGAAATTAGACCACATTCAATGTGAGCACCGTTCTCAGCAATAACACCGCGCATTCTGTGCACAACATTCCTCACAGCCATACGTAGAAAATCACAAAGAATATTCCGCACTATCTCTGTTATGTTATCCTTTAGAATAGACAAATTTAATACTCCACCAACATCAACTAGAAATTTTATATAACCCTAGAGCCAAAAATCGTATGGAGTGAGTTCAGGGGAACGAGGTTGGAAAATTGCGACTGGATAACTGTGACTTATGACTCAATCATCAGTGAAATTTTGGCGCAACAGCTGCTTTACCTTATTATAATGTGCTGCGTAGCACCATCTTGCATAAAGATTGTTACTTGGAAACAGTTTCTTTGCTGAAGTTTTGGACTAGCAAACGCTTGAAGCATTTCGTAGTACCTTTCAGCATTTATGGAGCACGTTTCAGGTCCTGTCGAAGTGTTGGTCTCAAAAAAGAATGCTCCAATTACGAATTTGGTTGTGAAACTACACTAAACAGTGACTTTTGAGGAATTTAATGGGATTTCGTGCACAGTGTGGGGCTGCTCAGAAGCCCAAATTCGGCTACAGACACATTGAGATAAAAAAATGGCTGTCATCTCTCCACAAAATGTGCCATGGGATGGCATCATCATTTTCTACCCTGGCAAGAAACGATAGAGTGAATGTCACTCGCTTCTCATAATCACTTGGCTTCTATTCGTGCAAGCAGCTGATTTTGTGGTGGTAAAACCCAATAACGCGCACTACAGCAGCGCCACAAAATGCCCTTGCGGTGAATTGTGGAACCAAAATATTTTTTACGGAATATTTTATCTATTTTTTGATTAGTCTAAATTCCAAGTTTGCTGTCATTTCGGCAATTAGATCGCGCTACAGGACGCCCCAAACACTGTCACTTTAAAAAAGATCACCCTGTATATTACATAATAAATATAACAACAAATAACAAAATTTTAGAACAAGTTTTAAAACCTTATATTTTGAGAAATATATTTTTTAGAATTCAAGTTTAACTAGGATTCCTTTTCAAAATTATTTAAGATTCATATAATAAAATGGCAGCCAAGATGGACTACATAATTTCAAAATTTCCAGCATATCATGAAATAGAAAAATTTCATAAGGAAAGTCTACCAAACTCAAATATTCTTTCTTCTTGGGGAAATAACTTAAAACTCGGGGAATACTGAGCTGGATGGTTTTTGTTTCTTAGTCATGGATCACGGAAACATACTCTTTTAGGAACGAAAGATAATAATAAAACTCTGTATATAGTGAAAGGAGAAAAGAATATATGAATAATATAGAAGGAAATTAGACAGTATTTTGAATAAAACTGCTGCGATCATTGACGTAAAAGCAAATGGTGCATAAAATTAAATCGTTGACATAAGCTTAAAGAGAGAACTCTACTATGGTCATGAATTTCAAATTCTCCACTTATTCTTACCCCACCAAAATTTCATGAATAATATCATACAGAATAACGTTCAAAATACTGTTTGAAGAAAAAAATCGAAGTTTGCAAAAATAATGTCATTATTTCTCGTTAAATTGTTCATTTTCTTCTGAATTTATAGCTATTGTACAGCTATTGAAAGCAATTGGGAAATTAAAATGTGTGGTTTTTTAAGCATTACCATGGCATATATTTCTGTATACATAATTCTGTTTCATTCCTGTTATTGATAAATATACTGCCCAATGTTGAAAAGGCAATACAAACAAGGAGTGCCTAGAAAATTACATAAATTTCAGGGTTTATCTTTCCAAGTTATGCAAATGAGAGATGTAAAATGCGCAACTCTCAAGCACAGGTAGGATAAGATGTACCTTGAGGAACTAAGCAGATACTATCCAATACTATCCAAGCAGATATACTGGGCAATATTTGCACCAGTATATCTGCTGGGAAAATAATTGCTGAAAGTTTGTTCTTATCTCAAGGGCTGCCTGCAACTGCACAGAGTGCCAGGAAATCGTAGCCTGAGTCATGTTCCAGCTAACAGATGAATTTACAAGAGGCATGGTGATAGGACTGAGAAAAGAAGGTTGATCCTTTCGGTAAATCGCAGCTGGCAGACACCTGGATGTATCCGACTGGACGTCATTTGCAGACCCAGCTACTGCCTGTTGCAGAAGACGCACTTTGGAAAATGATCAATTGGGAATGATGAGACTTTCCTCCGAATTCCACCCGTACTTCCATTGATTTTGTACCAAGAATTGTTGCTTCGTGTATCGCCGTCCACAGTGGTCCTACAGCCTACTGACTCAACCCTGTTCTCGCTCACTGTTATGCATACCATTTCAAAATACAGATCCCTTCTTGTTCGTTGCTCTTTCTCTCTGCCATCACTTTCTGGTAACCAATTCTTGGTGAGGCATTTTCAATGTCGGGCAATGTATATATATATTTCTAGATTATTGCATCAAACACATGGTTCCTTTCAACTGAACAACGTACCCCCCCCCCTGAACCATATCAAGGTCTTTCTTAAGTATTTCAAGGTCATTGATATTAAAAGCGAAATTTATTTATTTATAAATTCGCTTCTCTCATTACTTGAGTACCAAGGGTCTCAGAAATCGTAAGCTCACTCCTGCGAGCTACCTGGAAATGCTCCTTTAAACTGTTGTAGGACACGGATGAATATTTAAATATCTAGATAGGAATACTTTGCATATTGAATTTTGTTTGGCCAGATTTCTAGAATTTAGATATTTTCAAGTTTTTTTAATTCAAGAATTTTTTTTATAAATAGTTTATTTTACAGAGAATTTATATTTCAATAAACTATTCTGGATAAGTTTATATTTCTTAAAAAAAACACTTCATGACACATAATTAGCATATGATCTTAAATTGTTACATTATTTTTCACTTAATTTTCCGAATACAATATTGAACAAGTTCCAGAGAACATTTTTATATTTTAGACATGAACATTCATACGCGATGAAACTATTATTAAATTTGTAATTATAAAATTTTTATGAATCAAAAAGTTTAATGGAATTATTTTGTTATAATATTACAATATGTGAAATGAGAGAACTTATTTTTCATATGAAATAACGAATGTATTTATTTAAAAAATGGGCACATACACACTCATGTTAGTAAAAATATCAGGAAAAAATCCATACACTTTCCATGATTAGGAAGGAACTAATTTTACAGAATGATTCAGAAAACTGATCAAAATATAGATTCAATAATCTGTTTTGTTGATCGAATCTCCCAATTTGACTTTTAGATATCAATAAAAAAATTTAATTTTTTTCAATACAGTTTAAAGTGTTCTTGAAATTTCTTTCTTTCGTTACTGAGAAAATAGAAAAAATAGGCTAACTCACTCTTTCATCACCAATCTCTGGTGAACCTACGCCAATCCAAATTTAAATTCGAATTAACATATTTTCAGAATTTTAATATTGCAATTTGTAATAGTTACCCTTACTTTAATTGTGAAATTGTAATATTATGATTCCCAATAATTCCCATAATTTAATTCTGTTTGATAATTTTGTTTCCAAAATTTTAGTCGAGAATTCTAAAAGAAAATGTTTTACATAACTTTGAAATATTTTCATTAGAATTCTAAAATATGGATTAAACCAGAACTTTAAACTTTAATTAAAATAATTTAGCAAAATTTAAAAGAAATAACATTCTATAAGATTCAGGAATCATCAGAAATCCAACCAATTTAAGTTCCGTTGAAATCCAGGCTCACAAAGGAATGTTTTTTTTTTCACAAATCGCCAAGGGAATTAAACAGCGAAATGAGCAAAATTTGCTTTTCTTTTCGTTGCTAAAACATTTACCAAAAACAGTTTATTCCAAATATGGATTTATGTTTGCGGGATAACTATAATTTATGGGTAACTCTTAAGTAATGATATTTATATATATATATTACTCTCTATATATATATTACTCTATATTTTTGCATTTTTAAATTTGAGTTTAATGCACGAATAAAAGATGGAAAGCCTGTCAATGGTTTGCTCGACACAATAAATGCAACACCAAGAACGAGTTCTCAGGAAGTAACGAAACTCGGCAAACAGAAGGATACAACAACGAAAAATAAGTAATCTGCATTTTGAAATTAAATGCATAATACAGATCGATAACATCGTCGGGTCAATAGGTATAGTCAGTAGGTCATAGGACCACGATGGACGGTGATACACGAAGCAACAGGTCTAGGCACAGAGTCAATGAGAGAACGGATATTGTCCCGAGGAATGGCTCTCCATTTCCTGTCATCCATTTGCAAAAGTGCATCTTCTGAATGAGGCAGTGGCAAGGTCTACAGGTGACGTTCAACCACATCCCAAACGTGTTGGATTGGTGACAGATCTGGAGAATACGGTGGCTAGAAAAGCAGCTGTTGTAAACTTTATTTGAGATGAAAACGAAAAATAAATATAAAGCTTAGAATTATGTTTTTTTTAATTTCTGACAAGGTAAGAATTATATTTAAATCTTTACTACTACCATTGTGATTAAAAACTAATGCATTCTATGTCATTATAAGATTAATATTTCATAAAACTCCTTTTCTTAGTTGCATTTTCTCACAATACTAAAATTAAATGTGCTTGTGTTTTATTTTGTACGTGTGTTTAAAAATTCATACCATAATTCTTTTAGTTTTATTGCTTAAAAATCTCAGAAATTCATAAATTTTAGCGCGATTTTCTATTAATGTAAAACGCTATTTTTTGTTTTATTATCATTAAATGAAAACATAAAAATATGTTTTTACAATATAGTAACTCATTAGACTTAAAAATGTTAATTTCTTAGACGTATGCAATTAAATAGAAATCTAAGATAATTTATTTAGAAAATCTCAAATCCGTTATTTTACAAATAAGATTTATTTCTGAAATTAATATTATTAACTACAATTTCAATTAAGAAAATCAATTTGGGAGATCTTATTTTCTTTAATTATATTGTAAAACTTCGACAATTTATTTTTTCTAAAATATATTCTTCAATGTTTATTCATATACAGTATTTTGATTAATTTTAATTATTCTTAATTTGTGTATTAAATTTTTTATAACCTTAGGTTAGTAGTATAAAAATAACCACAATGTTCCTTCATTATTTCTTATGTGATTACGATTCATTCATCAAAGCACATTTTCAAGTCCGATATGTATGTCATTTCACTTTGGAGGGAAAATTTTCTTAACTTTGATGATAATGCTCACTTTAACTGAAAGGTAAAATCCTAGGAAAACCCACACCTTTGATGACAAACTGAAAAAAGCACCAAGCCAGAACGAAGTTCTAGAAATAGTTAGGTTTACCATATCTTGTGTGTCGAAATATTGTTATCAAGATTGGCGCAAACTACAATTATCACCAACCAAAATCATTCACTCAAAGGGTGTGGGCTCTGTTAGGATCCAACTTTAACTGAAATTCTTTACAGAAATCAAATAATTCAAGGACACGTTGAAGCTCTTCATAATAAAAAATGAGTTTTGCTATAGTGTTCTACAAATTTGGCCCATTTGCTCTCTGACCAAATAAAATTCAGTGGAATTCTTTAAATTATCGATTATTTTTGAGCATTTACTAATATGCTTGAAGTATATTTAAACAGGAGAATTCGGACTACTCACCAAATTCCAAAGATTTAATTAAAAAAATTTTTGTAAATCATTGTAAATTTAGATTCTGCTAATTTATTATTTAGAAAATTACATTTGTTTATGTTTTGTTTTTATTTTCAATCGCATTGAGCCGTAAAACCATGCTAGGGTTAACTTAATAAATTTAATCCTATTCATAAAAATACGAATAGTTAATATTTCATTGATTTTCATTAAAAAAAATTTCAATGTAAAAATTAAAAAGTTTTGCTATGTTTCACATTGCATTTAATTGTAGTTTATATTCTGAGCTTCATCAAAATGAAGCCAATGTTTAATATAAAATGCATTGTGATATTTATTCATTTTAACCATGATCAAAGTTCAACCATTATCGTGTGTACAGGATAATGAGGTTCAAAAATAATTTTGGTTTTAAAAAATTGCAAATTATTTTAATTTTTTTTATCCCAATGGTATTGACAGTTAAAAATAATATTATATAAAAATGTGAATAACTTATGCCATTGGGATACGATCTAGCTTCCAATTGCTGGTGACCGAAATTGTTAATCACAGCCAACTGCCTTGAAACTTTTGACGATGATCAATGGATGAATGTTTGATCTGGAAGTTACTTTTCCCGCAAAGTGATTCCAGCAGAGAAGCATTAGACTTTTCATATGTACATGCTTAACTGTACAAGTGAGTTCGGTCTGTATCTTAAAGTCAGCGTCTTGTGATACTCGGCTGTCACTAACCAAATGCCTCGTAATTTTGTTCCACGGTTATGTGACGAGCTCACAGTTGTTAGAGGGTACGTGGTCATCCTCCCAATCACTGTCCGCGGCAAATGCTGCTTCACTTTCCTGATTTTAACAGCAAGAGAAATGGAGCTACTGAGCCACTGGATCTTTTTGTTTATATTTATTGACCATTTCAGCATGATGGCTTCAAATGAGTCAGGCATTTAATGTGTTGATACAGTTAAATATTTTTATTATATAAGCCCCAGAATTGTCATAATTCATAATTACTCCCCATGAGACAAAACACATATTATATTTAGTATCCAACACATTTTTACTACAACAATACAATATCAATGGCAAGAAAATTCGACTTTGGATCGTTAATAAAATTATAATGTTGTTAATGAATATTCTATTTTTTCTATCAATTAAAAAATCATATTCTTTCAAGAAATAATCATTTACAATAACCAAAAATGATATTTTTACTAAACTCTAAGGTTTAGTTTATCATTTTAAAAGTACAAGCTTATCCATCATAAATTGTCATCAAGATTTTTTAAACATTGAATTAAATTTTATAAATCACATATTTATATAATGTATATAAGTATTGCTTTATAAATTGCGCTTAACAAAAAAAATTAGGGTAAATTATATTAAGATGGCGAAGTTTTCAAATGTATTAACACCTGTTTTAGCTCAATAAACCTTTGAAAGAAGCTGTCGAAGAAAGAAAAAAAAGGCCAGTTTTTAATTTGTTTACGTATCTTTAAACAAAAATAACAATTTTGTACTTAAACATGAATTTAGTTGCGATAAAATATTATATAGGATATTTGGAATGAATGGAAATTATTTTTTATTTATTTAAGTATAACATCAACAATAAATGAGAATTGCTTATCATCAAGGATTAAACAAAAATTGATATTTCATCAGAAGATATTGAAAATTATTAAGAGAAGTTAAAGAGTAACTGATGCATAGTTCAATAATTTTAATTTTTTCCAAATAACCCCAAACTTGAGAGGGATAACCTATTGAGTTACAAAAATTTAAACATCACCAATTAGAATTACGATTGTAAATGAATTCCACACATACACACACACTTACCATTTTTTTTAAATAGAAGCATGAAAAAAATTGTTACTCCAGACAGAATATAGAAAATCAATCAAATGAAACTCTACATAAGAAAGTAAGGAATTTTTGTAAAGTTAACGTAAAATGTTTTGTAGGTATAAAATAGTAAGAAACTTTTTGCGTCCTTTTATTTATATTTCCTATCTTTTAAACATAACTTTGTCTGAGACATAAATTTTGTTAAATTTATTCTGTCTACATAAATTGTTTTTATTCTGTATTTGTTTCTCATCCCCCTCTAATTTAATACCATTCATTAAGTAATTTGAATAATTAATGTAAAATAATAAAAATTACATAAATATAATAAGCTTATATTTAAGATTACTCCACTTTTGTAAATATTGTAAAGTAACTGACAATGGTAAAAACGTATTAATATAAATACTTAAAATGATGGGAAAAGAACTGGTTCTCTGAAGCTTTAATAGAATGCTTACCAAAAAATATAGTTATCGGACTATTCTACGTTTTTAAAACCAAGTTAGGATGCATGGCACAAAAATTTTAAAAAAGAATTTGACATTGCATAATTAAAACTGAGCTATCCAAAAACCATATTATCAGATATAAATTACATTCTAAGATTAATTTCCTAGAAAATATGCTATATTTAAATATTAGAAAAATAGAAATCTCCCCAACACACCCATATCTACACACTGCATGCAGAAACTGTTAATAAAACATCAGTGTTCTGCTGTAAAATAATCCTCAGTTGTGCAGCCTATCTCTGTTATCCAAGCCCCCGAGTGAACGGTATCAATAAAAGGTGTGCTTGAAAGGATGAGACATTATTCTCAAATTTATAAGGCGAAGACAATCGTGTTCATTAATCTTCCGAATCATTACTCAATTTTTGTAGTGTGGAAGTTTTATTCAAGGAATTGCCATCTCAGATGACTTCATCGTTGTTTGATTGTGATTTAAAATTAAGAAGCGTTTGGCTATCTTTTATTACTTCGATTTGTAGAAATAAGCAGCCTGAAACGTAATGCAATGAATCAGTTTAAACTATATATTTTTTTAATTTGGGAAAGTAGTCATTCTTATGTTGATTTTCCCAAATTTAAGAAAAAGATAGATCACTACGTGAAATAACGAATTATTTAACTGAATCAAAACCAAGTGATGTGATTGACAACATTTAGAAATTTCAATCTGCCCAATCTTGATTCAATTTCCTGTACAAGACCTCACATATGTAGATTTTAGAACAAGTGTTGGAAATTCATACAGTTAGAATTTTTTGCAAATTGAGTCAGATACCTGAATTAAAAACGTTAGAGAACGTACTAATAATTTACGTGTGGTCCAGTGCATTGATATGGATCTGGAAAAAATATACTTTAGAATGTCTCTTAGCTAAAGTTGGTGAATTTTTTGTCACCATTCGTGTTGTGATAGGCGTTTAAAAAAACAAAATGGCACCAAAAATACTAAGATTGCCAGAAATAAGCTAACATCGCTAACAATATGGCACCAAATTAGAGAAAAACTGAGGATAACCCCACGTTGCCCCTCATGAATTTTTGCCATTTCGTGAATAACCCGAATAATTAAAGTCTTTTGAACATTTATACATTTAAATGCTACATTTGATTGTTTACAAGTATTAATATTAACTTCGTTTAAGCAGTCTGCTGGTTGTTGGAACCAGGTCATTAAGTGTATACTTAAGGTGCTATATTGTTCTGTCGAGACAGACTTACAACGAATTTATCTATGATATAGAGTGCAAATATTCAAAACACTGGAGTTGTTCCAATTTGAAAAACAGATTAAACCTAGCAAATTGGCTGTCCGTAGGATACAAATCTAAGATAAAACTTAATGAAGCGAAGAAGAGGTAATGGCTCATACTATCTTGTCAGTATGTAAATCTGGTGCCAAAAGACCCTAATCCATCTTTCTATTGAATAATCTGCCGAGAGAATAAAAATAAATAATATTTAAACAAAAAAGGGAATAATTAATTGAAACTTTCTGATTCGTCTATAAAATTGTTGTTGTTGCATCAGTATGCTTCCCTGTACTTATTCCTGAATTGGACTCTATCAGTTAATTTATAAAAGTGTGAAAAATATATGAATTATACGGGTTCGCTATAGAATTGAGTACCATTTGGTTTGGCACAATATATTTTGGAGATAAACTTTTATCTATGGTAATCCTGGCAACCCTATTTTTGTATAGCTTTCGTGTAGTGGCCATTTTCTTAGTCACATCTTGGCACCTATTTCGGCTTCCAAAAATGCCAAATAATAAAGAGCTATCCAACTGTTAATTTTTACCAAATTTTTCTATGAATAAATGCCATACAAGTATTTTTATTTCATTTTTTTTAATTACTAAACATCAAATTGTACAAACATTTTATAGACATTCTATATATTAATAAGAGATGAAAATCCATCATTAACTTTTGATTCCTGAATAATTCATTTCTTATTTAAATAGGAGATGAATAAATAAACCATAAAATTTCAAAATGAGTCCAGTCATAAGTTATAACATAACTTCATTTATATAAGTATATATTTAGTCTCTAAGTAAAGCAGACGTCATTAACAAACGTCCGCACATTTCCTAAGTACTAAGTTAATAGCAGAGGGGGATATTAAATTCAGGTAGGCTTTGTAACAAATCGCCTATATAACTGCCATAAAGAATTTGCTAGACATGTATTTAGAGGCATAAGTACCTACAGGAAATTTAATGTTAATTAATTTCGCTACGAATCACAATATCCCACAAAGCAAGTATAGTGCTTACACCCAGTATGTTGATTCATTAAAGTAACTTTATATATTTTAAATCAGCTCAGAAACTATGTTGACTGCCGAATATTTCCTTCATTTAAACTTTTGCCTCGTTATTGCTAAGATGAAGAATAGAATGCTAATAAGAGAATATATTTAATGCCATTAGTTAGTTTACAATTTTAGCAAGGTATAGTTAAGCAAGTGTAACAAATATTAGCGAAGTTAGCTGCTACTCAACAGCTCAATAACTGTCCTCCGTCGTTATCAAAAATGACTACTGTTAGCCCCCCAAATGCTGATTTCGTCATTTGAATAGGTTTTTAAATAGTGAAGCAGTTGACTCGGTATAAGTATGATATATCACCCCAAGAGAATTCTCGCCTAATCTGCCATTCTTTGTTTTGGTTATAGTATTTAAAGTTTTCGCATTGGTGTTACCAGTTTAAATTTTTGTTGCTTTTTCGAAATTTTTGTTGACAGATTTGTTTTTTCTCGTGTTTTAAGTTATTTTTGTCTCACATATACGGTTTTATAAGTGGAAACATTGTTAGAATTGTTTGGTGAAGAAAAAAGTCGCAAAATTTGCAAATACGGTGTATATACTCTACTAGTTCTGTTGACTGCATTTGGCAGCTTCTGCTAGCAGAAAAGGGCAACCAGAACTGAAATTGTAATAAATCGCCGCACAATGGCCTGAATCTAAAGACTGTATCTTTTTAAATATTCGACTTTTAACTTAATAGGTAAATATCATTTTCAAGAAGATAGTAACTTTTTTTATTCTTAATAGTAACTAAAAATTCAACAAAAGACTCAAAAAATTATTTCATAAATATTTTAATATTTTTTTCCTATTTTTCCTTATTAGAATCACTTAATATATCCAAATAATCTGAAGTGTCGAATCACAGCCAAGTGATGAGGTCAGCACCTGATCTGGCACTCTGTTTCCTATCTCACGCCATTGAAGTGAAAAAACATTGAGCTTTGTAAAATATTTTATCCTCCAAAATCGAAAAACTTTTGCCTTCTCATTTTTAATAACTATTTTCAGCGCGTAACCTCAGTTAAATGGATGATTAAAATAATTTAAACCGTTTCTTTTAATATGTTCTATAAAAATTTGGAAATTTTCTATAAAAATTTGGAAACTTTATACTAAGCACTCAAAAAAAAATATTTGATAAGTATCCATGAAAAAGGTAAATCAATTTTCACGTTTAGAAAGAAATTCTAAAAAGTATTAAAATATTATTTTTAAGTAACTTCTCTCTCATTAATGAAAACTACACCATTTGCGGCATGATATAGGAAGGCCATAGTTTGCAATTTTTGATCAAGAAAGTGACATATAATAAGTAAAATATTAAAAGGAATAAATAAAATTAAACTGAAAATGTAAACAGTACATAGCATATTGATAAATTTGTTAAATATTTTCACTAATTAGCTGTTTTATATTATCTTAGATGTTTTATTAATTATTTTTCATGACAAATGGAAAAATCATGTCTAAAACTTTCGGAAATCTTATATACCTTTAAAACCTGTACAATAACCAACGTACAATAAGCATAATTCAAAACTAGAATAAAATATCCAAAAGTAAATTCCTTAGAATAAAACCAAGTCAAAAGTATTCGAAATGCGAAGACATCAATTGAGGGCACCATCTTATCGCTCTCCCCCAAAAAGTTAGCGAAAGAAACACATATCTTTCTTCACCCACTTTTCTAAAAGAAAATACAACACTGAGGGCTGAGCTAAATATGAGGGGAAATAAACGTCGAAAAACTTGGTTGCAAATATGATTGATTTCAGTTTGAACAGAATCAGAATATCATCCTGGGCATTCTGAGGGAGAAAGAGGGAATAAGAAGGGATAAATTCACCCGATATGAATCCCATTGCAATCTTCTCTCTTATTTTTTTATCTGCTTCACATATCAGCACACAGCAGATGTTTGCAAAAATCTTGCGAACGCTGTTGGCTAGCAGTTTTCGACAACTCAATCCCTGAAGATTCCCCAACGTCGCCAACTGACAAGTCTATCGATCTGCGCAACATTCCCGGACATTTCTGCTGATGGGCGAGGGAATTTTTTCCCCTCTCCATTCCTCATCAGCGGAACAAGATGCCTCGTTGAGATTTTATTATGTTCTGCCCCCCACTCATTGGGTTTCTTTACCGAAATTTATATATTCCCTCTGTAAGTCGCCCGAGAGAAATATCTGAGAAATTTCAATATAAAAAGGGAGAACTCCGTAAAGCTTGCTGGCGTTTTTTTCACTGTATTTTTCTTTCTTTTTTTTAATTTCAATCACGAAGAGACAGTCGTAATAAAATATTCTACATGGCGTTTATTTCTATCAAATTCCTCAAACAAACTTTTGAAGTTTTGGAATATTAAAATAACTTTTGCAAAATCACTAAATAACGTGAAAGATACCTGTTACTTAGTCATAACTTTAAAGTCAAACACGTTCTTTGCTGCAAAATTTCACTTTTTAGTTATTAAAAACAATTATAATAACAGACGGACAGAAACTGGAAATTCACATTGCATTTTTTTTATATAATTTATATTACACATTTTCATATAACTTACACACTTGTTAAAATTTCAGCATTAAAATAAAATCATAAATTTTTCTAAATAAGCTTCGTAGTTAGTGAATTCAATGAATTACGCAATAATGAATTCTACACACATGATAAACAGTATTCTTTGCTAAAGTAGAGCACTATATATATATATATATATATATATATATATATATATATATATATATATATATATATATATATATATATATATATATTTCTTAACATAGCTATCTATCTCTCTATATGTAACATTATATATTTAAAAATTTCCTAAAAATTGCTGTTAATGATTTGTTGCTGGATTATAAAAAAGTACACAAATATAGATTTTTTATATGTTTGGTTCACAAATATAGTCAGGGTTTATATTTTGTGGTGTGATTCTTTCATACAACATTTTCAAATTTTCTAAATACATAAATAAGAATATTATAATTTGGATTTATTTGATTTTCAATTTTAAAAGTGTATGAAAAATAAATAAATAAATAAAAACAATAAAAATATAATAGTAGCTAAACAAAATACAAACATTAACTCTTACGATTATGTATGCTTTTGCGAAGAAACGTAGGATAGAAACACGTGATTGTAATACTTTTTTTTAATTACGTGTAAGATTTTGACAAATTTCAATTTAACAATTGAAGAAAAGGCAGCTATGTTTTTCCAGGAAATTATGCCCCACCTCGCAAATGAATAATCTTCAAAGGATTTGAAATCAAATTGCAAATAAGCGAATGCATGTGTTGAGATGAAATATAAAATAAACATATGAGTATTATATATATAATCTCATTCAGTCGTATCTTTCAGATTTTAAAAATTCTTAAAAAAAGATAAGTTTTCTTTTCATTTGAATTCTATTGGGATATGAATGCCTCAAGATATATGTACGATTCATTTTAAATTGGCTATGATTTCAACTCTATTTTTACAGTGAGAGATGTGACTTCAAAATTAAACTTGCTGCGCTAATTTAATTCATGTAAAAAATATGATTAGAGCAAGAAATATTTTATGACCTCATATCCTTTATACAGCCACATTCAATAAAATGCATGAAGAACTTGATAGACTTTTTTTCACAAAAATCAAATTTCAATGAATAGTATTTTCTTGTATTGCATCACACAAATGTGCTTCTTCTTCAGATTTTACTTGTGAGAGTTAATGTGCGTTTCCAGTGTGGAAATTTCACATAATAAGAGAAAAATTTATTTGAGCTCTTAACATTTTTAGAATAATGTTTTTCTAGTCAAAAACATGTAGTATCTCAGAGTTAGAGCCAAGTGCTCTGAAATGCCTAAAAATTGAAGCCAATACTCACTGGCTAACGAGAGATGAGTCCTGCACTTTTATTTTCTCTGTGTGTTGGAGTTTCGGTGCTTTTCTAGTTAAATCTTTATCCAAAACATGGACACAACATAAAAAATCCTTTGTAAAGCCAATACATATTAATTCTGTACAGGATATTGTATCTGTCAAACTAGTAGTCGGAAACATTGTAGTTGTGACATGCCACACGAATCTGAAGACATAATTCAAGGCGCCACACAGTGGAAAATATTTTAATTTATATGATTAATTTAATGAAAATACTTAATAGGAAAAGAAGTCAAACATGCAGATTTTGAGTTTTGCTATATGCTGATTTTAAATAGCGGTTCATTGTAACTTAGTGGTAAAACGCAGTATAAGAATGTATTTTGAATGATTCACATTCATTGACGTCTTTCCTGAAGGTTTTCTACTTTGCACTACTTGAATACGGCCCATTATCACTTGTTTCCTGAAGGTTTTCTTCCTTGCAACATTTGAATACGGGTCTTTATCACGTCTTTTCTGAATGTTTTTTTCCTTGCAACACTTGAGTACAGCCCATTATCACTTCTTTCCTGAATGTTTTTTCCTTCACCACACTTCAATACGGCCCTTTATCTATAAAAAGTCCATCCGGAAGGCAGTTTACGGGTGGACTCAAAAAGGCTTTACAGCAGCTCTACGAAGTTCTGTTACAACACAACGCGGTATCCAAAAATATATGTGTGCATAAATTAAAAAATATTCAAACTACCATTTAAATAAACAACAAATTACAACAATTTCTTAAAAATTCAAATAATGAACTTAAATATATTGTGTAACTTTTACACATAAAGAAAAATAAATAAAATATGTAGGAAAGAGTATTTCTTAACTATAGATAAATATAAAAAAAGTGTAAACTTTTAAGCAAATATTACCCCTCCACCGGTCTACTTAACGTTCCAACATTGAGTAAAGGTTTCATAGAGTGGTAAACAGGGCTACTGTGTAATTCGTATCGTGTGTCAAATTTGGCACGTCTGCCGAATCATGACAACATTGGACTTAAAAATATATCTGCTACATGGTATCAATTTATTCAAAATAAATTTATCCTAAACATCTAAAACAAAGCATTTTTTAGTTCCATTTTTCATTAGTAAAGTTATTCAATTTTATTTTTAAAACAACAAATTAAGAGTCAATTTTGGTGTAAAATGCCACTAATACTAAAATCAAGAGCTCCGTTATAAATTATTTTACTTCCCTCGCAGTATTATAATTCCTCACAAGCCGACCGCCCTATCTAGTGATCAGAGTGCCTGACTGTGGATAGTGAGGTCCTGGGTTCGAATCCCAGTTCGGGCATGAATATGCTTTCTCTCTCTATCTATCCTGTTTTTGTCCTTTCTGTGTATGAATGAGGTGTGAATGGTTGCCTACCCTATAAACGGGTCTCTATGGCATGTGTGTACTGAAGCTGTCGGACTCCTCACCAAATATGGTTCAGTATGAAAAAAGTGGAGCAGCGCACCCCATATTGTCAGCTCAGCTGGCACAAGACAAAAAAAAAAAAAATCCCCCCAAATAAATAACGTGACAGCCGCAGATCGAAGCCGACGAGGTGCGCTGTGAACTTCCCACCGTGATTGCCGACCGAGCTCGTCACAGAATTTTAAAGGCAATTTTTAGTGAAATGTATAAAAGTTTTTAAATTAATAAAAAGTCTTGTATTCGATTTCAACTATACTTATAATTTCAGTGTATTGTATTTATTTACTATCACAGTAAATACACCTATATTAAAATTTTGCACTTATGATCACTGTTGATTACAATTACACTTATCAACACGGGAATGAGAAGAAAATTCATTTAAAAGATAATATTAAATTGCAATCAAAGCTAAATTTTGTTCCCAAATCGAATGTTTTTAAGTATTCCTTTATTGAAAACAACATCACTTTTCTTAAAAGTAAATTAAATAATTGCTTCTGATAAATATTTAAGGCATAAAATTACTTAGAATATTTTTCTAAATGTTTCAAGCTTTAAATATTCATCATGCAAATACACCTTTATATGTAAATGTAACAACAAATGGTGCGCACGTACGAAGTTTGTTATAAACTTTTTTATTTTTTCAAAATAAAAGAATCTGTTTTTGAAGCGTTAACAAAATTGATGTATTTTTATAAAATTGCACGATTTACATAAGAAATAACAATGTTTCAAAACAATAATTACTGATGCTAAAAATTCAAATAATACTATTTCCCTAAAGGAAACCTTCACAGAAATGTTTTTTGCAATAGTATAATAACCACATTCACAGTTACGAGAAGATTTTCTACCTATCGAAGAAGCATAGTGAAATTATTTAATATAACATATACACATATGTGTATATGTAACTTTGCTTAACATAAACTTTGTTTAAAACACTTATTGTTAAACGTATTATTCATAATATGCTTTGCTACTGTTCTTGAATATGGTTTCGTTTACTTCCAGTATATTGAACATTTAAAAATCTTTCATTTTGTTAAGTATTGAGGAGATCCCATTAAACTCTAGCTCCCATAAATATAGGGATTTTGAGTTTCCTTGAAAATTAATCCAATAATAAAAATTTAAATTTGAATCCACGTAATATTTTTATGCAAAATTATGGTATACATATTAAACAATAGTAAATAGCAATTTATACACAATAGTTAATTTATATAATATACCAATTGAAATCATACAATAACTTAAATAAACATCCATAATTATTGATTTCTATCTCCAAAGTATCAGCACATCATCTTATTATCATGATATATCCATCAGATTGTAATGATATATCAGTAATCATTTAATCATTATAATAGTTAATTAAATAAACGAATAGTTATCATGATAAAATCAGATTAAAACACATTATGGGAGACTTTATTTTCTAAACTATATAAATATGTGTTGAAGAAGCTTAATACAAATTTGTGACAAAAAAAAATTAATAGTGAGTTAATTTTGCATAGAACAATTATGGGTTAAATTTTTGTTTTGATAGATATCTCTTATCAGACATTAAGTTCAAATATTTTTCTAAGCGCTAAAGTGTTAGCAAATAAGGAAATTTTTCCTACAAGCAAATATTAAAGATTACTTCCTAAAGATCTGCAATTGTTGAAATCTGCATTTTATCAAGAAGAAAAAAATTCAAAAGAAGGAAAAAAAATCGATGCAAAGGTTTTGCAGCAGTATCTACAGAAGAAAGGAACTACTTTTCGTATGTAAATATTTTGTGAGAAGAGTTTCACCAGCAACACGAAACATACGGAATGAGTTTGCAGTGGATTTGAAACTTATTTTTTCCCTTCCGTGAGGTTCCATTGCAGAAGATTCTTGAAAACAAATTCCAAACGTTGAAAAGTATTGGGGGTAGAGGAACTATACTTTTTCCCACAATGCAATCTAAATACCATTTCAGCTTCTGAAAAGTTTCTTTTCTGATATCTAAACCCAATTTTAAAACGCATATCAATGGAATGGAGTAAATACTTTTATGGGTAAGCATT
The DNA here is from genome assembly GCA_030067965.1 of Latrodectus elegans. Classification (NCBI taxonomy): domain Eukaryota; kingdom Metazoa; phylum Arthropoda; class Arachnida; order Araneae; family Theridiidae; genus Latrodectus; species Latrodectus elegans. The sequence goes on from CM057813.1 coordinate 124,308,540, forward strand.
GTACTTAAAATTATTTGAACTTGCGAAAAACTTTAAAGTTCCCTTTCAAGACAAGCATGTTTGTCTCTATATTGTAAAATGAAACTTTTAATAGGTATTAGAAGTAAAATCGCCAAGAAATAAATAAAATGATAATTGAAAATAACCAGGCTTATTTTAATTCCTAAATAATCGCTAGAAGAAATTGTTAGATAAAAAAGATCTTTAAGAAAATTACGCTTTCCTTTATATTGTACAATGAAACATTTAATAAGATCTGAAGAAAAATTTCTAAGATTGTAATAAAAAGGGAAATGGGAATTATCAAGCTTATTATTCCGTGGATCACTATCTATGTTCTCACAAGAGGATTAATTTAATCGGAGTTTAAAGTAGATCCCGAACTTACGCAAACATACTAGACATACTAGAAAATGCTTAGCAATTTTCTATTATGTCAATGACAATAAAACATATAATTGAAAAAAGTTTATTTAAAGATTAAGCAAAAAATCTACTCATAAACAAAAAATTAATCAATAAAATCTAAGACCAGAAAAAATTTATGATAATCTAAGAAAAGGAATTTTTATTAGATTTTGGATGATGAAACTTAAGTTGAAGTCACTTTTCTGGATAACTTTAACTTTTATGCATAAAAAAGTAAATTTGGATCTCTCCCTTAGTGGTTTGCTGCAAGTTGCAGTTTGCATGACTTTGTGCAGATTCATTTAAATCTTCCCCAATATGCGACAACAGAATATTTCAATGGAAGAATACTAAAGGTGTACTTGCTGCTTTTTGTATGAAAAAAAGTTTAACGATCCCAAATTCTATTTTTATGAAATTTGAAATTTGTAATTTTTTTTAAACTATAAAATATTAATGGTATTTTCATCAATTTTCTACATAAATCTATTTACCTCTAAACTTTTTTTCTTGTGAATCATCAAAAAGCTCTGGGCTGAATCAAATAAAATTATAGAGCAAGGAAAAAACACAACCAAGGTAAAATATGCATCCCTTTGCTTATAAAATCTGAAATGAAAGACACAAATGGATTCTCAAGCGATTATGAAAAATGCTCAGCTATTTTATATTTATAATACTGTAATATTTATCATTAAAATTAATTTACAAAAGTAAATTTTTATATAAATCTAAAATTTTAAGAAAATTTGCATATAATAGATTTTTCTATGGACCATTATCATTCTTCATAGTTCTTAATTTAATATTCTTAAAGAGAGTGGGAATTGTGTTTTTCTGAGAAAAAGAGAAATTGAAGTTCTACATTTTTAAGAGATAGAAAAAGAGAATTCAACTTTTTTAAAAGACAATAAGAGAAAAATTTACAATCTTAAGAAAGCAGGAAAAGGAAGTTTACGCTTCTGGAAGATATTTTGCATTTTCAAAAGGAAGAAAAATGGAATTTTACATTTCTCAAAAGAGAGAAAGGGAGAATTTTAGATTTTGGAAACAAAAGAAGCATTTACATTTCTAAAGAACTTGAAAGGAAAACATTACATTTCTCAAAGGAGAAAAACAGAAATTCCACATTTCTTATTAGATAAATAGATAATTTTATATTTGTATGGCTTTAAAGGGGATTTCACATTTTTCAAAGGGAAGAAAGAGGAAATTTTACAGTTTTGACGAAAAACACTGGTCATTATACATTTCTAAACAATATAAGGAAGAGAAATTTTAAATTTTGAAGAGAAAAAAGGATTGTTTTCAATTTTTAAAGAAAAAAATCAGAGAAATTTGCATTTCTTAAATAAAAAAAAATAAAAAGAGAGAGAGAGAGAGAGAGAGAGAATTTTCCATTTCTTCAAAGAAAGGAAGAGGTAATTTTAGATTTATAAGGGATAAAAACAGATTTTATATTTCTCAAGCAAGATAAAGAGGAAATTTTACATTTTTTTGAAGAAATAAAGAGATTATTTGACTTTCTGAAGAATGAGAAAAAGATTGTTCCATTTTTCTCAAAGTGAAGAAAAGCGAATTTTACATTTCTTATAAAGAGTAAGTTTTACACTTTTTAGGGAAAAAAGAATTTTATTCATTTAAAAAATTAAGAAAGGGAACTTAAAATGGAGAATTGTAAGAAAAGTATTGTTTTGCAGAAGTTCAAGAGAGAGATATTATCCATATTTTATCGAATTAGCGTCCCTGAAAACTAAGAAATTTGTAGTTGTTCTAAGTTTATAAATTAAATTATAATTCCTAAAAAGATTAATCGGGAATTATTTCAAAACGCATTTATGTTTATGTTTTGGCTATTTTCACAGATTTCTTAATTCGTTATTAGCTATATATAATTTGTAAAGAGATGCCTATTCAATTAATTGCAATGAAACCTTCAATCAGTCTTTCTTTGTTATGTCTTGTTGCATGATAAAAACTAGTTTGGAAAGGACAGAATAATTTTCTCTGATGAATAAGTTTTCCTTCTTTCTTCTAATTTTAGGTTAGGATAAAAGATGAAATTCAAGCAAAGTCTTGACAAAAAGAGTTTTTTTTTTCTTCCTTTTACTCTTTTAAACATTCTGGATGTGGCGTTAACATGATATTATTAATGCAACATCAAGAATAAGTTACAAAAGACTCATATTTTGTTGCTATTTTTAACAAGAATTTTAGAATCAAAATTCAGATTAAAAAGGCACAAATTTTTATCACGAATTATTGAAAGGAAATTGTGGGTTTAATACTTTTTTTGTACCGTTTTTGCCAAGAACACCGGTAATGCAACTGTTTCAATCAATACGACAAATGCGCTGGATCCTTAAATTTGTGATGCTTTTAATTTCTTAGATTTACTAAATTTTGGCTGCATGAAGACTCATTTTAGAGATATATTTGGTCAATGAGGGCAAGATCTCTTATGACAAGTGAGTTTGTTTCGAAAGAATACAAGATATATAGAAAAAATGATGAGCAATGAAATACGTAACCATAACACCCCCTTTAACTGCAATTCATTTCATAAAATTCTCTCTGATCGTGGCTCATAATGTTCTGCAAAACTTTATTCAAGATGCACTGATGAGAATAGATGAGAGCATTTTTTTTTCTGAGATAAGTGTAAATGTTATTAAAATTTAGAAAATTCTAGATTGCTAATTAGGAGATATTGAACATGAGTGATTCATCTAACAGGTATGCAATATCCTCGCAAATAAATTATGACAACCAGCATGATTTGGCTCTTAAAGATTTATCATGGTTTAATTATTTTACTCCATTGTTCAAAAATGTTCAATATGCTAACATTGAAAAAGAGTGCTTTTAATTGTCAGTGTTTTGGTTTAAAAAGCTGTTGTTTTCGAACACTTTCAGTTGTAATTCTAAGAAAACAAAGCTTTCAGATGAAATTTTTCAACAAAACAATAATCAAGCCATTTCAATTATAGTAAGATTAAAATTTTCCTTGACCGAAATGATTTCCAACTATTTAAGAAATCTTATGCGATATCAATTGAAGCAACTATTTTGATATAAAACCTTGTTTTCATGATTTCTCATTAAAATGTCCTAAGTTTTATCTAGCTCTGTGAGTCACCATAAAGCACATTTTACATTTTTCTTTTTCCCGAAAACAGGAAAATGACAACATTTCATTTATGAATTTTCCATTAATAAATAGCTGCTCTGATCTGATAAATATTGATTTTGGTGTAAATGTTTGATCCATAATAGTAAGCGACACGAGTTCTGGCTTCGTTTTATGCATTTCTGGTGTTAAATACTTGTGTCATTGATTCGTTAGTTAACCGAATGCATTCTCCCAGAAATCAATATGAGAAAAGTAGTCAATGAACCAATAGTTTACTTAAAAAGACTAAAAAACAAAATCTACAAAAATTAATAAATTCTATCTAAAAATATTTATTTTCTTCCATTAAAATAAGAGTGTAATGTTTGCAAAATAACTTTTACTTCTAAATCTCTTTTTCACTATTGTTGACAATTTTAACTCTACCCTGCTTTTGTAGTAGAAATAAATATCTTGTGTTATATTATCGTTAATTAAAAATGCTGTATTTATTTCTCTCTCGTTGACTCTCTCTTTGTATATATATATATATATATATATCAAGCAATGCAAGAAAGCCATACTTTGTACCAATAACACCCCTTGATTAATATGGTTATGTTGGTATGTCATTCTATTTATTTTTCTCTTTTTATTCAGTATGTTTTTTTTAAATACTTCATATTTTGAATTTTATATATTATTTTATCTATTTATCTAACAGTTGTAACTGTTAAGTATAAATTTAAAATATTAAAGAATCTTCGATTATATATATATATATGTATGTATGTATGTATATGTATTCAGAGGGATAAATACTCATACTTTTTATTTAACATGTATGTAAAATAAATAATATATTGACTTCGAAGTATTCTAAGAAACACTTTTATCTTTCATTAACGAAGCAAATTAAACTGAATAATTAAGATTCTTTTTTATCTTCCTTATTGTTATCCAATCGCAACGTTTGTAAATATTCAACCATGTTAGCCCCTCAATAATCACTTTTGGACACAATGGATAATAATAATTTTAACTTCAGTATAAAATAAATACATTCATAAATATTCAAGCAAGATCTGGGAATCAAACTCATAAACTGTTAAATCGAAGGCCACAATACTTACCATTTGGTTACCAGTTCAATAGAATTACTGCAAACAAATATAGTGTTTTTGTCTCTTTGCTGTGAGAGTTGGAGATTGAGATTTTTTTTTAAGTTTCCTCCTTTGAAAAATGTAAATATGATCCCCGGAATATTAAATTTTTTCAGGAATTAACACTCAGCGGAAGTTAAAATATCTTTAATTGTCAAGATATACGTTCATATTGCCAAAGCAATATAATCATTTCTTATAAATGTGTATAGTATATTTGAATTAATTTCTTATAAATGTGTTTTGTTTTTACCTGTAGTATATTTAAATTAATTTAAATTCTATTCTGCTTATTATATCCTATTGAATAAAATTCCAATAAATCCTTCCTATTAAGTTAAAGAAAAACCAAATGGTGTTCATTTAATAAATAACAATTCTAATTATTTATAGAAAAATATTGTTCAGAAAATTTATTTACAAAATTATTTGAAAAATTATTGTTGCGTGATTAAATGTATTTACATAATTTTTTACTCATATTCAATACAGATTGTTTGCTAGTATTAATAATATAAACCAGTAATTTAGCTATATTAATCAATCTGAAAATGTTTGTTTTGCTAAAGTACTGCAACTTGTCCAATCAACAGATCTAAATTTGAAATATCTAGAATCAAACTTTAAACAACTTTTTTGTTCATCTTATCTTTACATTTGACCTATAAATCCTAAAATTCATTCATTTTTAAATGCATTATATTTAGCAATTTATTTTACTTATACTTACGTTTCCAGTTACCTCTTTCCATGTAAATAAATGCACAACAAAAACTTAAAATTTTAAACCAAAATCTAGAATGACGTGTTCAAGAGCTGAGCTTGTACTCGGCTTTCCATTCTCGCATCACAGATCATCTGACCATACGAAAGTTTAACATCCACATGTTTACTTGGTAAGACAGATTTGATAGGATATAGTATCAAACTCCTTGCCTTTGAGATGCAAGAATAAATGTCTTCCCAATCCAACAATGCACCTCAGTAGTGGACGGAATGGTAATATTGTATATTACAGAAATTTTTCAAAGAATTGTTATGTAAAAAGAGAACAGATAATTGTATCTTTTAAATACTATAAATATATAGTGTTTCTGATTACTTATTTGTCTTAAGTGTACTTAAGAATATTTTTTGAAAACAAAAATATATAACTTAAACAGTGTAAAAATCATACTGCAAATGTACCTGAATAATGTACATAATAAAGTATAATATATAAGGAAATCAATGAGTTTCTTGCCATTTTTTGGGGGGAGGAGGGAGTGAGATTTAATTTGTCACTCAGCAGTCACTTTTTGCACATGAAGTCTTATTAGACCAAGATCTACCACTTAAATTGGATTCTGAAACTACTACAAGCATCCATACCTCAGGTGGGATTCAAATTTGAGAAAGTGTTGCTCCAAAGGCGAAAGCGTTAACTACTCTGCTACAAGTTGGGCTATTTGAAGTGGAAATAAGTATCACTAGGTTTAAAAACTTGTCGATTGAGAGTAGGAATACCAATCATCATAAATGTAGGTCAATCATGCACGTCCACCAATCATAATTCATATGTTAAGGAATATAAAAGAGTGATGTGAGTGAACAGACGGCAAGGAATTGGCTTTAAAGATGCTGGAATGGAGCATCAAGCTCATGAAGCAGACTTACGCCAAGCACTCACGAAGTGCTTACGTCTAAAATATCTGCGTTCTATCACAAGAAGAAGCTTAGTTGGCGAAATGTTAGCAGAAGCTGGTGCATGCTGATGGAGATTATTTCGAGCATTAGCATATATATACATATTTTCGAGCATTAGCATACATATTCAATGCATACCAAAAGACCACCATAAAGTTGTCAAGGTGGAGATATCTTTGTTGGTTATTTTATATTACACTAAAAATATAATAAAATTTAGTTTGCATAGTGTGTTTTCATCAAGGTTTTAAATGTTTCTTGGTGAATTTTAATAGAAAAGTTTTATACTCGTTTCATTTGGAAACTGGGATTTACCAAACGCATGTTCTCAAACATTTATAACTCTCTTCTAAAATTAGTGCTTCCATTGCACATATTTTAATCTCTATTTTTTCCACTTGTGTGCGAAAAAATCTAAAAAAAAAAAAAAAAAAAAAAAAAAAAAAGGTTTTCATAAATCAAAAAATATTTTTTTAAACCTAGTGATTCAATTAATCTTGTGTAGGTAAATCTGGGAATTCTTAACATAATTAATTTCCCACTGGTTGCTATGCAAAAAAAGCAAAACTTTTTTCACGCAGGCAGTCAATTATGCTTTCAACGTAAGAAGAAAAATCATGGGTTCATTTTGCGACTCGAGAGAAATGAATAACAAAAAAAAGCTTATTCCATTAAATGCAGGCCCAGGTTGTAACAAAATTTTCTTTTTAGATGAAAAAGAAGCTCCTTTTCTTTGTTTTTAGAATTCAATTTATAATTAAATATGATTTAATAGTGTAGAGTCTTAATTAATCATTATCTAATAATATTAATTATTATGCTATAAATCATTTTACAGAGGAAAGAATATTTCTAATTTCAATTATTACATTTAGAGAGAAATGTATCGATAAATATTTCACAATTAGAAAGACAATGTATTAAATTCCAACTATCGCAATGAATTGTATGTGATCTAGTCATTTTACTAATAGAAAGCAACGGAATATAAATATATATAATAAGGAATCGCTAAGGGTAAACATGGACTTAAGAAAAATCACAATTTGAAAAAATAACAATATTTGCTATTTTGAAAAGTCATTTGTTTTTTCAACCGCAGATAATGGGCATCTAACCCTTTACCACAACAAAGCTAAAAAAAAATGCTACCTATATATATTTACCAAGTAGGCACTTGTGTACCAAATCAAGAAGACAAGTAGCATTATACACGTTTTACTCCACCAAAAACATTATAGGTTGGGCCACATTCCTTTATTATCTCAGAAGAAATGACTAAAGAATACAAAAACAAACATCTACAAAACCAGGATTCGTGAACAAGAATCAAAAACGTGATAATAAGTCATCCATCGTTTGGCAACAATATTTACTTTTTACTAGATTTCAGTCAAAATGCTGTCCTGCATAGGGAAATAAAATGACATACATACATAATTGAAAAGGAATTTTAATGAGACGTGGAAAGCTTAAAAATTTATCCTTTTTTTACGAATTTGTGACACACTGAAAATTTCTTAGATTACGCTTTCAAATGCTTTAAAAAGATTTGTAGAAACAAAAACACTTTTACAGAAGTAGAAAAATGAATGTTTTTCCAACTGTGAAAAACAGTGATGTCTTTCTTTCAAATATTACAGTATAGTAAAATGTCTGATAACGTCCAAATTTTATTGAGATCTGCATATATGACAATTTTGAAAGTAGAAAAAAAACACAGTTCGTAATTTTTAAAGTGAACAGCGTTTAGAGTTATTAAGAGCCTTTAAAGTTTATTAGAATCCTTTACAGTTTATTCAAATCATCATTCATTGCTTTTTTAAATTAACAACAAGACCTCTAAGAAATATAATTTATATATATATATATATATATATATATATATATATAATTTGAATAAACCTAAGTCCATAGATTGAGGTTAATTAACTTGCTCATAATAACAGTGCTTTACGAATTGAAATGCTCAAGGTTTGATCTTAGTCTCTGTTGAAATATGAATGATGCAGAAATGCCTGATTCACATATTTCTGACGGTGCGGCAATTCAATCTCTTATCAAGAAAAGTAGATCAGAGTACGTCAGGGAGAGAGATGATTGGTTATTGAGATGTCCAAAAAGCGAAGAACTGATTCAAACTTGACAACATAGCTCAATACGTACCTGGATTCTTCCAGAGTCAATGGTTACAATTAGAAGACAGTCAAAATAGTATATTGATAATTAGGAGACTGAAATAATGGTCTGACTAATTATCCTTTCACATTTGACTTTACAACTGGGCAAGTGCACTGAGGAAAGACACCTGCGCAAGCATATCATTGTGATTGTATCCTTCCAACTGTCAAACACAGAGGTGGATCTATCGCAATGGTGTGTGTTCAGTGGTGGTGTCATACTCACAAAACGTGATTGATTAATAAGTGAAAATTTGCAACACGGCCTTATGAGTCCAAATGAGTTAGGTACTCATTTGGGGAACACGTGCACCAGACTATGATCGTGATTGCCTCTTTCTTACAATCAAAAGTAAGTGTATATCTCATGATAGGGGCAGCCGTGTCATGATTTTCTGCTAACGAATCGTAAATCCGAAAAGAAAGGTCACTAAGAAGTAGTATAAAGAAATTTTATCTTCTCTGCTCCATCCCATGTTAAGAACATACTTTCTTGAGAAGAAATAATTTTCCAAAATGCTAATTCACTTATGCATGCAGTAGAACTTATCCAATCATTGAACACGAGGCTGAATACCTATTTCGCCCTCAATGTCATTGAATTGTTATGGTCCATCATTATCTCTCCCAGAGCATTCCCAACGTCTCCATGAGGAATTCCTCGAAACGCTTTTCAGCTCTTAAATGATTCGATTCATTGGCGAGTCCAAGATCGATTATATGCCAAATGCGGTCCTGCGCTATAGTAATGAAGAAGTCTTCATAAATCGAAGGTGTTTAAATTATTTTAATAACCACCTGTAAGTCCATTGTATTCTTAAACATGAAAAAATATGCGTTTCTGAAAATCTGAGGCTCTGAATAGTAGTCCAGTTACAGTATTGTTGATCATGCAATAGAAAATTAATATATCTTTCAACTAAATAATCTTGAGCGTGCAAAGAGGAAAAGTTCATTAAAATTTAATATACGTATTTTATCATAGTCTTGATTTATTATTCATGAAAATTTTCAGAATAGTGTTGTTGTTTCTCATCTAAATAACCAGCAGTAAGAAATTCGGTCTATGAATTCATTCACCCTGAAGAAATCCAGTATTAATAGGAGTTTTTTAAGGTCTTGCTTGGTAAGTCCTAGAAAAGATAAAATGTGATCAGCGGAAGTTTTCAGAACAATAAATTTATGTGTTTATGAATTTATTATTATTAAAATATTTTTATTATTTAGAATTACTAACTTCTTAGTTCTTCAAAATTTTTTCATATAATACTTATATAATATTAATCTTGAGAAATAATATATTATACTAAGAGACAAAAAGAATAATTTTTTGAAAATGTCCAAAATTTTGATAAAAATTTCATATTCAATTTGTATTTATTGTTTGGTAATACATAATCGTTTTTCAAAAGCTCACATTTGTTAATATTATTTCCTTAAATTTACTTTTTTGAAACTATCATATTGTTTTTATACTTAAAAATGTAACTAACATATTTTATTTAAATCTTGATTCATTTCCGAAAGAGAAATCTAAATATTGTATCAATGAAGCAATTACATTTACTGATTTTAATTTATTTACCGTATTTTTTAAGAATTAATTACAAAACAATATATTCTAAGTTAAGCATCTATAAGTATAGCAAAAGTTAGGCTTAGAATTAAAATATTATTATGATACTTTTGAAATATAAAATATTTTTAAAAATTTATTATACTTTGGTAATTTTTTCAACAATGATTTTCAAGTGCTAAATTAATAATAACTTATTTTAATGAAATATTTAAATTTTTTATAAGGTAATAAATAAAAAGAATAAGAAAAAGTTTGAGGAAGTTAAAAAAAATCGAACATTCCATACATTTAAATTCTGGCTCAAAAAAGAATTTACTAACTTCATTCACAAGAAAAAGTTTTTCACATCAAAATGTTTAATATTGGAAGAATATCAAATTTATTTCATGTTGAATTGAGCACAAACGATTACGTTATGAAAACATAATATTCTAAGCTTCTTATTAAATTTATTTCTCGAACGCGTGTTTTGTTAGAATGAAAAAAAATTGAATCAATAAGAAGTATGTTTGAAAGATTTGACGTTAATTCGTAGTTCTTCAACCGTAGAAAAGTTTAAAACGTTTGAAAAACTCTTCGTAAAATATTTCATCTACTTTGTTTTCTATACTTATCATTTTTATTTCCTTAGCTATTGGAAGCGTTCACAATATATTGAAAAAGCACACAAATGGATTCAATACTATGAGAATTTTTACAAAACATAATTTCTTATTACCTAATAGAAGCCATGAGAAGATACCGTAAATTTAATCTACAAAAGCTTCGCTGTCCAGAAATATTCATACTAAATGTATTTGTTTGCTTAAATGAAGCGTTAAAATCACTCCAAAAATATTCTAGCACTATTACAACGGCAGTTTTGGCAACACATTACCGCAGTAAAACGAATAGGGAAAAGGAAACTCATATCATAACAGAAATATATTTCGTCTCCTTCCAGTGTTTAAAAATCCCTTACTGCGGCACTTTTTCCCTACTGTGCTCATTAGTTAAAAGTATTATAAAAAATAATTTTAGTTAGAAACTAAATTTTTATAAATCTTTATAAATTTTACATTTTATACATCATGGCTTTCAACAATTTAAAGATTCTTAAAAGTTTTGCTGATCATAAAATTGTAAATGCAATATTTTAATTTTGGTATTTTCTTTTTCTATGCATTTACTATGCAAGTATTCTTGTAAGAGTTATGAGAAAAATTCCTCTTCTGTTATATCTCGTTAACTGAATGTTTCATTGCATATAAGAAAGTGCGTAAAAAATACACACATACAATCAACTGTATAAGTTTGTTTCGTAATATGGTTTATTATAATCGGAATTGGTTGAAAATTTAGACATACTTTTTAGTGACAAATGTTACTTTGAAATAATATTACAAATCTCTTCCATTAAAAAATGAATAAAAGTATTTGAAATTTAAATTTTTGAACTTCATGCTATGAAAGAACAATAGACTGAGAATTTCCAATTTTGATAAAATTATACTATTTCAGGCTAAGCTGAAATATATGTATAAATAGATAGAAAATAAAAATGTTCAAATATTCAAAATTTTATTTTTAAATCTATTATTAAAAATAATTAGCATTTCAGTCTGAAAGCTTAGTAAAAAAATTTATTGAATCTAATATTTAACATAAATAATGTAATTTAACGCCATTATAATGTTTTGTTTAACTATCCAGTATAATCCTATTAGTGTTTTCCAGTGTTAACATAAGAGGACACTACATATTTGATTATTTATGTACAATTTACCTAATTAATTTATCAATAAAAAGGATTTGAACCATCTCAAAATTATGAATAAAGTGTAGTAGATTTGAAAATTACTATTTTCACTACTCTTTTAATTACGATTTATTTGATATCTAGAACTTTTACATGCACATTCCATTTCCAGCACTCAGAAGAATGATCTACATGCATTCAATATTAAGTTAATAATTTTATTTTATAATTATGAAGGCTAATTAAAATATGCATTGCATATCTGGTTTTCGAACTTTTCCTCATTTAATTAAAATATATATTTCTATTTCCATTCAAAAATTTTTATATTATTTAAAATTTCTAAAATATTAAATTTATTTAAGAACTATTTAGAATTTTTTTATATTCAAAATAAATGTATAAATTTAAATATATATTAAAAGTTTTTATAAGGAATTCAAAATGTATTTATTATCATTAATTTTTTAAACAAAATACATTATTTTATATTATTCAAAAAATTAATTAATTACAATTTTATCAATGTATATGTTTCCCAAATTATTAAGAATATAAAATTTATACTGTTTTCCAGATGAGTGATGTTTAATATTATTGTAGATATAATCACTGTCTCTCTTTAAGACAAGGAATCACCACATTTTCTTTTAAATTAATTTAAGGAAATGAGCTTTTTTAATATGATTTTCAAAAAAGTAGCATCACAATTTATTTTAACGAGAAAATAGATTTGGAAAACGATAAAAATAAAAAGATAAAATAATCTTTATTTCTTTAATAAGGTTGAGAAAAACGAACACAGAATTCTGTATATAAAAAAATTGCAACATTCCAAAATTCCAAAGCATGGTATGTGGAAATAATTTAAATTAATTTGTCGTAATGACTTTTCTCTGTAATTAGTCATTCTCTATTTGCATAATTGTAAAAAAGGAAAGCTTTTTCTAGTGATACTGGGAGAAGCGTGAATTCGAATTCCAAGCAATTCTCCAACTCAAATCCGAATTTTATTTTTATTCTGCTGAATCTCTTGTTTTTGATCGCTTGGAAATTCATTAAATTAGATCCATTTGTAAAAGAAATACAGAAGAAAAACAAGAATAATAAAATAGGAAATTAAGTAAATATTTAAAGTTACTGGCTTGAAAAGTGGCCCTGCATAAATAAAATACTTATAAGATAATTTAATATTGAATTTGCATTAAAGAAATTCGTCTTATTTGAAAGTTTTTTTTGTTGAAATTTTATACTTTTTTAAACTCCATTTCTTATGAAGTTTATTATTTAAAAAAAAAATCTCATGAAAGCTTTTCAAACTTTTCATATAACATAGTATATCACGAGAGCTTTTCATATACCAAAGAGCATTAAAAGATCTCATGAGATTTATAAAGTCACTGATCTCTAAAGTCAATAAAAATAATTGAATAACTGAAAATTGAACTAAGATAACTAAAAATAGATAAATAATTTCACATTTATATGTGATTTCTTTTTGAAAGGGATAAAGATATTAAATTTTATTTTCAGCTACAAAAACTGCTTCATTAAAAATTAATCTAAAAATCCAAATAATCATAATATTTATAATACTTAATTTTTAATATTTTTATACTAAAGTGATAAGAATAGAATAGAAAAAAAAATTCCCAATACAAAAAATTAAAGTTAAGATTGGTGGAAGTTTTGGATAAAATACAATGACTTATATACATCCAAGTTTATATAATTTACGGTATTATATCAGGTGTATATAATAAAATTTGAACATCAAAAAGAGTGCTTTTTAACTTTCATATTGCAGTACATATATTCTTTGAGAATTTCGCATAGAAATTCAATTATTCACTAGTTTCAAAGGAGAAAAATATGCAAGCTCCAAAGTAACCACTTTTTGAATATACTCGAGGACAACAGAAATGCGAAACGTATTTCACAGTGTTCATTAATAACTCATCAAATTTGAAACCTTCCTTACCAAAATCAACGTTTACCATTGGCCAAGATGAGGATTTGTTTTGAATTTATTATAAATAATCTTAACATGATATAACAGTGCTTTCAAAATCTATGATGCTCTCACAAAAATGCTTTTTTTAATGTGTCATGTTGTTAACCAGAATATTCGATCACGTAAGGCCCGTAGTTTTAATTTAAGAAACTTGACGAACAAAAAATATTCTGTGCTATAAGATCAATACTTGTTATACCACATTTATAAAAGATACGTTACAAGACGCAGGCCTAGATCATAGGTTCTGTTCCCGTTTCGGTGATTTTCAACGTAGTGATTTATATTGCTGCTAAACTGTTATTTTCTTATCTTAAAAGTAGTCGTAAGCAGACAAATAAAATTCAGCATGTGACTTAGCTTTACTAAAAAGTTATTAATGAAACGTATAAATCATTTGGAATGAAATTATAAATTTAATTTTCAAAAGGGGGAAATGTAAAAGAAAAACTTATGTAATTTATTTTTCTTTCATAGACTATATTTCATTTCACTTCGTTTTTAAAATTAGGTTATATTTGAATAATATTATGCATAAAATTTAAATAATTAATATAAGAAGTTCACGAATTATAAATAAAAATCATTCAACATGTTCATTTAATTTCTTTAATATAATAAAGCTATATTTATTTTTGCAAAATAAGTAAAATGGTAAGTTTTAATAATTATATTAAATACAAACTTGTAAATTTTCTGAAAACCAATTTCCATAAATGTATGTTTTTGGAATAGAACTTTTATCTTTAGTTTCTAATTGCACACAAATGTTATTTTTAATATATATATATTAACCATAAAATGAATGTTCTTCAGTTCCAAATGAGATCATGATTACGGCGTTTTATTATAATTCTCATAAATTTAAAATATCTATGACGTTAGATAACGTGTCATATACGTCACAACGTACTGCAACTGCGCCGTACATCCGACTGGTCGATGACTTTGCTGCTTGCCTTTAAATTGCATTCTTGGAGCGGCAGCAAACAAGTCGATGTTCACCATCGAATATCTGAGTGTCATTGGTATTGAGAAAGAATCCATTCATGATTTTTAAGAAATATAAGGAAGTATTTATTAATTATAATTTTCCCATTTGTAGAGTTTTTAAAAATCCTGTAAATTAAATGCTATTTTAGATAATTAATTTTCAAATTTTTAACGATATTGCTTTCAAAATTAAATGCGTTAAAAATAGTACAGAAGAAAAAGCAAACTGAGAAAAGAAAAGACAATTCATTCACTTTATAGTTAGCTTAAATCGGTAAGGACAATTATTTATGTAAATTTTAATTTAAATTATTTATATTTTAATTTTTAACTGCATTTCTGAGTTCCTGCTTCCATTCCCCATGAGATGGTTTGAGAAACACATTTAAGCATTATAATCTTACAATAGTACAAAATTCACATTAATTTGTATCTTATGATAGCATTAGGCCTCTTCTATGAACACTGAAAGTAAAGTAAAATAGTAAATAGTTAGAATTAACTATATTGTATCGATAAAAAAGAGCATTTAAAATATACATGTACTGTATTGTACGCATGATTAATTCAAATATAATTCTTATGGGGAAAATTAAAAGGAATTCTTTTGCTACCATTTTCTGCTATACTATTTCTTAATCGTGAGAAAATTACCAACGTTCGCTAAATATCAAAACACAGCATTTGAGAGAGATCCCAATTAATTAATGACATTTAAATCCTTCTCTGGATTCTAATTCAATGTTTTACTGATGATTACTTATTACAAAGGTCACCATTTCCAACTTAACAGAAGGCTCACACAGGAAATCGTTGTGTGGTACAGCCTGCTTTCGGCATTTTCGAATTGTATATTGTTTAGTATTTTCCAATCTGTATTACAGAGACAACGATAGTCTCGCATTGTGGCTCATCTCTAGGATCACAAGAATGAAAGGGCTCGGATTCAAAACAAGACACGCGAATGGAGAAACAAGTGAAAGTAAAAACTATACTTCTCCTTTCTGCATACATAAATGGAGTGTATGTTTCAGAGTTTTCATTATTTTCTTTTGCAATACAAGACAATGTTTTAATATTGAAATCTTTTAAAAAACATTTATAAATTATATGCCATCAGAGATGCATAATTTCTTAATTATAAACACATTTATTCAAAACTCAAACCAAAGTTCAGTATTTCATCACCAAGACAAATAATCTTACTATTTAACATTTTTTAGCAGCTCCAAATGAAATATATATTTAAAAGCTTTTATACGTTTTATTGGAAGATAAATATATATTAAAAGAAATAAAATATTAAATTATTCAAAGTTTAGCTCAGCTACCGTACATAATACTTTTGGCACTGTTTTGAAATTAATGAATTTTTTTTGCTCCGTTTACTGTTTTTCTGTTAACCTAAATTTCTTATTTTGTCAAAAAGATAAAGACTAGAAAAGATACTAAGAATACACAGCAATATCTATTTTGGCAACATTAAATTATGCAAAATAATTGCGTCCCCTTGGCAATATATTAAAATTCCCAATACATTTTAAAACACACCAACAGGTTTTTACAGCACTGTGTCCTAGATTCGATTCCATGCACTAATAAACAACGGAAAATGATTTTTAATGAACATTATCACAAGATGATTGTTCAAGGGTTTTCTTGGTTTCTTCCTAGTGACATATCAGTATTGTCTACTATTTATGATAGTCTTCCTAAGAAACAATATCTGGTTGCCGATCAAATACCTTATAAGTGCTTCCCCTAGTTTATTTATCACTAACCACTAAGCCCTGATAGCCTAGAGGTTAGAGAATCAGCCTTCCGTCCGGAAGGGCTGAGTTCGATACTCTATGCCGCCAAAGACCGACGGAGCACATGCGATATACGTGTTCGTTAAATGTGTGGAATCGAAAGTCCTGTGGTCTGCCGTTGAGCAGTTAATGATGGTTGTAATGGTCTGGAGAAGATTTAATCGACCTTCAGATCAAAACTGAGGGAATAGATCCTCCGGTGATGCCATCTATCAGTGGAGTCTTAGAGAAAAGACAAATTTACTTCGCGGTGTTCTGGCAAAACGAAAGACGCACCCTTCTGATTTAATTTCGCATCGCTTTCGGCTAGCGAACTTTACCAAGGGTAATATAAATTTATCACTTTTCCAGGTTTTAAAATAACATAATCTGTAAATGTAAATCATCCTTTCTTGATGCTTGAAAGATTTTAGTCATCCTTTCTTGAGCTTATGAGTACAATACACTCTATGATAGTGCTACGTTTCCAAGAATATTTCACATAAAATTTCACTTATCAGATTATCAAACATGATGTTAAATATTATAATCTTTTATTCCAAGGTAGACATCTTCCACACAAGGCAGACTCCTAACATTTTCCTTCTTATTACATATCAATATAGTCTGCAGTCTCTGAAATATTCACTTGGAATGCTAAATGATGAATAATTTTATCAGAAAATCTTGCAAATAAATTCAATTCTTAAGTTACGCATTGTTTGATGATAAAATATGAGACAACAAGACTTCTACTAACTACTGCAGTTTTTGTGAAAATATATTTCAATTTCCACCGTAACCGCTATTAAAACTTGCATATGAATAATGTATTATTTTTTTACATTATACCTGTCATTATGTCGGTTGTCTGTGAGTATTATAAATGAGATGAACAGTTAAAAAAAGAAATTAGACCTATATATGATTTAGTTATGTAAATTATGTTTCACTTTAATCCTATAATATTGTACCTGATAAATTTATACACTTCGGGATACAAGTTATTTTTTTAAATGTTTTAATGAATTACATTGTAAATTGCTTGTTTTTCTGCAGATTTAAGCTTTTAAAAACCTTCAAACCTTCTTCGCCACCAAAGACCTGCCGAGAGCATGTGATATACATGCTAATTAAATCTGTGGAATCGAAAGTCCTTTGATCAGTCGTTGAGTAGGTACCATGTGTGTAATGATCAGCAGAAAATTTCCTCCCCCCCAGATCAGTGTCAAAGTTGAAGGACTGGATCCTCTGGTAATGACATCTATTGGATGAGTCTTAAAGCAAAGACGTACTTTCATCTTCTTGGTGCTCTGGTTAAGCGAAAGGCACGTCCTTCTGACTTAATTCAACCTCGCTGTCCGCTTGCGAGCTTGACTTATCCAAGTCATAAATACAACCACAAATTATTTTAGGGATTAGGTGTTAACCTTCACCAAATTATGATGGGGTTGACTATTGCTTACGATTTTATCTCCAGGAATGGCTGCCGGGAACGTATGCGGAACAGCTTCTTTTACAAACCATCTTACAAATTAAGTAAACAGGATTTCCAAATTTTGTGGTAAATATGTTGAATAAATTAATTAAATTGAAATAAAACAGAGATCACATATCTTCTTGAATTTATCAGGTGAGTTGAAAAATTGTCCTCTGATATATCAGAACTTCTGGGAAACAAATCTTGTTTTTGCTGTCAACAAAATGTAAGAGAGTTTTCTCCGCCAGAATTAATTATCTTCTCACGTTTGCTTGCTGGGAACGAAGGGAAATACTGCCGGCAACAAAGGGAAGTTAAGGTCATGTGAGTCGAATTTTTTTTTTTTCTTTTTCCTCTTTTTATTGCCTTTTTTGTGAAATTAAAAGCTAAGTCAATAATGGAAAACAGTTTTCCCATTCCGAAAATGTCAAAAAGTGAAATCTAATATCTTATGGAAGGAAGTCTCCTTGCCCAAATGTTTCGAAAGATTTGAAAAAAATCTAATTTGTGTATAATTATTAGGTTTAGTAGCGAAAAGCTAAAACTTTGGAAAGATTTTTTCAGATGCTAAAAATGTCACTAAAGTAGACATTTTTTCCCGTCATTAAGGCCAACCCTTCTTTGTGAGCAAGTTTACAATTGTAATTATGTTCATTAATGCATTAATGTGTTCGAAATCAATATATATATATATATATATATATATATATATATATATATATATATATATATATATATATATATATATATATATATATATATATATATATATATATATATATATATCCTTCTACTCCTGATAAATCAAACAGTTTGCCTGAAAGCCTAAATTTCTCAAATTCCTACCGATCTACTTTTGAAATAGAAATTATTGTAATTTTTATATTGTATATAATTAAATTTTCATCAATTTAAGAAAAAAATTGTAATTGCCATTTTTCTCTTAATGTAAGACTTAATAACGGATTAGGTATTTATTTTTGAATTTTGATTGTAAAAATCTCCATAAACCCATCAGTTACCAAAATTGTTTTGTAAATTAGTGTAAAGAAATTTATTTTTAAATTAAACAAAGTATAGATTAAAAGATAATTTTTATTAAAATTTTTTAAACTTATTTTATTATGCATTTTAAAATGTCATTAAGTTGTAATTCAGCAACTTTGTTGATAATAAACTTTCGATATTTCTTAAAAGATTATATATAAGTTAGATTATTAATTTGCATATTTTGAATTAACGTTCGCATTTGGATGTTTTTCTTCATTTAATGTTATATAATTATTGGTAAGACATAATTTAACCCCTTGACTGACGAATTAAATGGAATTTGATGCGACAAAAAAAAACTATTTAATTTCGCTTAATTGAACTACACCATCAATTTACACCATCATCCCCACTTTCATATAATGCATCCGGCTTATACATGTTACGGGGATTATTTATAATCTTTACTAAACTCAAATATTGGCTAGTATAACATTCACCGTGCGAGACTTCTGCTAAACTGAACTCTTACTTTCAGTGTGCTTTTTTAAATGAGAATCGTCGAACGAGTGAAGCAACTATGTAATCTAATTGTAACTTGCACGGCGTCCGCCGAAAGAAGCGCTTGACGAGTCTGACTCGTCAAAGTCTGTGATGGCCCAGGAAATCAATGACGAGTCAGACTCATCAAAGTCAGTCAAGGGGTTAATAAGAATAAATAAAGAACAAGCTTTATGGTGATCGGTTGACCTACCTTTCAGGTCAACAGCTCCAAGAGTCAGTTTCCCCACGCGGTTTTTGATATTTATATTAATTCCGAATCCGTCAAATTTTAAATCCTGGTCATACTAATCTTTAAATAGCGACCTTAAAATAAAAAATATAGTTCAATTCTATATAAATGAACCTTAAGTGATATAATATTTTGCTATGATATCTCTTAATCGATACTCATTCAAACAGATTTTGAAAAGCTTCTGATTTTTCCTACAGCTAACAAAAAAAGCGTATATTTATGTAACGGAAGCATGTTTATAAAATGTTTGAAACATTTCGACTCAGTATAATTCATAACTCATGAAATCATAAAAATATAAGAAAATAATAGAATTATCAATAAGTTTCACATTCGAAAATATTTTATATTTATAAATGTATAAACATCAATTGTAAAAATATAATATTTTAGAATGTGAAATTTCAAATATACAATTTTTTTCCCGTTTGAATAGTTATTCTTTTGTAAATATCATCTTTGAATTTTATTAACTATACAGAACTTGCATATCAAAATTGAATTTTATTTATCTTCCGCAATGACCATTCTACAAAAAGATGGCGGGAATGCTGTTTCGTGGAACACCCAACAGGATTTTATTCCTTTGGGAATACTTAGGCGATATTGCTTTCAAAAATTATAAAGTGTTAATGCATTGGTGACTTAAAGGCCAAACAAGTGCTGTAGTCCACATATTTGCCTTTAATAGAGGATAAATTAACTCTACCGGCTCTCTTCATAGTTAAGAGGGTTTTAAAGTGTAAGTAAGAATGGGGTTCTTATATGTTCTGTAAAAATAGTTTAAACCATTATCAATACAATATTCATTTTTTAACTGCTTCACTCTCAAGGAGCTGAGATAATTTTTATTTCTTGATAAAACATCACTCTAATTCCTTCTGTTAATGAATATAAATTCGTATTTTATTCTAATAGAGTAATAATTATAATGAAACATAATTACACTACTGGCCATTAAAATTGCTACACCAGGAAGAAATGCAGATAAAAAAAATGATATTTATTGGACAAATATATTATACTAGAAATAAGAAGTGATTAAATTTTCAAAAAATTTGACTGGATAGATCTTGATAAATCAGTACCCAGAACAACCACCTCTGGCAGTAATAACAGCAGTTATACGCCTGGGCATTGAGTCAAACAGAGATTGGATTGCATGTACAGGTACAGATGCCCATAAAGCTTCAACACGCTGCCACAGTTCATCAACCGTAGTGACTGGCGTTTGGTGACGAGTCAGTCGCTCAGCAACCATTGACCAGACGTTTTCTATTGGTGAAAGATCTGGAGAACGTGCTGGCCAGTGCAACAGCCGAACATGTTCCGTATCAAGGAAGATCCTTACAATACCGGCAACATGCGGACGGGCATTATCCTACTGAAACTTAGGGTTTCGCAGGGCGCGAATAAAGGGTAGAGCCACGGGTCGTACCACACCAGAAATGTAACGTGCACTGTTCAAAGTACCGTCAATACGAACAAGAGGTGACCGAGACGTGTATTCAATGGCACCCCATACCATCATGTCAGGTGATGGGCCAGTATGATGATGACGAAAGCACGCTGCCAGTGTGCGTTCACCACGATGCCGCCAAACACGGATGCGACCATCTTGATGCTGTACACAGAACCTGGATTCATCTGAAAAGATGACGTCTCGCCATTCGTGCGCCCAGGTTCGCCGTTGATCACACCACTGAAGGCGCTCTTGTCTCTGATGCAGCGTCAAGGGAAGCCGCAGCCATGGTCTCCGATCTGAGAGTCCATGCTGCTGCAAACGTCGTCGAACTGTTCGTGCAGACACTTGTCTTCCAAACGACCCCGTTTCTTGACTCACGGCTCTTGACGTGGTTGCACGATCCATTACGGCCATGCGGATAATATGCCTGTCTTCTCGGCTGCTAGTGATAGGTGGCCGTTGAGATCCCGCATGTCGTTTCGTATTACCGTCCTGAACCCATCGATTCCATATTCTGCTAACAGTCATTGGATCTCGACCGACGCGAGCAGCAATACTGCGATAAGATAAACCGCAATCCCGGTACGCTACAATTCGACCTTTATCAAAGTCAGAAACGTGCTGGTACGCATTTCTCCTTCTTACACGAGGCATGGCATCACAACAACTTTTCACCAGGCAACAACGTTCAAATGCAATTTGTGTATGAGGAACCGGCTGAACAATTTCCTCATTTAAACACAATATAGGTGTTGCTACTGGCGCCTGCTTTGTCTGAATGCGCTGAAAAGCTTATCATCTGCATATCACAGCACCTTTTTCCTTTCCTATAAATTTCACGTCTATAGCATGTCACCTTCTTGGTGTAGCAGTTTTAATGGCCAGTAGTGTACAATTAGAAATATGACGTTTAGGAATTTGCACACTAAATGTTAAAATTAATTTACTTTTGATATTATCTCATTGTTAGACATAACTGAAATCCTTTCAAAAAACTGCAGTTTCGCTCTTTATTTTATATAACTAAAGCATATATTGCTATAAAAAGAGCGCTACTTATTTTATCAAGCATTTTTTATGTAGTAAAAAGAAACTTTTCTTGATGACAGCTTATTTTATGATCATTAAAAAGAATCGAGTCATATTCGTGTTACATTTTTATCAAAAATAGATCACTAAACAGAAACGCTTCTTGATAACAGATACAGGTACTTATAAGCCGCAAAAAGCTAATTCCTTTTCCATTATTCAAAGCATTTTCTGCCGCGCAAGCTTAGAGCTAATGCAGCCTGTATTGAGCCGCAAAAAACTTCTTTCGGCAAGTCTGGGGAAAGGATCATTAACACTTTTAAGTGGCCTTCATCAATGAATGGCTTTTAATAGAATTAAAGATCCTCGCCGCAGGGTGAGAAGTCTTGTCGCCGTTCTTTTTTCATTCCAAAATATTGCTACGGCTATTTTTGGAAGAAAAAAGTCGAAAATGCAGTAAAGAATGCCTGATTTGATGGGTTCTTTATTTATTTGGCGTTTCTTTTTTATCTTTCATTAAATGAATGTTCTAGAAGCCTGGTCGTAAACTAAAGTGGGAAACGTTATTTATATCTTATTTTTTAATGGCTGGTAGAACTCTCAGAATCGGATTCTTTCTACCAAAGTTGCTCATTTTTTGTTATCTTCTGAAGAGTGAATAAAGTGTTAAATTTTATTGGATTCATTTTATTTTAAATGAAACTGTGAAAAACATTTTGAATTTAAAATGTTACTATCTTTATTTTAGTAAAATAAAATGCAGGAACAATGAATTGAATTTAAAATTTTAAAAGAAAACTACTCAGTTTTTATTAAAAAATGCTAAAATTTAAATTTCAGTATAGAATTTAAGTAATCGTAATAAGGGTGTAAATTAAAAGATGTGAATATGAACTTTTTTTTTATAAATCACAATTGAAATTAGAAAATAGGAAATTAAATTTATAACTTTTTTGCAAAATAAGACATTAAAAATTGTAATATAAAAGGATTCGCTTTTAGGATAGAAGATAAAATTTAAAAGAGACTTATAAATCTGAGCTTTAAGATTATGAAATTATGCCATGAATTAAAAAAAATAAAGAATATAAAATAAAAATGATTAGATTCATTAAAAAAATTAGAAAACTACGTTATAAAATAAACGGCAAAAATTAAGTCTTAATTGTAAAATTGGAAATTTAAAATTGCAAAATAAAAATTAATTAAATAAATGGAAAATAAAATTAAAATCTAAATAATAAGATAAAATTTTAGGTTTTTAACCTACGAAATATTATGCTGAAGAATTAACAATTTAAAGGTGACAGGAAAATGTGATTCGATTAATTAAATGGGAAATTAAAAATAACAAGTATGTGTGGCGCGACACACAATGCCGATATCTGTTAACTTGACAGAGGGACCCAGGGCGTGAAGCATATGCCTCGTTAAGGTGATTAGCCTGACGCGAAACACCTTCAGTGTTCAATTCCCAAGCATGCTTGGTAATTAGTTTATCGATACTAAAGGTATAAAAGGTTAATAAGTCGACCTTGCCCAGCCCGAGGATCGAACTTCTGACGTAGAAGGAAGAAATGCTACTACAAAGCCACCAGGGCTTAGCAGTTAATGTCATATAAAAATATTATATAATTCTCTTTTTAAAGAAAAAGTTTAAAATTTTGAAATAAATTTTTCAATTTATTTATTATATAATAAAATAAAAAAATTATAATTTCATTATAAATGTATGAAATTATAAAATAAACGAATATTTTTTAGAATAAAATTAAAAAAGTTTCCTTTATCCATTAAAATTATTTAAAAATACAAAATAAAATCGGAAGGAATAAGAAGTTACTTAATAATGCCTCATTTTTGTTCTTCCTATCTTGACTTATATCGATGGTGGAATGAATAATTCATTACAAGCATCATAATAATAATCGAACTAACAAATTTTTGAATTAAAGTCCAAACGCTTATCATTTAGCTGACAAATTAACAATGCATGAAAAAGAATACTGAGTACTTTTCTGGCTTTAACAATGAATAAAACTGAATGCTGAGTGCTTTTCTTGCTGTAACATTATATAAAACTGAATATTGAGTACTTTTCTTGCTTTAGCAATATAACTGAATACTTTTCTTGCTTTAACAATGAATAAAATTAAGTACTGGGCCTTTTTCTTGCTTTCATCATCGGTTTTCATTAAATACAGTTACGTGAGGTACAAGATATTTTTTTTTTTATTAATTTGAAGTCATGAGTTCAAAAGTATATAAATAATTTGAAAATTTATATAAAAATCAAAGAATTTTATTTAAGAATTTCTGAATGTTTGCTGTTTGTTAATTTTATCCATGCAATATAGCTTCACACACACACATTTGAATAAATTATATAAATTTTTTAATACATATAATAAAATACCTCATAAAAAGAAAAAAAGTAAAATTATGAAAACTTAACTTTAAGTTAAAAAAATGTATAATTTTAAAATTGGTCCAAAAATGAAACAACGTTATTTGAAATAAAAACTGTAAACTGATAAAATTTAAAAAATTCTTATTTATATTTAAAGCTAGTCTTTTTAGAAATAGCTTGAATTTCAAATCAAAATCCTTTTGTTTTCGTATATAGGTTCTTGTAGAATACTTTGATCAAGGTATGATTCTACAAAAGCATATGTTAGAAAACGATCTACAATTTAATATTCTAAAAATATAGTTATATGTGTATTACGATTCATGCACTTAAAGTGTAAAAAATTTGCTTATTAAAATAATTATGCATGAGCAATACTCGCAACTTGTTTTGTAAAGTATACAATTGAATTGGCAACATTTTACAAGGCAACTTCCACTATACCCAGCTACCAGCTCTTGAACATAATAAGCACAACCCAAAGGATTTGTATTCCTCAATGGACACCAGCGCACGTCAAATCGGTAGTAATAAGAAACCTGACATCCTTGCCTAAAACGCCCGATATAATCCTCAATTTTTTGACAATTTTACCTTCACTGATGCGGATGCAATAGCCAGCTGAAGACTATTTTATGCTTCTTCACAGAAGCACTCCATCCATGCTCTAAACAGTAACTGTGATATTTCTACAGCCATAGCCAGATTATGGGTTAAACCGCTCAAGGGCTAAGCACCTCGATGGCTATGAAAGCTATAGCAGCTTGCCTCGCTCCACTATCTCCTGAACATATCTTTCATGACCTTGACAATGCTCTCTATTGGCAAAGCTCTACAGGATCCATCTCGAGCCTCCACGTCAACTCCTCTATTCTTCGGAAGTTATAGGTGCCATCTTGGACACTTTTGGATCAATTTGATTCCATTTACTATACAAAACAAGAGCAATATGAAGCTAAATACTTTAAACCTGTCAAATTAACAGGTATATAAGAGAGGTTTATTTAGTGGATAAACCACTTTCTAATTCTGAACATGCTTAATAACTACGTAAATCCACTGACTGTGCAATCCACAGTTCATATTTCATTTTGGAGGACCTTAATCTTAAAGAATTGCTTAAGCTGTTTTCTTAGATATTGAAAGTGCATTTGAAAATATACCATCTTACCACCTTACTATTATCTGTACTTAGGGGAATTAATGATACTATCTGTTTCGGTATTAAAAGTCAACTTGTTAACATATTTATCAGCATTTTTAGGAGAAAGTACGATGATCCAAACCAAAGTTAAATGTTCATATGCAAAGATTATTTCACCCATTTTGTGGTGGTGTGTTGTAGATTCCCTCCGGAAATTTTTAAAACATGTTTGGCATAATCATTATTGTATATGAAGTATATATATGTATATATAAAGTATATCTTTTTCCAGATTTGTGTGAAGACCAAGACCTCTCATTTCAATTATAAAATGCTTTAAAGTAGACACATTTGAACTTTCAGTTCTTGATGCTGTCTAATGCTTTGTTGCAGGAAATGCGTATTATAAGCCATAAAAACATTTTCAAAACAAGTTAGTTTAAGTAACGTATAATAAAAGTCATATAAAAACAAATTTAGTATGGAACTCTCAATCCCAGAAATAACTTTCTTCAGTATTATGATTATTCCATTACTTTCAATGCTATTGTTAAGCAAATTTCGTTCTTAGCATATTTCGGTGATATTAGTTTAGTTGACTTAAATACCATACCCAAATTATTCGATATTAATAATAATTGAAAGATATGCATATATTTCCTAAAATATCCTTGTTAATTTTCATTATAGACGAGGGATAGGGAGATGAAAACAGAATGACTATGAATGCAATGTTTCATAACATAACTGATTTTATTTTATTGTGTTAATAACAAAATTATGTTATTTATTTTTTGCTCTTTAGTACCACTGAAACAGATGTTATAAAAATAAATATTTACTTGTTATTTCGTAAAAGCTATTTCATAATAAAATTATCATAGATTAAAAATAATATACATACATTGAGTATAATATGTATTTTAGGGTTCAGTACTTAACAGTTATTGTTTCATGTAAAGTCCTTGAAATGAAAATATACATGGTCACACACACACTTTTGTTTCCTCTAAGGTCAGTGAAATGAAAATATATCCTGCCACACACACTTTTGCTTCTTGTAAGGTCCGTGAAATGAAAGTATATATAGGCACACACACTTATCAAACAATCTAAAATTTATAATGTAAAATATAAGATTGTAAATTGTCGAAAGAAAGTGTATTTTTTCCAAAATAAAAAATGTATATTCCATATTTTATATTTCCTACAGTAATCACTTGACTAGTTATAAACATAGGAGACAGAATATTATAAAAATTTATTTTTTAATTTCTAACATTCAAAAGGTAGTTTATATATATATATATATATATATATATATATATATATATATATATATATATATATATATATATATATATATATATATATATATATATATATATATAATTCTTAAATCACGGGAAATAAACTACTCATATATATATATATCTAAGTGGATTGCTATATGACACTTGATAATTTATACATGTTTTCCCTAAAATGCTAATATTCTGGAAGTATATCGGATCAACAAGTTACAATCCTTTCTAGAGCAGCATAAAACCTACATAGTTATATTAATAATTTTAATTATGTAATATTTCTGTAATTTGTATCATTGTCTAAACAAAAACTTTTTTTATTTTAATTTGTTTCATTTCTACGTTTACTGAGTGTTTAACTACTCTTCACTTCCAAGTCTAAATTTATATGATGATTCATGATTTTTATCATTGTTTTATTTAACTTAACTATTCTTATAAAATATTTAATATTGTTACAAAAAATATACTTTTCAAATTTTCTATTTCGTAATTAATTTATTATATATAAAAAAGCATCCATTCACAAACATAATATTAAGTTCATATCAAATTATATCATTATAATGATTAAATTACTAACAAAAATTTATTTATCTATTAAAAAAAACTCTAAGAAATATGTGAAAAGAAAATGTTTCGACTTCAAATTCCTGATTGTTTGAGATATATAAGATTAACTGCCAAACGTTTTCTGAAGAGATCTCTGAAGGTTTTGTATAAAGAAAAAGGAAAATTTGCTGACTCCAATAGCTGGCTTCTGACAGTAATTGAGCTTGACTCGTGCTAGCTTGAGTTAGACAGAGAAAGAAAATAGAGTATCTCTATCCATTTCCTATATAAAAAAGTGAATCTTCATTCGCTGTCCAGAAATTTCAGATGCCCCTCAACCGACTCTTTTAGAATTTCCTGGCTTTCGTCTTACCCTTATTAACGGAGGATAGTTTCTATATATATATAATACTGTGCATATTTTATGTGTTCAGTGGTTACTGATAGATAATATAATTTTCGAATGTAATTATTAATTCCTTTCTAGAAGAGAGCCAAGTTCCTATATAATATTTCACCGTGACGTAAATAACATTAAGGAAATTTCAAGCCTGTTGAGCAAGTATGGTTTTAATTAATATAACAAGCATTATAAATAAAATGCGTCCAACAGCCGAGTGCCATAAATTTTCATTTTTCCAAAAATTTAACTCTCTTTATAAAAGTGAGTTAAATTTAATTTTTCATTGTATAATAAAAATTTAAAAAAAGCTTATAAGCTTTAATTTGTGCTAACTTGGACAAGACTAATTTTATGTTGTGAAAGAATAGAAGCTATATAAAAAAAAAACATTATATATATAAACTATAAAAAAAAATCACAAAATTTCCCTTTCCTACACAGCAAAACAGTTACATCTCATTAAAAAGACATGAAACGTATTATAAAAAAGTAAAACATTTTTAAACAAAAAAAAATAATAATTTTTCAACCGGTCAATTTTGAGCGATAGTTTACAATCCATTTAACTTTTACTAGCTCTTCGTATTTTTCATAATAGTATATGATTTTATAAATTAAGAAGTTGAAATTAAAATTGCAGTTTAATAATTGCAAATTAGCCCTTATAGAAATGAACCAAAAAGCATTTGAAAACAATAGGAATGCAATTCCTTAATGCAAGAACTTCTTTTGAAACATATAAATCGACATTGTTAAAGGTCCATACAGAGATAGAGTGTAGTTTCTATGTTTCAATAATGTTAAACTAGTAAATTTATGTGTAAAAAATGTTCAGTAAGAATATTTTAACATATAAATTACATTCAATTTGTCTTCAACTGATAAAAAATATGAAAAATTATTTCAAAATCCTATCTACCAAAATATATAAATTCATAACGAAGAAAAATAACAATTTATTTTTAAATACTAAGGAACATGTATAAGAGTTATTTATTCCAGTCTGTAAACTACAAATAATTCAGAGTATGTCACCTCAAATGAAATTTTTTTTATACTTTTGAGACAAATATACTAATTTTCGTAAGGAAAATATTTTATTTACTTAATTTTTCTTTCTTAAGCAATTATTTTCAAATTGCAAAATATTTTTTTATTAAAATGGTTTTACAGCAATAATTAATAAATGAAGGTGAATATTTATTGTAAATATTGCTATCA
Source organism: Latrodectus elegans (assembly GCA_030067965.1). Lineage (NCBI taxonomy): Eukaryota > Metazoa > Arthropoda > Arachnida > Araneae > Theridiidae > Latrodectus > Latrodectus elegans. Next base: position 124,338,000 of record CM057813.1, read on the forward strand.
ACTATATAAAGGCGTAGTATTTCTGTTCTAATTATAACAATGTGTGTTCATTTGTTTTAAATCGATAATATGTACTTTAAATCAATAATTATCCTGTAGCCATAACATTTTTTAAAGTAAAATAATTCATTGTAAAAGCAAGAGCGTTGAATGTATTTAATTTTCTGTGTTTAGTTTTCTGTATAATCTAACAAACACAAAATACAGTAAAGGTTTCTTTCTTTGTTTATATACAAATATCAGTTGTGATAAAAAGTTTTTTGTGAAAAAGGAACTTCGTAAAAATCAACATTTTTCCGTCCTTTTCTCTCTTAACTTTCGGTACGCGTTCAAAACAATATTGAAATTTCCGTCTCCGTAAAATGCATCAAATACTTAAATCCAATTGATTTCTGGGAAGTAAGACCTTCAACTACACTTGACAGGCAATTATGGAATTCTGCTTGAACTTTGGATGCCGGATGAAATTTCCGGAAATTGCATTAAAACAGCTGCCCGCGTCATCCATCCATCCCCCCACCCCCGAACACGCTGAAGGTCGCTGCTCAGAAGGAGAGTGATTGGCACTTCAACCTAATTAAAGCAGGATTTTAACTTTTTGAGAATTCCTAAGTATTTTGCTCCCTAGAATGACCGGAAGCTTTCTGGAGGAATTATTTTCATCAATATCATCTATTAAAGAATAAAATATTACCAAATTTTAAATATTTAATTCGGAATGCTAAAAGAATATAGATCCACAACATTTATTTAAATATTAATTAATTTATTCTAAGTAAATTTACTCAAGTATTACGAATGGATCACAAAATATAAGTAAATGAGCTGGCAGATGAATGCTTATGTCCGCAGCTCTTTCAGTTCAATTAATCCCTCCCAAGGTATCTTATTGGATATCACTGTACCATAAATTATATTATCGGAATATCATAAGGACCGAGATAGTGGCTGAATGCTTAGATTAATAGTCCTGATTTTATTTAGTTCCCTCTTAGCTACCTTATATGACGTCACTTTAAATATATATTATTATATAAACATTAAATATATTTTATTGGATTTCTTAAAACAGGGCACCAGCTGGCAGCTGAATGCTTAGATCTATGGCTTTTAGTTCATTCAGTTTCTTCTTAGGTATCATATTCATATTATTAGATATACTACAGGATGTCAATCGAGTCATATTTCAGTGAATCAAAATAGGTAAATTTAAAAGTTACAATTTCTGAATACTTGTATGTGGAATCCCATGAATGTTTCTTATATTGCAAAAATACAAACTTTAAGATACGTGAAAATTAAATTTTAAATCCATTGTTCAAGAAAAACTTTAAAATGTATTTAAAGTATTTTAATTCCTTTTAAAATGTATTGAAGCAAAAGAAAAATGCAGCTTATAATAAATGTTTGAATATAAATAAATTAAGAATTTTACATTCTAAAAATAAAAACGTAAAAAACAGAGCTGGCAGCAATATAATTAGTAATCGTATTTTGTTTCAACAACTCATTGCTTAGATTTCAACCTGGTTCTTTGGTATTTGAAATCCACTTTAAGACGGTCAAAAGGAGTCCTAACATACAATAAAGGACCATAGCATGATGTTTAGTAATCGTATATTATTTAATGAATAATGATTATGTGAAAGTAGTATAATTTAGTTAAGAATGTAATAATAATAAATTATAGGACTTCTTGTGTTTAAATGAGATTTTATGTAAAGTATTATCAATACAGCTATATGGATTTATACTTTATTTATCCACATAGTTGACATACCTATAGTTATATCGTTGTACGTACGGTTTGTTTGTTTGATTATATGGAATTTTATTTACAAAACCATTAAAGCTGAAATCAATTTTTTTCAAATATTTATTCATTGGAAAAAGAGTTTCGCGAGATAATAGATCATAAATTTCCAACAAATGTTTAAAATATCCACAATTCACTTTGAATGGTATACCTGAGTTTTTTTTTCTTTCATTTTATTTATAGATGGATTACGAGTGAGGTTTTAAGTTCAATATCATCTATGGCTTACCTTTATAAAATATATAAAAGGAATAATTTTTTAGTTTTATGCTTTCATAAATTTTAATATATGAAAATATAAAAATAATTAAAAATCCATGGATTTTATTTCGTAATGGTAATTTTAAGCTTAATCTTTCTAAATTTCTTTTAACAAAGAAAGAGTACACAAAAGTCATGAACAAAATAAAACAGCTACATGCTCTTTTTTTAAAAAAAAATATTTCTTCGAATAAATGAAGATATATTGTAAAAATACTATTTTTAAAATATACGCGAGTGCTTGTTCGAAGATGTGGCCACTTAAATCCAAATAATGCTGCATTACAAAAAGGTGTTTTGTTCAAATCTCTGATGTTGTTTCAAAGTCAATTTGAAGGACAATGAAAAACGTCATTTCTACTTCACACTTCTTCAAAATGAGTTTGAAGAAATGATTTTTCTAAAAGTAATTCTAAGTTCCATTTCACAATAACGAAAAAAAAATTAATGGAACACATTTTTATACCCGTTCTTTCTTGTAGAAAAATCAGAAGATAAATCTTAAACATTTGTTGTCAACCTATTTCATAAATCTGGAAAAGACACGTAAAATACATTTAAAAAGTTTTCATTAATTTTTCTTTCATTTTTGATAATGCACTTAAGGTTCATTAGAGATAGATAAATGTAAAGTTTTCTATAATTATAATATATAATATAATTTGACTGCATTCACATTTATTAATCTATGTATCTCAAAATTTACTTTGGAATCATTTAAATGACACTAATAACATTGAAATACTTTTATTTATTTATTCGCGTGCATAAATATTATTGAAAATATACTTAATAAACTTTTTTACAGTCATATACAGCATAAAAATTGGATTTGATATAATCAATATTTAAATTGATATAGAAGCAAGTTTTTTTGTTTTTCATTTGATTGAAAGTTTACATAAAATTCTAATTACTGAAAATTTAAATGATATGACATGATCTCGAAACAATATGAGCGGTTCCGTTGAAGCGGGCAAAAACAGATAATTTAAATGGTGATTTAATCCGAAAACACGTTTCTTCAATGATAAACTTAAAAGCACATCATAAAAATATCAGAGCAAAATTAACTGTGTGCTATATTTTTAAATAATACAACAAAATGAACCATTATGATAGAAAAATCAATGCGAAAGCATGGTAAATCATCTCATACGCAAATGCTTATGTGCAAATAAGATTTTTAGTGGTTCTTTTTTTTTTTCCTATGACAAGGACTCATAGTGTATTACGGTTAAGCAAATGTCAACTCTCAAACCAAACTCGCAGTACTTTCTAATCTTTAAAATCACAAAAACCTCAGTTACGATAATTTAAAATCTTAATTGAAAAGACAAATATTCCTTGATATACGGAGTAATGTTAACAATATTTAATAATACTGAAAACACTAAAATTACATTACAAATGATAATAGTTTATGAAATTATAAATTTCAGTTAACGTAATTTTCTTTTTCAGTAAATCGATAGGATTTCTGTAAAAGATTTACTTTGTATGCAAAACAAGATTTATTATGATAAACAAGATTATGTATGCAAAACAAGATTTAAGTTTTTGCACGAGATGATAAATCAGTTTCTTTGAAGTCATGGAATTTTACAATGTATAATTCCATGTGCTTGAAAAACCTGATTCATCTCATTATGAAACACAATGATGATTAATAATGCCAGAAAAGAAAATTGTTATAGCTAAAGAAGAAAAAGCGAAAAGAATTATTCGAGAAAATGCATATCAGTTACTAACAGTGATTAAAAAATATTTGTATATTTAAGCAGTAAATTCTTTTTTCTTTTTCTTAAACGGTTTCTCATACATTGCATCTCATTTATCCTGTATTAAACTACTTTTTAAAAATTAACAACTGCATATCATTCATTTTCCATTAGTAATTTTAATCAGTTATTAGCCTTTAAGTGTAGCATCTAGAAATTCTACGACACAAATGTTTAAATTTTAAACTTCTGTTAAATGGTTAATAGATTCGATTCCAGCGTCGAGCAGAGATGTTCATATTGATTCGATTGGTTTGTTTGTCAAGTAGCTGTCATTCATAAGACACCAGGACTCATTAGAATGGGACTGACGATTTAATGTAGATTCCCGACCCCAACTAACATTCCTGTTTGAGGTGTAAATCAAACACATGAGTTATTGTAAGGAAGACCACCGCTCCAATCATATGACTGTCACCTTGGTCTTAGAGATTCAAAAAAAATTAATATTGAATCCTATTTAAATTAATATTCTTGCTTAAAGTTATTATGCAAAAACAAACTATATATTCTTTGTGATGACTTAGAGGGTTTATTTGCATTCGGTTGAAATTTAAATGACTTCACCAAATTTCTTACCGCAAAATGAAAATAAATTTAAATTTTTTTAATCTAAATGACGAATTTAAATAAGATTAATGAAAATTATATTGTCAGGTTATATCATTGTTACTCCTCAAAGATTGTGTATTATTTTCATGACGACATTAAAATTTTAAAAGCTTTTGAAAAGTGGAATTTTCTCGAAATTCTAATCAAACTACAGAATTCAATTTCACACTAAAAGCTAATCCAACTTTTTAGATTAAAAGAGGAAAAATACTTAATTATATATTAAGTCTGACTTTTTTCGATAATCTCATGATTTACTCTTAACCAATAAATGTATTTAAATATATCTGTAAAATGAAGAACTTGTTACGCTATTGGATAAAATCTTTCAGAATAATTGTTCTTCGAAACACTCTTATTTCAGCATATAAATTTTCCACTAATATTTCAATTTTATAATTCTTTAGTAAATGTTTTTGAGATAAAAAAATGGAGAAAAACAACTTTTTCCCCCCACATGTTCAATATAATATGGGTGCCCTGTTTGTGGCAGGCCGGGAAATAATGAGATAAAAATTTTAATAATTCTTCGTTCTTTGCGTTCCTTCCAGAAACTTCTTTAATTTATCCAAGAGTTTCTTCCGGGACGAAAACAGAGCAAGGACAAAATGGAAGATATTTTTTTATTCTGCGGATTTATATGTTAATTTTTTTTCACTTCTTACTTCCTACCATATCTTCTGTGATTACCCAAAATTTCTAAAAATGGACGAGCCCAAGCCGTCAATCGATATAGTAACAGAAATCGATTGTAACGACATCCACACTTTTGCGACTATCGTTCGAACTCATTTCAAACTATCGTTTGCAAAAATAGTTTTTTTAAAGAAACGAAAAGATAATCCTTCGAACAAAATGTGAAATGATAAAAGAGTATATATATATATATATATATATATATATATATATATATATATATATATATATATATATATATATATATATATATATATATATATATATATGGCTTGTATACAGTTTGAATGTTACCAGAATTTGAAAAAAGAATTCGAGAATTTTCTATTTAGAACAGAAAGATATTATTATGTTTCCAAAAATAAAAAAAAACTGAGTAAGATAAATTCTAGCTTATCAAAAACACATGTTCTATATTATTAAGGAAATTGATAAGGATATTACAAAGAATGTTCAGTTTGGTGCTTACAATTATGATCTACTGTACTAATATTGTAAGATGGTAAAAATTATATATATATTAAATATTTTTAATATAATCTATTAAAAAATGCATAAAATGCATAAAACTGCGTTCCTTCATTAAACAATAATAAAACGTAAATATTTAGTGCCTTACAAAATTAGAATAATAGTTTAAAATAAGGTTTTAAAGAGTTCGAAAACTAATATATTTATATACAAAATACTTTGTCATATTCTTAATTAATGTAATAGGTTTATTATATTCCATTTCAGTTTTATGCTTCTATGAACGCATTTAATTTTTGAATAATTTTACATAAACTCACGCAATCCTTTATTTAATTTCAAATACAATTTCTGAAATGATACACATACTCTTCAACAACTGGTTTAAAATGAAAAGTATCACACAAACGCAAAATTTTATCTTAGAAGTATTCTACACCTCGAAAGTATTTATACTGACGATTGTCATTTCTTATAGAAAAGTTACTTTATAGTTTTAAGTCATATTTGAGTAATTATATTTTATCAAAGTTACACTTGAGTTCTGAATAAGCGATATAAAAATATTAGGTGAACACCTAATATTTTTATATTCAGAAGATGAGGACGAATTTCATCATATAATGATAGTTACGTGAATTATCTATTGAATAAAATTTCTTCTATATGCAGAAATGTAATTGAAATTAAAGTGCCTAGTTAATATTAAAAGTAACAAGATTAATAATTATTAGTTATTTAATGTTAAATTGATTCCACAATACAATATCTCACCTAAGTAACAAATTCCTTAGGAAATTCTATAAAGGAAATGAAAAAACTTGTTTCAGAATGATAATATGTATATATTCATTTTTTATATAATCTTGAATTAATTCTGAATGAAACCTAATGCATATAATGATCGGTTTGATAAAAATTTGTTGTCGTAACAAAATTGATTATTTTGAAGAAAAAACTAAGAAAAATGAAATAAAATGAGTGTATAAATACATTAACCATGATAAAAAAGCAGGTACGTGTTAATCTGAATGTATGTAAAATACACATTTGGATGTTAATGTCTACAAAATCAACAAATAAGCTCCTGTCCTGAGAAAATGTACAATTACTACACAGATTAACTAAATTATCAGAAGAAAGTTTTAAACAAATATGGCAAAAATAAAAAATAGATTTAAATAAGAAACTCCTTAAATTTAAATTTTAAGAATTTTTGTTATGATTAATGTTTCTTATTACGAACATTAGAACAGTCAAGTGTTTTGTGTAGATTGGTTTAAGTTCCATTTTGGTTGTATACATATATCAATCTGTCTTTAAAAAGACTTATGTATGTAAATATATCTATGTTATAGTTTCATCTGAAATATTTAATTTTTTCAAAAATATTTATAATTATGCTAGGATACTGGGATTGAATCTTGCAATAAAATGTTTGAAAAATATTAGAATTAATTTCTTATAAATGAATAATGGAAGTTAACAAAATAATTTTAATGGAAAGTAATTTTCTTGAAATAAAAAATCGCTTAAATTATTTCTTGTATGTCTGACAGATATCCATATTAGTATAAAAGATATCAATGTACATTAATTTAAATATATATGTTATAATTACTGAGAAAATGTTATTATGACCTATGTATAAAATTAATTAATATTCGAGTTATGACTGAGATAAAATTGCACTTAATTAATATTTTGCTTAATTCATTTCCTCACAGAAATAATTAATTTTTTAAATAATTTTAACATTAAAGCAATATTATTTAATGACCTTTTTAAGACAATTTGGTATATTTTAAAATTTATTACTATGCCAAATTTCAGATTTGTATTAAAAGAAAACATCGTTGAAAATTAGAAAAAATAATTAATTATAAAAACAAATATCTTTTATCGAAAAAAATTAAAATGTATAAGGGATATTTATATGCGTTGTAATTTCATCATATATGCGTATTTATATGAATGATTTCTATTCAACTAGAATATATCAAAATTATTGATTGTTAATTTGACTCTATAATTATTAATTATAATTATTTAAGATGTGACTTTAATTATCATGATAAATCAGATTATATTAATTTATAAATGTCAAATCCCTTGCTTTAAATTTCTAAACTTAAATTTATTAGCTATCCTATTTGAAATCCTTATTTTTCAGGATTTTTAATTCATTCAAAAATACATAAAAGTTTTATTGAGGCTTTCATTTTGAATATATTTTATTTATATTATATCTCTACATTTTCCTAACTTCAACTTTCCTTACAGTAATGTGTGCGTGGCCATTCAGCTTAATCACGTGATGATGGGGTCGTTGATGACTCTGGGAACGATAATTCTCGTCCTGGTTGTTGTGGATGGTTGTCTGCACTGTAAGCAAAAGCCATCCAAGATCTACCTCCTTTCCCCCAATGCAAGAATGGATGAGAATTTCGTAAGTTTTCTTATTCCATTTCCATTAATAACTGTTTCTTTTTTTTCTTTTTTCTTGTTTTTTTGTAAACTTTATTTATAGCAGAAATATCAACACACCAAGAAAGTTTTAAACAGTGTGATAAAAATTATAAGACCTGACGGAAATATTGGTAAAAACAAGTGCAAGTATTTCTGAAGGTTTACTCCTGAATTTAGAGTCAAATTACACCAATTATCACGATAAATTGCCATTACTTCAAAATAGTAGCTATCATACATCCCTAATGTTTTCTATGGAAGAGAAATCATTGCACAAGCGAAATAGTATTCGAAAATTTTGCTAGCAATTCATATTAACAAGTTGGCGCGTGTGGCTGGACGTTATTTTTTTAAGCTATGTCCTAGGTATCGCAAAAAATATAAGACAATCAATCTTAAGAAATCGTCTATGTACCGCTGCGCTTACATCCGCCAGAAATAAAAACCAAAGGATTTGGCAACATCAAACTGAAATGCCCTGTAGACATGTGGTGTTTGCGAAAGTAGCGGCATGATCCCCAAATGGATTTTAATGCATTTGGGGTTGTTGCTAAAATGCAATTAAATTCAGAATAAATAATTGAGTCAGCACCATTTTCAAGTTGACATCATCTCTATTAAATTTGATATCGTCAAGACACCATTCGAAAAGGACTGGAGCATAAGATATGATTTTCCAGTTGTCTTCAGAAAATCTGTTTGACACCTGTGCGTGGGGGGGTCTTTGGCAGTCAAGGCAGCCATTCTGATAGCCAAGAAGTAACCCTATTTTTTCGTGGGCATACATCGACCACTGGTATCCAAAGTATGACATTGGTCATCGTTGACTCATTTTCGTCAGATTCATTTAACTGCTACATTTTACCGTTTCATTTCCCAGTTATAGCCATTTTGAATCAGATAGCATGCTCGTTATCTGGGACACTTAATGAGCAAGAATTCTAAAATGAGACATTGGTACAGTCGAAGTGAAATATTCACTCAAAATATACAGTTGAGGTGCTTTAAAATTTCTGACCATCGTATTGATAATAGCTCGTTAGAGTCTCTTAATGAATGCGCAATTCAGATAAGCTGGAAATCTTTACACCATTCTTCTTTCGGCAAATTGCAATTATCTGTACATCTGATAAAATTTATTTGCATGCAGAGTGTCTGTGCAATCAGATAGCAGCTTTTTGTGGGCTGACTTTTTTTTCAATCATACAGATAAGAAGTGCAAAATAGAATGAAAATATTATCTGTTGAACTTTTTGAAGTACTTACAAATTTTAATTTAGTCATGAAATAACAATTTTTATCATTGTTTTATGAATAATGAGAGAACACAGAGAAGTTTATGAAAATTTATGCTAAAACATCAACCTTTATTTTCTTGCTGTTTTGACTAATATTTAGAAAATAATCTGCGGGATTGATAAAAACAAATCTTGTTTATAATACTCTTCCTAAATAATGTATTGGCAACTGAAGATTTATCTGAATGGACACCATTTTAACCATTTTTGGACGAAACTCCTACTTTGTGCATGGGATTACATGAAAACATTAAATCAGTTAAATAATAAATCTAAATGAAATCAAACCTTTTGAGCAAATAGAGACTTCAATGCGGCAAATTAACCCAAAACACTTGAAGAGTATTAATTAATGAAGATTTTTTGTTGAAGTATTTATTGGATTTTATAAATTGAAACAGATTCTCCTAATTATAATAACTTTAATAACAAATTTAAAACTTTTATTTTTATTTCCTTAATCACAGGATTACGATATAAAAATGAAAACTTTGCAACTTTGTGTTTCATTTAATTAAAAATTTAATTACTACATTTTCAAAAGTGAATGGAACTTTAATTCTTACATTACGTTTTTATAAAAAAAAATAATACTTTTTTAGATAGTTCAAAAAGAGAAAATTTTACAAAAAGTGTGTTTAGTAAAAAATAGAATTATGCATTCATTAAAGCAACTTTTAATGAATGACGAACCTGCTTTATCTTTCAAAGTCTAAAATCAATCATTTATGCTTACATGATATGCGATATTTTACAACAAGTTTGTATAAATGATGGACTTTGCAAAATGGAACTCATTCAATAAACCAGAAGATGAAAGAAATATATATATATATATTTCATTTAAATCATGAATTAAAAAAAAAAGCTTAAGCAAGTGAAATATTTTTATAGTGTGAAATTCGCGAAGTTTGAGAATAAACTAATATAAAATGTGCTGTGCATTCAGATACTTTTGACATTATTCATATAAGATATGCTAGAACATTATAAGTAAAATAATAACTGAACAAAGTTCTTAAATTTCTCTGCCTAACATTTTCTACAAGAGCCAAAATTTTAAAATTTTCTTCTCGTACAAAACATAAATAGGGTTCACTTCCTTCGAAAATACTTCCAAAAAGACAGTATGTGTGGAATGTTAAAATCCCTCTTTGAACCTTTCTTTACACTGTCTCAAAGGTAAACTCATTTGGTATTTTAGAACTTTTAATACCTAGTCTATGAAAAACAAGGATCTCTTAATCTATTTCACATTTTTCAATCTTAACTCTATCATTTCTTATCAGCGTGCCAAAACATGCCAGCTTTCCCGAGCTGTTGCTTCCAGAGTGGAAAACTTCTACCAATTTTGAGGGTAGAAATCATGGTACAGAGAAATAACAAGATATTTAGCATTTATTCAAATTTGTTCCAAATAGTATTTTGCTTAAAGGAATTAGGCCTAATATATAAATACGTTGAATGGGATATTGGGTTATAACCGAATGGGGTCTAAAAATTGTAAAATTTAGAATTTGGGACTCGTTTGATCGGCATTCCAATGTATTTCCTATTGACAGCGTCTCGGAAAAAGTGTAAGCACATGAGTTGAAACAGGTAAACACAATGTGTTTAAAAAAATGGAAAGAAATAAAAAATATCCATATTTTTTATTACATTGTTGAAAAGAAGTTGGAAAGATTAGATTAAGCAAATATTTCTCTACTCTCAGTGTTTATAAATAAATGATTTTTTAGCTTCAGCTCCACAGTTTGCGGGTTCCCTCCTTGACTTGGATTTCTTTAGCAGTTCGGAATCTAATTTAAGATTCCGTGGGTCTCAATCTTATTAGCATTCGTGTGCAAAAAATTAGAGTTGAGTGACAAACTAAGCAAAGCATAAAAAGGCGTTTTAAAAGGAGAAAAAAATGACTCTCTAATTTCTTGAAGCAAAGAAAGCTCTAGAATAGAGACTCATTTTAACTAATTAAATCATGATATACTTAACTTTACAGGGTGTTCAAATCAGCGTTAGGTATAGCATAAATTAATTAAAAACCTTGCAATCAAAATTTTGAAAAGAAACATAGTCAGTTTTAATAATAATCTTATTTTTACTTCAAATTGGTAAGACTTACTTTGAGTTTCAATCGCAGCTGCGTAAGTCTTTCTCAATTCAACCGCGGAATGAAATGTGAATAGAAAAGGAAAGAATTATATTAATATATATTTTATCTGTTCATATATAAATATAACAATTACATGAGCAGATAATTACCAGTTGATTTGTACCGTTAATGAATTAGCCACATTAATATGATTTAAATATTTTATTATATATTCTGTTTATATTTCTTTCTCGTTCACACATTAACAGAAGTATAGATTTAAAAAAAATTTTCCATCAATTTTATATTTATTTTTATTTTAACTATTAATTTTAAGAATAATATATTGAATAAAAATCATTGAGAAATCTCCATTATTTAATTTACAAACGCTACTGCTTGTGATTAGTTTTGGAATTAAGTATGTTTACAACAGAAAACAATACCGTTCTTCAATAGACTAAATCAAAGAATAACTTGCAATAAAAATTGATGTGTAAAAATATTTTAGTTTTTATTATTGAAGGGGATGCTCTCCAGATTCAGCCATCCTTTTGGATATAACATAAATTGTTTCTTTGGATAAAAAAATTCCAATCGTAAAACTAAATGTTGCTAAAAAGATATGGGAAAATAAGTTTTGTGTATATAGGTATTGGGTATAATTTGTTTCACCCAATAAAATGAATTCCGCCATTATTTGGTTGGTTTCTTTTATAATCCATTTTTGCAAATAAATGGAAGTTTGATATGAATCAGTTATTTGAACTAAATTTTGAGATTAGCAATTATGCTATACTTGGGATTCGAACTTTCGAATTGCTAAACTGAAAACATTTGTCAATTTCTTATGATTCCGCAACCTATTATCAAGAAACAATATATACTAAGTTGGTAAATCATGTAAAATTTGGATGAGCCAGTAAGCGATCTCTTTGATTTTAAGTATCACAAAAAATATAAGTTAATAAGGTTATAATGTGAAATATAAAACTGCAATATTTTACAATAAAGTGAAGAGGGAAACGAGCATTATATTGCGTTTAATGTTTACAGGAATCTGCAATTAATGGAGCCATTCAACTAACAGTGCTTAAGGACGCTGTTCAGAAAGAATAAAATGCTCAAAATTATGACAATTAACTGTTTTTTATATTGAATACCCTAGAAAATATAAAAGTTTTACAATTTAATAGTTTTTTTGCAAATGTACTTTTAGTGACACATGTTTTCACCCTAATTTTATATTAAATTTTATTAAATAATTTATGCTTACATGAATTATCGTCTAAAAAACTCTGAAATGTAAGTTATCTTTTGAGATTAAAAAAAATTTTCTCGCCATATTAAAAAAATCTTATATAATCAAAATATTATCAAAAACTGAAAAATATATAAATAAATAATATATTATGAAATACTTTATTTAAAAAAAATTGCTATTTGAGCAGTCTCTTTTTTCACCAAAAATAGTATAAATAATTTATTAGCTAAATAAAAATAATTATTTAGCTATAAAAATTAAAAGTTTACAAAATTTATCTGTATTTAATTTAATAAAGAAAAGAATGAAAATATGCGATTCTTCATAATGTTTGGTTAAAAAAAATGTCATTAAATAAACATTTTCCTGTTACTTTTTTATTTTCATTATTACTTTTTTGGAATAATCAATGCAATAAATACTAAGAGAATATAAACAAAGGATGATTAATATATATGTAATTTTATTCCATCGGTATAATTTATTTTTCAAAATAATTGAATTACTAAGTCTTTGAAATTCTTATGTATACTCACAAAGGATTTTAATTAATTTGATTTTGCATTTCAGCGTTTATTTGTTAAATAATTCTATCAATAAAGACATCCGCCTGTTTTTATTCACTGAAATTCCTTAATTGGATTTTCATTAATCAACGAGTGTCTTCAATTATGTTTAATAAACAAACTTCCTAAAGTTTCATTTCATTAGGCATTCTAACGATAACATTTAATTTGAAAATTTTAATTTTATCCTTTAATCAAAGCGGAAATATATTCCATTTTTAACTAGAGCTATTAAACTTTAAGAAATTGCAATATCTCAATCAATGTGTAGTCTTCGAAAATTTAACACATCTAACAAATATACTTTCAATATAATTAAAAAAATTAACTTATATATACTACTAAAATAATTGCTTGTACTTATAAGTTTTTCCTAGCAATGAAGAACAACTTTTGTTGATAGTTATATTTTAGATGTGACTTCATTGTAGTTTCGTTTAAATTAATAGGATGTGGTTGTCAGGTTGTGTAAGAGTCGTAAGGTAAAGGTATCTGTACCTGCCCCAGTTGAAGAACCGTTATATGCCTAACAAGCACTGTAGTGAGTAAAATAAGTCATCATTGAAATGCCACTCACCACAAGTGGCCGAATTATCTGCTAAATGTTTGGGTTTTGCCTCGACAACTCATGAGTTCGTATCTCACCTGAGACTTCGTTATTTGTTTTGTTCCGGAATCTACTTTAAACGGATTCCCCATGCTAATTAGTCCTTTTATGCCATAAATAATCGATGAACAAGCAAAATCAGTAAATAAAATTTATATGTTTTCTAGTAAATAAAAACATGTATGTTTTAAATTAAGAATGTGTATATGATGTATTAAAATATGCAACATAAACTAATTCAAGTATATTTATCATTTATCTTTACAGAGAAATACATTTTATAATCTAGTTATAAAAATATATATTTCGCACAATTACATTTGTAATAAAATGTTTTTTAATAATTATTGAAAATAATTTTTTATAATAAAGCATACTGTTATTTTTGTATTTTTCATGAATAATAAACTATTGTAGTAAAATAATGATTTTTCAACAATGAATTTTACGCATTCAAAATCATTTCATTACAAGAAAGATAAAATTTGTTTTAAAAAATATTTTTATTTGTATGATGAAAAATGAAAACTTATGTTTGAATCTTTATTTTAGATATGTTTTATATATTGGTAAATAAAAGTCCAAACATTGTTATGTAAGAATAAATGTTTGTGTGTGTCTCATATCACATTTTTATTCATATAGTTCATGAAAAATTCAAATTTATATTATATAAAATTGAGGTTTCTTGGGTAAACCTTTCTTTTTATGTACTTACTTTTATACTTTTCAATTCGATAATATTTTTCTACTTTATATGATAATAATTTTATATAATATTAATCATATAATTTTATAAAAGCCGCAAAATAATAATTTTCGAATGATGAATATATTATGAGTAATGAAATAAATAAAATGTTGATTTTCTCTTTTTACAATTTCTTGTTAATTACAATTTCCTGTTTATTATTGATTTAAATTTTCTTTCTCTCTCTTTATTATTACAACTCAGGATCTACATTTTATTTATTATTATTGTAGACACTTGTTTTTATTTCCAAATTATAGCTGGTATATCATATTCTAATCTTTTGATTCTGAGATAGTATATAAGGCAAATATTTCAAGATTTAGTGTTTGGAAATAAATCAATTTAATTATATACTTTTTATCGGCATTAATTATTTAATAGATATATATTAAACTTCCTAGTCGAATACTCAATAAAATCTAAGGATTTTACCCATGTTAATAGGCATTAAATATTCATAATAATAATTTTATAATAAGTATACATACTCTCTGGTATAAACAGAATTGTAAAATACAATAACATTTTCTAGATGCTAATAATGTCGGTGATAATATTTCAGTCATATCTATTAATTTTGAGTTATTTTATTTACATTTTTAATTTTAAATACTTAAATATTCTGTAATTTTTGCATAATAAGTTATTTTTTAATAGTAAATAAATTTAAGGTGTTTCATTTCTTCAATAAGAGAGAACATTTGAAAATTAAATCAGGCTGCTTGCATCTTCCACGTAAGTTTTGAATTGATGAGAATTTAATTATCCTTTTTAAAAATATTCCCTACCAAAATATTAATTTAGGTTTCTAAAGATTTTGTTATCGTGCTAATGTAAATGTCTTAACTCATTTTAATTGAAAATTTTGCTTGTTTTTATAGTCAGTAATTAAATTTTAAGCAATCAAGACATTTATTGTATGAAAATTAATTACCTTTTAATTAATCTCAAAACAATCAGTTCTTAAAATTAATTAATGTGGCACGAGAGATATTTTTCTTTCTATTACGTTTTGTAAATTTTAAAATGGTATCGCTATGATTTTCATTACTTATAATAAAGAGAGAGTTCTTACATATTTCAGCTCAAAATATTTTTTCTGAATTTGTTTTTCAAATTGTATATTTATTTATTTAAGCATGGAATTAAGCATTTATTTATCTATACAACCATTTATAACAGTAAACTTACAGTGTCATTCATTTTATGTGCATAATTTTATGCAATTGATAGCATTTTTGGCATAATACCACAGTTTTTTACTAATAAATCATTTTTGCAATAATAAGCACAAGTTAATTCTGCAGTAAAATTAAAATTACTAATTATGTAGTTTAGAAGAACCTTGGCGTAATGATGGCACATCATTTTCTCATGGCACTGGTCCGAAATTCGATTTTCAGGAGCATTATGGACCAATTAAATTGAACCGCAAGCATGAATAGGAAGTACACATTGGGGTTTCGCATTAGGCTGGCCACCTGACCTGGACATATGCTTCACACAACAGGATTCTCGGAAATGGAAACAGATATGGACACCTAAGCCTTGGCACCTATATAGCCTGTTTGAGCTACTGAGTTTAATTTAATTATAATCTCATCTATACTCATCTCCATAATTTGAATGCTCAAAACAAAAAGTACCATGTGTGAGAGAGAGAAAGAGAGTGTGCGTTGTGTGCTCATTCGTGAAACAAAGGATAAAGAAAAAAAAATTGTCACGTTTCAACAATATTCTTAGAATATTTATATATGGTTCTTTGAAGAATTAAAAAATATTGTTGAGATGACAGTTTATGAGACATATCTATGTCTTGTGCTGCGATGCATTTCTAAGTTTACCTAGCCAGAATGAGTAGTAAAGTACCCTGAGGAAGATTGCACTGTTTAGAAAGCAATAATTCCACAATACATGTAGGAGGGAGTTGACCATTTGCAACACATTGCTTGAGCACGTCCTACACATGCTTTTTCGGATTCAGATCGCGTGAGAGTGATAAGCATTTGATATAGTGATATACTGGAGAAGATAATTATTTACGGGGAACTCAAAAGAAGACATATTTACTATATTTACACGATTTTAAAGAGCTTTGTCATCGATAATTGACAATTTTAAGTCAAAAGCACTCCTGAACAAAGGAATATATTGTTTCAGAATGATACCCCAAAAAACCTTTCTTTTTTATGGTTCCAATTTGTTTATATTAGATTAGTTCTACCATTTAGAAAACTCTCACTTCAAATGAGTAAAGTAGACCCGTTTTTGGGGTTGTAATAAGAGGATAGCCTGGGTCGTAATGTCTGTTGAAAAACTTATATACTTTTGATAGCATTAACAAAACCTAAAGTGTGTAAAACTAAACCTTTGTATGCTTACGAATGCTTTGGATACTGCCATTCACTTATACCACCCTTCTCCATAAACGATAATTTTGCCGCGTAATAAATCGTCTATTAATATCTTCTGTGTCATATCTTTTTGAATATGGCATTCTGACTTAAATGAACTCTGAAATTGCGCTAATTTCTCTCACTCTCTCTGTGTGTGTGTGCTGTCATTCTTTTTAGATCCTTCTGTAACATTAGCATTATTATCCTCAACGCCATCTGACATGTAAACGGAGCTTAAATTTTTCCAGATGAAATTCTTACTTTATACTATTTTTCATTGTAATTTTGAATATTCTTTAATGTATTTACTATAAAAATATTACGAACAATTATGTATAAATCAAAATATTTTTAATGCACTCATAATATGCAACAAATTAAATAGTTACCTTCAATTTAAATCGTACAAACCATTTCAGTAAGAAAATATAAGTAGACATTATGTTATTCATAATTTTTATAAATAATAACACTATTTTTATATAATTATTTTATACATCATTATATATAATAAATGACTCAAAGAATGACAGATTTAATTTTTACAAGTGATTTTATTAGTAAAATCTAAGGGACAATATTTCATCCATTATATATAAATCAAATAAGTCATTAAGGTATTCGTTTTATCTTTGAAAAAAATGAAACGTATGAAGTCTTTTTTATTTTACATGAGCAGACGATTTCAAGAGGAAAACAAAGTAAGAAATTATGTCATTCTTTTTTATTCACTTTATTTGTTAAAGGAAGTGATGAATGACACTTTCAATCTATGTAAACTATTTTGGCACTAAAATGCAATAAGTTATGATATATCATTTACTATGCATAACTTGTAATACATAATGTATAATCAATAATATTTAACAAATGGTATCATATGTGTTTTCAGATTTGCACTCAAAAGCCGATATGATTTATTTATATATCTTTTTACTGGCAGTTAAATTGGGGAAATATAATCCTCAAAATCCTAAAATTTTATGGTTCATTAAAAATTACGAAACAATATTTATGTATATTAAGCACTTTTATATTATGTACATTCATTACTCACTTATATATATATATATATATATATATATAATTTATTACACTTATGTATACCTTATTTATTTATTAAAAATCTACAATGTAATGTAGTATAATCAATATATTCTTAGTAGAATTTGAAAAAGCAAGTTTTAATGAGTTTCCTAATTAGTTATTCAAAGTAATGAAATAGTTTTACAATTCTATTGATTTTTACAATGAAAATGTGTTCATTCAATTAATTATATAAGCACTGTTAACAAATGAGAACACAAAGCGATACGCGAGTTAATGTTTTAGCTGGAAGAATCCATGGATAATAATTCGGAAAAAATGAGATAAAACTCTGAAAGTTCATTACCAAAGATTTAGTTCTAAATGAACTTGAAATTTCTATAATGCTTTGATTAACCTTTTGTAAGATTTTAGGAAAACTTTTATTATCAGAAGTGATAATTGATATAAAGAGCAATTCCAAATTTAGGAAGATTAATTTTTAAAAAAAGACCAAACTCTCAGTTTTTAAATAAGTAATATAGGCAATATAAAAGGAAATGAAATACCAAATTGCAAGAACTAAACATTAAAATTAAATCAACAGCATGTCTCAACAATAAACAATGTAAGAGTTGGTTAAATATTTAGTTTCAAATGAAATATTTTAAAATCTATTAATTGGAAACAATATCTATTTTTTATAAATGATTGTATAATTTTTATTTATACTACAGAACTGAAATAAAACTATATAACAATAGTAGCTTTTAGTCAATACTAAATCAACTTAAATTCTGTATTTTTAATTACCAGAGATATGTTATAAAATACAAATACTCTAGGTTGCACACACATTCAGGAACAATCTATTAGTCAAGTTGATTCCCTTGCCAGATTGTAAATCAATAATAGAATATTATTCTTTTAATTTCTTTCACAATGTTATACCCTGATGCAGGCTTTGACTTATTACGCCTCGCCATTCCAGCGTTCTTGGTCTAGGTCTTAAATTTTTGATTTCGTTTTATTTTCCTAATTTTTACGTCCTCGGTTGTATTATCTAGTAATCGTATTATCCAAATAGTTATTATTCTTTTTGTATTTTTATTGTGTTTAAAAATTTACAGTTTAAAATTTTTCTCAAATCTTTGCCGACCTCCATTCGATTAAAATTTAAGACATTTAACAATATTTTTTCATTGGATTAAAAAACTATAAACATGACACTGTTTCTGATTATGTACTGCAAATTATTTAATTTTATTGAATCAGGAATTTTTTAAATTTTTCTTTCAAAGGTTAATAAAGATTCATTCATCGTTATTCATCAAAATAAAATTTTTTTAACATATATTACTGTAAGCTTGCTTTATGGTTCTTCATTTTTAAGTCTTTAATCAGACTTTTAATTTTCAACAAATATTAACATAAATTTATTTCCTGTTTGATATCTGGAATTAATTCCTTCAAATATTTTAGAATCAATAATAATTTGAGCAAGGTAGGCGGAAACTGTTTCAGCATTGAAACTATCTCTGTGAACACAGATAAAGCATAAGAATATTTCGTTCGTTTCATAAACTGTTTTGTGCTCGTTAATAAAAAGAAAAAATCATCGGCTGCCTTTGTAAAGCAATTTACAAAAGAAATTAATATTAATCTACTTTTACTAAACTTGACAATTACATCAGCAAAAGTAAATCACTGAATAATTAAAAGAGTTTTATTGCAATTGAAAATTTACATTTTATCAATTTTTAGATACTTTATTGAGTAAGTTAAACACCATTAATGAAAGTTCTGGTATTAAATACAGCACTATTATAAAGTATATGCCAAATATTATGCGGTTAAATGTCATCAAATGTGGTTCATTGCTTAGGTGGAAGTCTGAAAATGAGTAAACAGCTGAATGTGTTTATTGTGTGTTGTAAAATTTAATAAAGATGCAATTTCACAAAATCAGAAAACATTGATGAATAATTCAAGCGAACCCACGCTGAATTCCACGAAGTACATTTTGAGAATATTGACTTCATACGTCGTATTTTCCCTGACAATGCAAGCGAAAGTACATATCACGGTTTCAATTTATGCAATGCACTAAATTTCTATCAACAAAACTAAGATTTGCATTTTGATGAAAGAAGTGAAATAAAATATATCAACAAAATATGCTAGAGAAAATAAGAACTTTTTTGAATTTTACATTCATAGAAGAACTCTTTGTTGAGAAACCTGTTTTTCAATTACGGAAACTAATGCATAATTTATTAAAATCTAACTTAACTTTTATTATGCAAATTGAGTAAATAATTAGTAAAACATATATGTATATTGGTTTACATAAATATCAGATTAAAATACAGAGTTGAATATGTTGCTAATGCGAAGGTATAAATTTTTAATACAAGCAAAATTAAATTAATTTTTACATTCATCTGAAATATAAATGAATTTGAAAAACAATATTTTTAATTTTTAAATAATTTCAGGTTTTAACTCTGCTGCATTATGAAGTCTTAATTAACATTTCTTTATTTGAATAAGTACACATTTAATTTCATATAATTAAATTTAAAACAGTAAAATCAAAAATATAGAAACATCATTTAATAGTTCAGATGCGTTAGAGAAAATTTATAAATGAGCTTTTCAGAATACATTAACTTTTATGCAAAACTTACTTCCTTATATAGAAATTTATCAGGAAAATCCTTTTTCATGAAACATCAATTCGAGGATCATTAAGCTTATCGCATCCTGAATTCTTTGAAGGAAAATAGGTACATAACTTTTCTATTATACACAAAATAAGTAATTTTACTTTTATTTTTTAAATAATTAAATTTAAATTTTAGAAAATGTAAATTATGAAGATTTACAAAATATATTTTTTCCTGAAAAAAAGAAACAATTATCAGTTAAATAATTTTATGTTACATAAATATGATGAAAGAAGGTGAGATGAAAGAAAAAAGCGTGTCTTTTGGCTTTCCCGTTTCAATAAAAATTGCAGTCAAAAGAACTTAAGAGAAATTCAAAAAGTAAAATTACCACCCATAAATGTATCAATTTTGTAAAATCGTGTTATTATGTATTCTTTTTGAGAAAATTTCTGTAAATATTTTGAAACTAATTTCCGAAGTATATATTTGAAAAGTAGTTGAAATGCTTAACATTATAATTCAGTTATTTCTTTAAAAGTGCATAATAAGTCTCACAGTTTTATTAAATTTTTCCAAACTCCCCTTTTCCCTTGGTTAAGCTGTTTAAATTTTTTAAAAATAATATTGTGACAGTAAAATATTTTTCTAAAAGCTAATAAAATTTTATTTTATTTCTCAGAATGAAGATTTCTGCTATCCTTTCAAATAACTAAATATGATAACAATTAAAATAAATTACATGTTTTTTGAAAATGGAAAATCACATTTTATTTATAATTGATGTACAGCAAAAAAAAATCAACATTTTTAGGACAATTACAAGAATATTTCCAAAATTTCAACAAATGTTGTCTTGTTTAATCTGCAAATATGAATTTAATTTGAGTATAATGAAAGGATATGTATACCTACAAGAAATTAAAAATACTTTACATGTATTTTTTTAATAATATTATTAATTAATTGCCGTCCACTCTATTTAGTGGTCAGAGTGCCTGACTGCGGAAAGGGTGGACCTGAGTTCGAATCCCGGTTTGGGCATGGATGTAATTTCTCTCTCTGTCTATCCTGTTTTTGTCCTTTCTGTGTATGAATTAGGCATGAATGGTTGCCTACCTTATAAACGGGTCCCTATGGCCTGTGTGTACTGAAGCAGTCGAACTCCATACCAAATAAGGTTCAGTTGGAAAAGTGGAGCAACGCACCCCATATTGTCAGCCTAGCTAGCACAAGACAAAAAAAGGCATGATTTCTACATGTCTTTACATACGTTTTAAATTGCATTACTTTGTTTAATTACATAAAATATATACTAATTACATACATATTTTAACACAAAATTTATTGTTTCCAAATAATATATTCTGTTAGAAATAATGATAAGATGATTTTTTTTCTATTTGCAAACAACATTTACACATCTAAAATCCCCAAATATATCAATTTTATTCACATGAGTAGAAGCTTTATCAGAAATTCTAAGAAACAACCTATTTGATTAGAATTCAACCACACACATACAAATATTTCCTGTCATCATTTGCCGGCATGAATTCTTGACATGCTGGAGGGAAGCCCTTAATCTTTGTTTTAAGTCTTTGGTATGAAGTTGCTGACGCTCAAATGACAAGGATTTAGGGCATTAAAATGTTGAGATCGTTGAATAACATAATATGAAGTACCAGGTTCTGTAAAATTGAGCTCAGGACCATCCAACTTAATTTTTAAAAAAATGAGAGTTATAACAAAAGAATGAGAAATGAATTATCCCATGCTTGGTATTCTCGATATTAAGTTGAATTGTAATTAATAAAGAAATTAAAAATATATAATGCCTACATTAGCTTGCCCATTTTTAAATTAATTTTTATGGATTTTATGATTCAAAATGATGTTATCGTTAATTCTTATTCATAAAGAAATGAAGGATTTATATGCGACAGAACTCTTGAAATCTGTTATTGAGTAAGAGTTTGCCAAACTTTTTATTAAAAGTGTTTTGTTCTTTTGATTTGGTCTTTTGGAAATCATTTTCCTGATACTATGCATATTTTTTGCGTATTGATTTTCCTTCTTAAAATTTTATTTAATCACCAGCATAAGGTATATGTGAAAAAAACTAAATAAACACGATGAAATTCAGTAATATTCGAACGTCAAATAAATAGTTTTCAAATTTAAAATATCCTGATAACTTAATGGAATACTTTACTTAAATCATTATGAACATTGCGAAAACACAAGAAGCAGAATTATATTGAAAAGAAAAAACAGAAAGGAATACACTCTATTTACTGATTTCTTGACTCCATTTACTAGATACGCTAGCAGAATCATATTTACGTTTCGTTCTCTGAATTTTGCTAGGGCATCTAGGACTACTGTATGATTTTCACCTTCGTGCATATTCGCCCAGAGGGAGTAGGAATTTGTTTTGAGTAATTCTTTAGCTTTCTATAATAATTTCTAATATCCTTTCTTCTTCAATTTCTAAATAAAAAAATCTCTTTTTCTCTGTATATATATATATATATATATATATATATATATATATATATATATATATATATATATATATATATATATACAGTGTGTGTGTATGTATATCTGCTTGTATGATCGCACAATAGTGTAGCATAGTTTGTTCCCATATATTAATGAGTTCAGGGAAGTTGTTTTAATGTTTTCCCATTGGTTTTGGTTTCTGTCTGCATATCCATAACAAATTTTCTTCAGCAGATACAGGAAATAATTTTTGTACCATAACCAAATAAAATTATATGTATATGTACGTGCTTCCGTGTGTGAGCGTACGCCTGCGAAATATATAATTTTTGAAAGCCTGCATCAATGGATTCAAGAACTATCAAGTTAGTACGCATTAAAATACACTTTATATCTTTCTATGTAATTATCAATAATATATTTTATTTTATCTGCGAAACTTAATTTTTTACTATTATAAAATCAAATTAATGTAATTAATATAGTTTTCTGCGAATGCAATGTAAACAATATTTACAGTTATTTCATTGGTTCTTACTCTATATATACTCACCCAAGCATGTTATATCATCATAATATTCAATGTATTGTATAGTTAGAATATCCCTCTAAACCTCACTCATTATAATTGTCTTAATCCATCTGACTGCCCATTACTTGGTGTAAAATCATAAATTTCTGCAAGATAAAGCTCCTTGCATTTAAAAAATAATCTTGAATGAAAGAATTGAAATTTTCTGGAGGCCAAGGCTTAGTTTAGATCTGAATTTTTTAGAAAATTAGTGACATCATTAGGTTCGTCAAGTTTATGGAAATAACCTTCACAAAATCCCATTCTATTAACTTGAATAAGCTAGTTTTCATAAGTGAGTCAAAATTCTTAAACCTTTGATGAAATATCTGACGTATTGAAAGAAAAAATCAGTTATTGGATGTTAGTCATACAAAAAAGGTTCATATCATTTTACTTTTGAAAATAAAAATCTTCGAAAGTGGTCTTGCAATTTGGTAACATGTATTTGAACTGTAAATTTGAAAGTATTGATAAAATATTCAGCACATTTAAATATGGCTTAACAAATTACGCATAATTTATGAACAACAATTTAATTCAATTGGAAATATTATCATATTTTTAATTGAAATGAGGAAGAATATCATAAATGCATGGCACACTGCATTTTCAAAACCTTAGAAAATCTAAATACAGTCTGAAATAAAACATAGATTGAGACTTCCAACTTTCGTGAAATATCCCAACAATCACAGCAATGCACTATCGAGTAATTTCCCAGAAGATACGCAATCGTATTGAGGAAATACATTTGCCCAAAAAGAAAATCTTAATGGGGTAAAAAAATTACTTTCCCTTACTTACTGGAAGGTATTTTTGTTCGGAAAACATTTTCAAGTCGGGTAGTAAATACTTTCAGTGGAGCTCCATGAAACCAATTTCATCCTGGATGGCTTCTCTCCGAAATGTTTATTTAGACTCAGCGATTTTTTTAGTTGTTTAAGATTTATGAGAGGACTTCCTAATAGTTTTCCATTCCAAGAAATAGATGCACAGGTAAACACACTACCGTCGCTTTAGATATTTGACTGAAGAAATAAGATAGGATTCCCATTTCTAAAAACATATTTTATCCAATATTCAAAAATAAAAAAATTTAAACGAATTTATACTTTACAAAAATGTCTTCCAAATGAAAACTTCAAATACATGCTCACTGTAAAATAAAAATGTAGTTTAATTTATTAATAGAAGAAATAGAGAAATTAAATTATTTTTATGCTTACGAGTCCTATGTCTGTATGTATTTAGAATAAATAGCGGGTAATCAAACATGTCCTAAGAAAACTTACTTATAAAAGCTATCAAAGAATAATCAACAAATTATATACAGGATTTATCTTATCTTTTACTATAAAAAAAACTCAAAATGTTTTGCAAGTGAGCTTTAATCTTATAAAAATAACTGCATTTTTTATTCATTTGTGTGTAAGAATTACATCAATTACCTTCGAAAAAAGCTGACATAAACATTTGCATTCAAGTTATTACCAACATTCATTGATGCAGTGTAGTAAGCACGCATCTTCATAAAACCAGAAACGTATGACAAAGCCATTATATTGGTAACAGCGGCTATACAATAAATCAGTTAAGATTTATGTTACTTTGAATGTGGAATCAATGTCCGTGCAACGGAGATAGGACACAGAGACTCTTCAGTTACTATACAATTTGAAATTCTGTTCCGAAGATATCAACAGTATGGTACGAAATCAAATCCCGGACAGTGAATTTAAAGGGAAAAAAGGCCTTCATGCAACGAGATAAAACTGATAATTGATCAGAAAACCTAAATAACAGTGACTGCACTACTTTCTCAAATTGCATTTTACTTCAACAATCTGGAACATCAAGAAAAGTCAGTTTGTGAACTGTCCATCAGATCATCGTTGGTACCAGCTATTGGAGCTGAAGGCTTGCACGCGTACCTTTGTTAACAGTATAAAATCTTAAACCAAACCCATCATTTACTCACATGCTATATTATACCAAAACTGCCATTGGACTGTCGATGAATGAAAGAGATTCCCTAGTTTCACGAGAGTCGTTTCCAACTGGATCGTATTAATGTATGATTAAGAGCACAGAGAAAACTATTAATGGACTGTACATATCAACCGGGAATTATTCAAGATCTCTAAGCTTTTGTGATTGTAAAAGGAAAGCTTAGTTTGCGTCATGTAAGAATCAAAAATCTGTAAGTGAAAATGGCAAATACGTAAGCATCATGTTTTATACTAGTGACTTACACTATTCATGTTCGTTATGCAATACGGTGGACTTGAATAATCCTAACAAAATAAAGCAGCCTTTTACACATCAAGAAATATTTTTGTGTGTATCAGGATCTTTCTTCGGATTTTAAACAATTGCATTAGTCACATATATACCTAGATAACAATTTTATATAGTATAGTGCGGATGCTTTTGATTTGCTGTTCAGAAAAGTTATTCACTACCTACAATTTGAGATATATAAATTGCTCTTCAGGATATATAATGTAAATTATCTCCAAGAATTTTTTCAGATTTTAATTCAGTCTATATTATGCCATCCTGGGACACGTTTTTGCACTCGTGATATCCCTACATGATAATCAGTAGACATGACATTTTATATATGACAGCGCGAGATAATATACTTGCGTATGAAATTCATTTATGGTGTAATAAGTTGAGTAATTCCTTGATATAAAAAACTTCCCTAATGAAAAGACGTTCATGAATTTCGATACAATAAAACAAATATGGAAATCAACGGTGGATAATTTGATTTAATTTGAAGTACAATTTCTCTACAAAAAGAACAGCACCCGTCAATTTGTCTGTGCTTGTCTGTTAGCATGGGAACAGGACACTTTTTCTATTTCGACAGGTGGAAAACCAGAACAAAGGCACCAGTTTTGACTTATTGAATAGCTTAAGAATAACAGTAAATGCTACCTTAAATACCACAGATCATAAAAACTCATACTATTAAAGTAATACATTTAATCCTTATTTGTGTGTGTGAAATGTGGACAGCTATGTTACTATAGCAACCACCACTAACTATATTACTTGTGGAGACCATTCTTGTGGTAAACGGATAGCAATTAAATTTTATATATTATTTTTCTTACATTTGTATGCCTAATAAGTTCATTAATATCGAAAACACTTTTATTCAACGTAATGTTCAAGTAATTTTTTACTTATGTGCCACGTTACATTTTTCTTGCTACTCTAATAATTTAGCATTTACATTAAGCGTTTAGTTAAAATTTATTCACAAATTCAAAGTAATAGAAGATACTCAAATTCAACTCCCATTGATATGATGACCTACCACAAAATTAAAATTAAATTAATAATTATTTTTAATTGTTTTTAATTGTTACATTAGATAATATTTTAAAAGATCTAAAAGCAATCAAGTATTCAAAATTAACCTCTTTCTATATGCTCATAAAAAATTGGCATAGCTTGAAACAATAGATTTGAGATTGTCTTTTGAATCTATCTTATGATTTTATTTTTATATATTATCTAGAAAAATGAAATGACATTTACTATTACAAAAATAGTAATTGTTATTGCAATTTTTTTCTGTCAAATCTATATTAATAAAAGTTCCGTGATGTACGTAGAAGAAAGAACATTGAGTTAGACCAAAAGGAAAGGTCTTGAATACTTAAGAACGAAAGACAGAGAAAGATATGAGAATTCTCGAGGAGAAAAAACTGTACTTAACGTAACAAGAGAATTGCAGCCTAAAGAGCAAAAGTTATTGAAGAGAGCAAAGTAATGAAACATGAATGCTAGAACAAATATCAAGAAAGATGTAACATTTTTGTCTCATCTCTATCTCTAAGAGACTTCTTCTTATCGAAATATCCCATTGATATGAGAGAAGAATGGGACACAACGATTATTAACAAAGGAAAACCAATAAGATTACTTAGCGACAAAAAATACTTAATAATAAAAATCGCTCAAGATATTTAAAATTTGGTCTAGTTTTCCTTCTTGATTTCGTTAAAATTATTTTCTGTCCGTTAGCTTTGTTGATAATATTCTAAGAGTCAATTTTTAATTTCTGTTAATAATACAAGTCATAGTCATTAGCACCATAATTATCAATTTTATTTATATTCCCATTCAAATTTTAATGTTGACATATTCAAAAATAAATTAAATATCCGAAATTGAAATCTCTTTGGTGATGACACCAAAGAAAACCATCAACTCAAAAAAATTAATATCCAACCGTGAAGTAACATCCAGTGTTAAAAAAACAAGGTATTTCGAACAATTTATAAAAGTTGATATCAAACGTACCGAATAATCACACACTTGTTATTATTTTTTCTACGTTCACATAGCATGAGATCAAAGAAAAGTTATAAACATAGAAAGATAACTGTAGACATCACCATGCATTTATTATGGAATATATTGATAACTAAGGACTAATTAGAACAAAACATTCAAAATATCTTACCTCATACTAATCCGCGAGTTCAAGATTATTCCCGCATTTGTTCGTGACTCGTCAAGCGTTCTTGTCATTGATTGCGCGCCAGCAAAGTGGGTGCCGATGCTGAGGTACTTTATATCAGAATTATGTCAGAATACTGCTAATTCAAACCAGGTTACTTGCCACTTAACCTCTTCATTTCTTTTAAGGAAGTATTTAGCAGTCTCATCATCAAAGTCAAAGATTATTATGCATTATACATTAATTATCTGTGAAAGTGATACGTTCAGAACACACATAATCAGAAAACAGGGACTGATGAAATGAGACACGAGGTAAAGATAATACAAAGAATAATAAATAAGGAAATAAGAGACATTTCAACAATAGTTGTGTTTTGAATATTGTGCATCAGTGGGATCAATGGTAATCACATTTTCCGAGCAATGATCTTATGGCAGGAAGGTGTCCCTGTGGATGAGAAATCTAGATTAGTTGTGTTGAAAGGTTACTTATGAATGTGATGTATATTTATGCATGTTTTGCTAATAAGATGCTAGAAAATTGTTCAGTTTTTCACTTCAATTTTACATGAATCACTGTATAAAAACTGCTCTCCAAAAGAAGTTAGTGATCAATATTCAAATATCTTACAACAGAGTTTCATTCTATTAAGCCATAAAAATAAAATAAAATTCTTCCAAGAGACTTGAGTCCGTCAAATTTCATAATCCCTAAACTTTACACAGAAAATTTAGCAGCAAATTCAAGTTTGATATACTACGCATATATTATAGATAATTCCTCGCGAAGAGTGATGACGATAAGGTGCATTTTTAGTTTTATTGAAACCAACTACTTCAATTTCATGCAATCATAGTTCAGTGGACTAGTAAGGAAATTTCTCTGTACCATCAAATTTCACCCACACATCTCTAAGCTATACGCAACGTTTAAAAAGCTCTGTTCATTGTATGTAATTCAAAAGTAGATTATAGACTTGTCACCTTTGATTTTGGTCAAATACAACTCCTAATTTACATATTTAGTCATCTAAGAAGACTAAATAGACTTATAAAAATTTCATAATAAATAAAAAATTATTAAAATACTAAATAGTATTAAAAATTATGACTCTCATACTTGATGAGACTCCAAACTTACTATTCTATTTGTATAGAGTTATGTTATAGCTCTATACATATATTTTTACAGCTGTTTTCAACTTTCCTAACAATCTACACTGCCCTACATTGAAAATACAACACCAAGAAGGATTTGCTAAAAAGAGATGAATCTCGGCAAACAAAATGGAACAGCAACGAACAATAAGTTATCTATATTTCGAAATGATATGCATAATACAGAACGATAGGCGACGCAACGAGTGCAGGCATAGAGTCAATGAGAGTACGGATGGCGTCCTGAAGAATGAATCTTCATTTCCTGTCAAACATTTTCCGAAGAGCCTCTTCTTAAGGAGGGGGTGTCAGGGTTTGCAAATAGCGTCCAATCATGTTCCCAACGTGTTAAATTAGTAAGAAATCTGACGAGTATGGTGGCCAGGAAATCAGCTGTACACCTTTTCAGGGCGTGTCGACTGATGCGTGCAATGTTTGGTTAGAGTTCTCCTTCTGATAAAGGGCATTAGGCAACCCCTGAAGGTAAGGAATTGTCAACTGCCACAGTGCCGTGAACACGAACTAGAGGTAACCTTTAATCCTACGCAACGACATCCAAATCATGTAATAACGTTGTCACGAGGTGGCATATTCCACAACTACTTCAGTGTTGCACCTGTCTCTACGTCGACGCCACACTCGTACGCGGTGACAATCATTGAATAAAAAGAAGCATGTCTTTGATAAGACGATCCTGTGCTACGCCGTCATTCACATTGCTCTAATCCAGCATCATTTCCAACGTTGGCGTCTATGACGTGAGGTCAATGACAGTCTTCTTAACGGACGCCATGAGCACAGGCCACTAGCAATCAACTGAAGGCAAATAATTCTGCTCGATATGAGAGCATCTAGGATATATTGCACATGCTGATTATTACGGTAGACGTACTTTACGGGGCCACTACAGCCTTTCTTTACTGATTCTGACATGCTCCTCTTTTTTTGTGCTCAGTTAGATTATGGGGAACCCAATGGTAAACTACTTATTTCATATGTAAGTCTTCATGAATGATTTTGTGTATGGCTGCGGATCCAATGTTAAGTTCCTTCTGTATCATTCGATAGGTACAAACGCATTGATCCAAGACTACTAACGTCATTCTGTCTGTATGGGCTCACCGCAAACATTTCATAATCTCTTGTTTCATTTATCTTCGTCACAGCCGGTGCAATATCGACGCTTTCAGGTGTTTGTCAGCTGCGATTTGCCATAAGGACTAACCTGCCCTTCTCAGTCCGATCACCATGCCCTATGTTAATTTTTCTGTCGGCTGGAACCGATTCCGTCGATGATGTCCTGGTGCTCTCTGCAATTACAGGCTTCCTTTGCTACAAGAACAAGGTTTTGACAATTATTTTCCAAGCAACAATAACGGTGCAAATATTGCCCATTCTAGAGTTTTCTCACCTTATATATTTTCTAGATGAACTAGACAGCTGTGCATTTCACATCATTTGCATAACTTGATAAGTTTTCGTCTACCCTGAAATTTGCATAATTTTCTCGACACTCCTTCTTGGTATTGCATTTTCAAAGTCTGTACTTCAGTCCTTCTTTTTAATTTCATTTAGAGTTACTTACTGCAACACGCGGCAGTAATTACATCAAAACGCTATTACATGCTGCTGTAATGAATGTCACCTTAGTAACATACTAAAGTGCAAACATGAGTGAAATATTTTGTTATCCTGTTCTCATTTTGTTTCAAGTCGTATGCACCATTTCATAGAAACATTTTTAAGTAACTTTTTTCTTTTATAAATAAAATCTGATATTTTTTTAAGTTTTTCTTGCAAAACACATATTTTTATTTTTATTCATTCTTTTTTCATACATTTTTAAAATTACATGAAAATTATTTTTAAAGATACTTACTATTGCTCTTAATTACTTATTCATTTTTAAATTAAAATAGAACATGGAATTGAATACTGTATTAAAAATTGTTTTTCAAAAATTTTCAAATTACTAACCAAACATTAATTATTTCTAAATCAATGGACGAAACTTGTTAGTATAATTGGTTATTTAAGTGTTAAAATAATTGCTATTATTTTAACATTTTAAAAAGGCAATAATATTAATTTAATCATTATTTATATAGTAAAACTTCTCTCTTATTTTAAGAACGTATTTTTTTCTGAGAAGTTTCCAACGAAGGATTAAAATCAAAACAAAAATATAT
Organism: Latrodectus elegans; assembly: GCA_030067965.1. Classification (NCBI taxonomy): domain Eukaryota; kingdom Metazoa; phylum Arthropoda; class Arachnida; order Araneae; family Theridiidae; genus Latrodectus; species Latrodectus elegans. Next base: position 124,369,689 of record CM057813.1, read on the forward strand.
TCATTTCATATGTCATATAAGAAATCCTTATTTAAAAGAAGCGTGTCAAAAATACAAGAGACGTTTATCCTGTTAGTGTTTGGAAACCTCTCTAACAAGATCATTATCTGAAGCAAATGTTGTTTCCAAACATTGCTCTTTTAATGACCTTCCAGACAGTCAGCAACACAGCTCTGTTTACCAATTATTATTCGTTGAAATGAATTAAATTTAATGACTTCTATTCCAAAGAGGAATATATCTTTAATTAGAAATCCTTAATTGCTTTTAATAACATTTTTATTTTACTTTTTGGAAGTATTTGTAGATAAAGTATTTCAAATATTTGGTGTTTGCTGATAAAAATTTTCTCGGTTATATTAATGATTATTTTAATAGGAATATATAAATTTCTCATTTATATTTAGGTTTTTTTACTTGAAAATGCTTAATTGAAATCCATGATTCTGTTAATATTTTGAATATACTTTTATTTTAAAAATGGTTTACTTATGTAAACTTAAAATACATACATATTTTGGGAATGTAAAAGCAGAGCAGATTTTATACAAGTAAGAATTCAATCTGTTACATTATTCCTAATTATATATTTTCTATATGATCTCACGAAAATCTTACAACAATTTATTTTACATAAAACATTTGAATAACATGCAAAGCTTCATCCATATGAACGCATAAAAATATTGGTATGTCATAATCATCGATATGTCATATGTCATAATATGAAACTTACCGGATTATCGGTATGCCATAATCCGGTAAGTTTCATCCATATGAACGCAACAAATATCGGTATGTCATTTGCTTAGTTTCATTTTAATTACTTGTTAAATTAATTAAAATTACTTGTTAAATTAATTAAAATGAAACTAAGCAAATTTCTTATTACGATATAGCCAAAGCCTAGAAAAATGTTTTACTAATATTTGGCAAAACTTGCAAAGTTTTTCTATTTTTATACAAATATATTTGTGCTTTAGGGAATTATTAATCTCCTCACTTTTACAGATAATATTACTATCCCTTTTTTCTATTTCTAACAGAACTATATCATTTAGACTAATTAATATTTGAATTGGATAAAGTTGGAAAATATGTAAATATTGAGGGAAGACATGTTATCATAAATCAAAAATTATTCAGATTTACCCAAAAATACCCAAACTTAAAACTAAATAAATGAAGCATAAAATATTTGAACATGTTTTAAAACTTTATCCACTCGATTAAATATACAACTTCCAGAGCATCAAAGTTATACTTTTATTGAATTTAAAAGTCTAAAATTCGCAATTTTTTGAAAATCGAATTTGCACATTAGTTGGAAAGTCGATTATCAGTCATTAGATATTCTAAACATTCTAGAACAAACTTTGCTTCGAGTAGCTCCGAACATTTGATTTCTTTCTTAGTTTGATTGTTTCCACTTAGTTACACCGATTGCCCATCAGTCGCATGTACTTTGTTTAAGTTTATGTATAATGAAATGAGTGAACTTGCTTCAATTATTCATTAGTTGATGAAGCAGTTAGTTAAGGGTAAATTAATTCCAAGAGATACATTTTTGTAAAAAGAATTCTCTGTTAAAAATGAGCTTCGCTAATTAAGATAAATGCTTGATATATTTTTAAATGTATATAGAATGAGAAATCAATAAGCATTAAAATTTTAACACTCGCAAGCGTTTTTGGAATACAAAGATGAAAGTTATTTTGGAGTCGTTACGAAATTTATAAAAATGAAAGATAGGAATGAATACCTTAGAAACTAAATAAACTGTAATATTTTCGATTAGCTTTTATATCATAATGTATCGGTTTTTAATGTCATTGTGTATCAGGATGTTATAAAATAGCATATTAACATTTAATTGTAAAATATTCCTGCACATTTATAGAAAGAAATTAAATTTAATCATATAATTCAGGGTGTGCATGGTTATTTCTTGGAAGAAAATATGATAACAAATATGGAACAAGTGGAAACATTTGACACTTTAATTAGCAAAATGAATAATGTTTTCAGATCCGCCTGCAAGGCTTAGTTGAGACTTTTAAGCTCATATTTATACTCAGAATTAAATTCAGCCAATTGATGCTGTCCTTCTGTCATTAATTCTGCTATAAATATATCAATTAATCAAATAATGTCAGTCCTTTAGAAAAATAACTCACACTAATTTATTGGTTCCTGTTTTTTGTCGTAAAAACAAGAAAAGATCATTTTCCGTAGGAAAACTCCGAGGAAAGGCATCAACAAAGGCACACGCCTTGAAATTAGCACATGGGGTACCAGCCAAAATATCCCCCATTCGTAAACTCCCAACTGTCGCAGTAGCAACCGCCATTAACTAGACTACTTGGAGGAACGATTCTTGTTCAGTAATTCAGGGATTTTGAAAAATCATTGCGTTAAATGTTGTTGTCAGAAACATAAAATATGTAAGTAAATGTTGTCTTGCTGATAAGAGAAATCTCCAAGACTTGATAACACACGTAACACTGTTGATATCAAAAAGTTATTACTGTGTCCACTAGCCAGTACAAAAAATCTTTCAGTTCTTATAAAGTTTATCAATTATACAATCAGATCATTTACCAAAATTTTACATCGGATTTATAATGGTAGGACATGCAATAATAGCTAGATTGGACAAGTGAGACTTCTGTATCTCCTAAAATTTACATAGTTGTCAGGAACACCACAACAGCAAGAAGCAATGTTTTATAATTTTCGGCATATTCTTAATTGCTAATTAATAATAAAATTCTTAAGGAAAATTCTTAAATAAGCATCTAATCACTAGACGAAAGTCACCAAATTGGTCATGGGAAGTTTTTTTTTTTTTTATATTACTTGAGCAGTATCTGTTTCAAATAACATTGAAACTATTGAAGCCACGTTGTTGATGTAGATTTGAGTGTAGCCTTGATTGTTTTCTCTTATGCATTTATCCTGGTCTCTTGAACACTTTAAGGCAGATGATAGTATTTTTTAAACACACAGTAATGAAAAGAACTGTCATACCATTTTGCCCAATTTATTGTTTGCTTCATCTGTTCAACCGATCTGAGCTCAATGTGCGCTAGTGGTACGACAGTACATTTTCAAGTGGAAGATACCTGATTCACTTCTAATCACTGCTAAATAAAGGGTTACTGGGCAAACCTTATTTAAATTTTTCATGTTCTTTTTCTTACGATACCTAAATACGTTGCATTTTCCATGAAAAATCTATGCAGAAAGAAAGAGATTGGTCATTTTTAAATGACTCATTTCAACTTCCGTTTGTTAGTATATCTGCTTCATGGTGTCTAATATTCAACTAATTCCCTTTTTAAGCCATTTTATGGGCTTCAATATCAGACAATTATTTCTAATGCCATTGAATATGCCTTAAAGGCAGTTTTCTTTAAAATCTCAAGTGTCAGAAAGGTCATTTCCACAAACCTGTTTATTCCATTACCGAAAGTACTGAAATACACAGGTTTGTTGTAAAAATTTAGATCTATATTACGAAATCCCCAATAGTAATAGTTGTTAAAATGTCAATTACTTACATAACTTGTTAAATTAAACCAATATGCTAAGCTTCGTGACTTTAGTTAGGTTTCTAGAACAGAATTTATAACCCTTAATATATCAAACTCAAAAAACTCCTGTTTTCTTCCACCATTTTAAAGTCGCTTCTCTTATTTCAGTATTCAGATGACAATGGCGCACTGGAAAGACTTCTGGATACCATTGAAGCAGCGAGTCTCACAGTCGGACCTGATTGCTCAGCCAATCCTTACGAAGAAGTTGTCGTCCAACTTCCCGTGCACTTGTTTGATTCGCTGGTACAAAAGATAGACCTTGTCTCCAGAGTACTCGAAAGTTACTCCTCCCACCACGACCAAAGTAAGTTATTCATACAACAATAAAGCAGGAAACACAGATGAATAAAACATTTGTGAGATGATGCAAAACGCCACTATCTTTGCAGCATGATTAACTGTATATCCCAGCTGAGTCCATTATGATGACTGTATTGGAAAAATATTTCAATGTTCTGTAACTAACTAAATTTTTTTTCAAAGTTACGTCTATGAATTAATACCTTCTATATATTTAACAATTAAAGGCTTAGAATTGTATTTAGTCAGAAAATTTTCACATATACATACTTTTTATCTGCATAGGTTTCAATTGTTTTTATTGCTATATGTGCGGGGATTTTTTATACAAATTTTTACTTTTTAATAATTTTAAGTATTTATATTTAGTTTATTTATAACGAATCCAGATCAATGCAAGTAATACATTAATATATTTACTAATAAAAATCTGACAAAATAATTATTAGAATGAATAACTATCAAGGAATATTAAATGTAATATTGCTGTTTTTAAATACACACACACCAATTTTCATTCTAAATTTATATTGAAATTCAAGGAAAGAAAGTCGTTTGTATCTTTATGAGATATTACCTCATCTTTCAGTGTCCTGAAGATATTTATGCCTTCAAGTGACATGATGTTCTCCTGTTTATGCCTTTAAAAGACATGACTCACCTCGAAATATTTGTCTGGACTAGCATGTTTGGAATATGTTGTATGCATTCCGACATGTTCAATGGGATTTATAAAATTGTAGTCCCCCCTTTTAAACGGTAATCTTATAGCGCGTTTTCATATTATCCGATTTCATGTCCCTCGTATAAAACACGTTTTCCCCCATATAATGATTTGATTCTCCACGCTACTTGTCTGTACAGTAAAATTTTAATGATTTGTACACTTCACAATTAATTTTGCGTACGTTTGCTCATTATGTCAATTATGTTCGTATAAAATAGAATTATATTACGTTATTTACCTTCTGCTGAAAAAAAGATGTCGGTGGGACGTTATTTCAGATAACTGCTATAGCGAATAAACATGCAATTAAACTGTTTTTTTGGAATTATTTGATTTATTTGAATTTAGCTGTTTTTTAGTTACATTCGTATAATTATTTTATTTAAAATGTTCTAAATTGGATTCAAATTTGATTTTAAAACAAAAAACTCAAATTTCATTCATAATATAGTTTTTCTTTAATGTTCGATTTAAATCCCCTTTATCGAGAAAAATTAAACTTGAGTCACATTTGTACATAGTGCGTTTTACGAGAATACTCGTACAACACGTTTTCCTATAACGCATAACTAATATACCATGTTATAGGGAGGATTAGTGTAGAATTGGTCTATTCTGTAAATGTCGCTCCCTACCATCGGTCAATCAGCAACTTGAAAGCTTTATGACCATGCAGCGGGATCCATAAAAGCAGTCCTTGAAAGCCAAGTGCAGAAGTGAAAAAGCTCAATTGCCAAGGAATAACTACATGGTGTGGTAACGATGTATGTTTAATGAATCTAAATGTAAAATATGCTGCCCAAACCTTCAATTCCTAACGATTCTTTTCTATTCATTACATCAAAGACAGTATTAATTATTTCCATTTGGTACAAGAATAAAGCCTTTCTCTCTCTCTCTCTCTCTCTCTCTCACACACACACACACACACACACAAACACACTCTATGAAACGCGGATTTAATTCAATGCATGAAACCAGCTTTCGCGTTCGCTGTAAGTAGTAAAATCAAATGGACTGCTTCCAATGGCCCACCGTGTTCTGTATCTATGTGAAGATTATAACGTTGTCTAGTAATTGATCAATAATGCTGTAACCTGATAACATGTACTGCACAATGTTTCCCGCTGCCTTGTTTTGACTCCTTTTTTCCTGGGAGTTATATATTAGCAATCAGTCATCAGAAGTTTTTTTGATCAACTATCTTTAACCTTTCTTATAGCCGTGCCTGTTGTATGAAAGACTCCTTACTCATAGCTGCATGTAAAATACATTTTATCAACCAACTTTTGCATAAATGACATTATTTGCTTCACCACTCGCTTGCCCAAGGTTCACTGAATGTAAAGATGTCTTGGTGCTTCTTTTTAGCTCGATCGAATCCAAACTCTCATTTTAAACTGAAGAACTATTTCTAAATATACACTGTCACTATTTTAACAGTTTTTCAGGTGATTACCACACGCTTTACTAGCGCATATGTCTCATTTCTTGCAATCTTTTAAACCCCCAAAGTGGTGGTCCACCAAAAAATTTCACTGGTCTCCAGAAAATTGTGGAATATACTTAATTCATCCCGTTATGTTTTTAAGATGTATTGAAACAAAATTTAATTCATAATGCGTGTAAAATTATACAAAAACGCTACGTAACAGAATAACGCCATTAAATAAGCCATACTGTTGCAACTATACTCTTTTAACTATAGGTTTTATCGCTCATCTTTTCACACTCTTATAATGTTTCATTCTCATGTATGCCGCATTTGTGTATGAGTTCAAGTACCAAAGGTTGGGCTTGCGGATATATTGAGCTCAATATAAAGTATATTCAATATATAAGTTGGGTTATTCAGAAAGCATTTGAGAAATTTTGTTTTTTAAATTCTTAATTTTTAATACAGATGTGATCCCAACCATGTGCATATTTTCATATTTACTGGGATATTATTTATAACTTTATTGAGATTTTATGATATTTATTGAGTTTATTTCAAGTAACCATCAACATCCATCACGCTAGAAATGTACTAATGTCTAAAGTTTGATACAATTAAACCACTTTTGAATTGCTTTTACAGATTTTGTTATTTTGTTTATTGATTATTCTTTATTATAAAGCTTTCATAATTTGGTTCCAATTAATACTTTCATTTTGTTAAATTGGTACATTTTATGTGTTCTTAGGTCACAATTTTCTTATAAATATATTTAACACTTAAAATAAATTATTATGGCTACCCGGGATCTAAATTATGAATATACTGGTCCCTGAGATCAAAAAGTTTGGCAACCACAGTTTTAAACAGTATATTTATGATTCTTCATACAGCAAAGAATTCATAAAAACACTGGGAGCTATTCATATCATAAGAAAGCAAACACAAGTAACTTATCCACGCATAGTCAGATTTGCAGACAAAAAGAAAGAGCATGAAAAATTCATCTTCCCTTGTTTAAGAATGTGTGAGATCAATCCCAAGACTTTTTATTCCGAAAAGTACGCACTTTTTATGATATCAAATTCTTGCCTGACACATAAACCTATATTGAAAGGGAAATGCACGTCTAATTTTTCAGTGATATCAAACTTAGGACAAAGTTATTCTTGTTGATCTATTTTTGTGAACATTTCAATTTAATATAGTCATAAGATTTCAGATATTTAACTAAATTTAATACATTTCCTCATTTACATGACGCAGCACCAATAACATTTTTTGAAATATTGATTGATATTGATAGAGATGTATCGATACACTTCATTGGCTTTCACTTTGCCCTTCATCGTCAGTAACATTTAGTTTACCATAATTTCATAATAATCCTGAGATATTTCTGTGCTTTGCATATTATACTTCTGTGATTTAAAATCTGTTTTGCAGATTTTTTAAAACAAGAAAGCTAAAATGGAGTTTTTTAAAAATAATTTCTGGAGAATAATCTAAACACTTACATTTTGATACGTAATTATTTTTTATTTTTGAAAGTAAACATAAATTTTAATTGCCGCTGGCTTAAAGTTGTTGTAGAGATCTTTCGATTATCCATTGTATGTTTGCTTACCAAGTTTTGGTTATCAAGTTATCAAGTTATTAAGTTTATATTGTTTTTGGATCTTCTATTCTGAGTCACAAGAAATGAGAAAACTGGAAATCTCTCAAGAACGCAATACAACAGACCAATATACAGGAAGTAAAAATCAAACATGTATTATCTGTTACTTAAGAATGCTTAAAATTTAATTTAAAACTTCGTATAACGAGGAAACCAACAATGGTCTTACGAACAGGCCATAGACTAGTAATATATTATGCGATTTAGAAATTCAGAACAATTTTTCTACAAAACTTTATGTACTAACTAAAAAATCATTTGCTTTTCAATAATAGCCCATTACAAATTTCGTGCCCTTTGTATCAGAATCTGTTTCCACTTGTATTTAAATATTTTGTAAACTGTACAGCAAATTTTGTATTATTGAAGAAGTTAAATAACTTAAAAATCATAATATAATTAAGAAAAACACATTATAACTACTCTTGTTTTAATGAGGATAGGAATTTAATGAAGAAATCAGAAATAACTTGCTTAGTACGATGAAATGCGATTAATATGATGGCTTGTTTTTAAATGTAGACTTCTGATATAACGAATAATATTTTATCATCTCCATAAAATTTTCGTTGAGCTCTAAATTTCCATCTCAGCTATTTCCCTTCTTTCAAAATTGTCATTTTTTTTTTTTTTTTTTTTTTTTTTTTGTAAATTTAGCTTTGATATTTGGAAGCAAAGGAAAATTTGAAAATTCATATCTGTTGGTAATAATGTTATGTTTTTCGGGTTTTAATTCTCTATACAATTTTAGGTTAAATTCAAATATAAAATGATAAAAAAAAAAACATGATAACGATAAATGTGTAAAATACTACAAATTGAACCTCTCTAAATGTATTTAAGCTTTAATATTTTTTTTTCGATATCAGAGTTACAAATGTTGATTTTAAGAAATTATTAACAATAATATCGAGTAGACTTTATTCAAGAACAATAATCCAAAAAAAAGTAATAAGAATATAGTTAAAATCGAATTACCCGATACCTTTTGTACAGTTTAGATATATAAAGGAGCTTCACAATTTTTTTTTTCCGCGCACGTTATAGAGACCATTTTTATTTAGCCTTTTTTATTCCATTTCAATATTTACCTAAAATGTTTATCATAGACAGGAAAAATAAATTATCCTTCTATCGATGTATGTATTTCAATATTTAACTAAACTATACAGATAAATATATTTTACATTCTATTCGTATTTCTAAAATATTGAAAAATTTTCATAAAAACAAGAAACTGAATTAATATTATTGCAGCTTATTCGGACTAATTCATTTCATTCTGTTAGTTTAAAAAATGTATGCTCATATACTATTTACCGAAAAACATTAAAAAAAATTTATTTTGAATAAGAACATTTTGTAATGCTGAGAAAAGCATAGCTTTTGATTGAGAATTATGCTAAACAAAATTCCATGAAACAAAGAAATTGAAACCAGAAAATTTGCCTCTGTTATCTACATGCATACGAACTCAATTAACTTTGAAAAGAAACAGAAAGAGTCCAGTAATTTACATCTGAAAATGATAACATATTACATTTATTAGTGACTAACATGGCTATATTTAATATTCTCATTTGGTTTCTTTTTATATCTTTGCGGAATAATATAACAAAAGTTATCTGTGAATATTTAAAAATACGATCATAAATAATAAAGAACTATTTAGTGTTTCATGAGGAATTTTTTTTTCAGTAGTAAGATTTTTAAAAATATTAATTGCATTTAAAGCAAGGTTGAATGAAAATACAGAGTTTAAAGTTTTTTCTTTCTTTTTTTGATCAAATATGTAGAATAATGTTTCAATAAAATTTTCACACACATTCACACACATATATACTTAGTTGTCTTTCTGACAATGAGATTTAACGGATTACTTTTATTTTTTACCCTTTATTAGTATTTGCACCTATTTTTTCCTCAGTATGGGAATAAATTTTTTCCTATTTTTCCTCAGCATATTTATTTTCATTTTGGATTATACTAAACATTCTAGAGACAGTAAATTTATGTTACGGCAATGGACTAATTCATAATATAAATGGCGATAAAAACCATGTAGACGTTGATTTTGTAAATTTTCAGGAGGAAAATTGGTTTCAGAATTATTTTCACTTATTAAATAATAAGTATCTAATTGAAGACACGAATCTATTCATATAATAAAAATTTTACGCAATAATATCGTTTTATTTTTCTTGTTTTATATTTAAGTCATAACGCAATGCATTTTATATTGATTTTCTTTCAGCAGTTTTCATCTGGACTGGAATAAAACTATTTTTCCTTTCAGGAAAGTTCATAGTTTTATATCTTTTAAGCACACACAGAGCATATGCACTTTAAATATTTGTTAAAAAAATTCTAATTTCTTACTCTTAGTGATATTTAAAAATTTGAAGATTTTGTAACTCCAGGTGTCTACCTCATCATTTACACGAGATCTTAATAATGAAATTTGTGGAAGTCTGTAACCGTTTTGTAATCTGAATAATAAAGAAGCGTTTGGAAATAATGCGTGGCTTAATGAACATTCAAAATTTATATAACATTGATTGTACATTTCATCATTAAAGAGAGGGAATCGATTGTAAATGGACTTTCTGAAATTTTTTAACGTAATAATATTGTAAGTAACTTGACAAATGTTGCTGTAAAAAAATTATCACTGAAGATTATTTATAAGTAATTGTCCGATATTCAGGAACAAAAATCATTAATAATCAGTTCTCTAAAGAACCAATAATTAAATAATTTTATCCTTCTTTTTGTTTGTTTTATAAATGATGCGATTCACAATAAATTTCGATTATATAACTAGGTTTTTTTTTTTTTTTTTTCTCAATCATGACGGATATTTGTTTTTACAAATATACTGATAAAAATGAAACTGCTTATATAAATTCATTTGTTTATTATTAATTATATTAAGCGTTTTTATAAACGTTACTTATGATCTTGGCGACCATGCCACTAAAATTTTGTGAGTCATGGTTTGCAGTGAAAAAAAATGTAGATTGGGTTTGTTAAAAATAGTGCTAAGAGAAACAAAGATGTCTACTATATATAACGGTACTTACTATTTATTAGAATTTTTTCAAAATACCGCTTCATTTCACAAAATGAGATATCCCTTAATACTCAAATAAGGTGTGGAATGATTGAAAATTATCTATAACTACAAAGTTATTAAGTATTGAAGTCTGAACACACATTATTTAGCTATATTTCCACGTATTTCTGATTGGCGGCGTATTCAGAAAAACGAAAACACTTTTACAGGAAAGAAACAAATAACAGTTCCAAAAATATTGGGAAAAAATTATGAATATAGTTTTTTTTTTTTTTTTTTTAATACATTTTACTACGGAATCAAGACTATGTTGGTGATGATTTTAGTTAACTGTATACCCTGCAAAGAAAATTTTGAGAAGAAACAAAGTCTGTGCTTTAAATTAGTCAGAGGACAATATCTTGATGTAAAACACTTTCCATTTCGTGTAATGGCCTTCATATCAATACCAGACCGAATCTTGGAAGATAAACAGAATAAAAGTTATATTTATATCGATTAATCGTCTTCATCATCCATAGCATGACAGCCCAGTGTGAGCCAAGTCCAAATCCAATACTAGTAGTAGCTAAATTTGAACCAGATGCTTCCACAACCATCTCTATTAACTTCCAGTTCTTTGCTTTCAGGACCAGATAGTCTTCCTTTATTGCATTTAGCCATCGAAATATAGACCTTCTTGTGTTGTATATGATCCAGATGAAAAGATTAACTTCAGCGTATGATTCTTTCAAACGGTCCAACCCATCTGAATCGGCTTATTTCAATACAGTAATCAACATTTAATTCGTTAAGTTTTATATATATTTCGGCGTTGTTTTAGACAATATTTTTTAAAATTCCATCAAAAAATTCCTCATGATCTTGCGTTTAAAAGTACCTAATATCTTTTTTTCTCTCATAATCATGGTCTATCTTTCCAATGCCTATAGATTAATAAGAATCAAAATGTTTAAAACGTCCAATTTATTTATTTTAAAAACTTTTGAGAATCAAAATCAGTGTCAAATATGTAAAAGAATAAATTTTAATAAATTTCTTCGTAATAAATTCATTAAAAATATTTCGAGAAATTTTAAAATGATACTAGAAATCATTTACAACAAAATAAAAATAATGATACAAAATAAAAAAAAAACATCTTAGTCTCATAATTATTCTTTTCACAATTTCGAACCCTTTGTTGATCGACGAAGTAGAGAATTTTAGAGAAGCTCTAAAGAAAATTTTTGTATTATATTAAATTCCATTATAGCCGTACAGACCATATTTGGCTCCCACTGATTGTTTTTTTTTTCTTCCTAAACTGAACTAACACGAAAAAATAATCCTTAGAGAATTATATAATAATAGCTAGTCACAAATGACTCAATAAGAAGAAAAATAATTTCAATCTAATCAGGTAAAGTAAGTTACTTTTGAATTCAAATAAATTATTTAATAGATTTGAGGTTTATTGAGGAAAGTATTGGCAAGAGTATTTCTTAAGTCCCTTATGTCTTTGTGATCTAGTGTTTTTAATGAATAATTTTTTTCATTTCTGATTGTTATAATTGTAGTAATGCATATGTTAATTAAACATGTATTTTAGAACTACCTTCTCACTGGCTGCAAGTGTATATTATAGAAAAGATTCCTATAAATTTATAATAATATAATTGCTATATATAATTGCTGTGATTCATTTCGTTTTTTTTAATTTCACAGAAATGCTCCAGACAGTGATCGAGGAGACAGTGCAGTCGGAGGACTACACCCCGTCCGGCAGGTTGCTGTGGATAGGCAACGGCACCCTCCGGCAGCCGGACTTCTATGTTACGGTGAAGAACAACGTCGAGAAGAAGACTACATTGCTGACCAAACTACACAACTTCGTGATGAGGGACGATGTGGAGTGGAAGATCCCAGCCATGGACCACCCTGACACCCTGAACAGCACCAGCAGAGCCAACTGGACGAACCCTTACTACCAGTGCGAGAGCAAGAAGTGGCTCATATCCTACACGAAGCTGGTCGTCGGGGACATGAATGAGAAGTCGCAGTACGGGGATAGGTGAGTGCATAGACTTTTGATTAAGACCAATTTTAACATTTGAGAATGATGTTTCTCGCAAGTCATTGGGGTTCTTCTGCTCTTTCATTTTATTGATTTAGATGCAAAATTGGAGTCGTTAAGTGTTAAGGCATCGGCTTTCATTTCGGAAAGCCTGGGTTTGATTCCCAATGCTACCAAAGACCCATCGAGTACATACGATAAACATGCTTGTTAAACCTGTAATATCGAAATTCTTGTAGTCAGTCGCTGAGCAGTTACAATGGGTGTAAGGGCCTATAGAAAATGCCTTCTTCTTCAGTTCAAATTCAAAATGGAGGGAGTGAATCCTTTGGTAACGTGTATATGTGCATTTCTAGCCATTCATAAACCTTACAAACTTTTTTTATACCGATCTATTCTAATTTTTTATATATGTTTACATAAAAAAATTTTTTTTTACAAAAATTCGTCATAAAATGAAATGGATAGAAATATTTTAAAAAAGGAAGAAAATATTTTTGCAGTAAAAAATTGTATTTTTAAATATTTGAATTCATTGTTGTTTCTAATCTCTCACCTGATCTTCTAATCTCTCATCTCATCTGACTGTGCCAGACCAAGTCAATGAAACCGTTGACATTAATGAAGTCCAATACAATAAGTGAAGCACTGTGGCTATCCTTTCCAGGCGAGCCCAAGGAAATCTAAGATGTGCTGAGGAGGTTCCTGTTCTTGCCACATTTATAGAACAAAAAGGAAATCTCTTGCTAGCCCTACAATATGTGAGGCCATTCCAGTGACCACTGGCAAGTCGGGATAAGCTTGTGTTGGTCTGCCTGCCATCAGGAAGAGTTAGGGGATGTCTTGGTTTTTTTTTTCTTTTGTACCAACTGTGAAGCAGAGATACTAACCTTTTCTTTGTTTTGTGCCTTTTGCTTCTATAATAACTCTAAATATGTGAGCTCTGAAGTGAAAGGGACATGATGGTCTAGTCTCTTCTTTGCAAGATTCTGTATAATTTATAGTGATGTTTAAAAAGTATTGTAGTCTTTTTTTATAATTCATAAATATTCAGAAATATTCAAACGATGTTATATTTCTGTATTTAATAATGGATTATGCGCTACTTAGAATATATATTACCATATGAGAAGGTTCACAAGTTTCGTATATTTTAAGATAATTACCAAAATGATATACAATCATTATTTTGCTATTCTTATGTAACATTTATTTCTTACACACAATAAATTTCATTTCAAATGTAAAAGATTATTGTTTGAATGAATAAAAAATATTTGTATTTAAACTACTCCAATTCATTATTTAAAACAAGATTATGCCATCAGCTGAATAAGTGGGCAATGATTGCCATTTTCAGCTGGTCATTTTAAATGAAATATTGTTCTTAAGGTAATCATTAGTAGCTCACACAAACCCGGCCAATTAAACTTACGAATGAAAACTGTTTGATAGTTTCCAATGCATTTGTTTGTATTATATTCTTCTCTAATAAAAAATGAATATTTTGTAATTACAAATAATTGCATACTCTAATTTTTAAGACAACGTGATTTCCAATAGATAAATGCATCTATCTGAGTTTAAAAAATGCTTTTATATAAATTATTATGATAATATATTATCACTAATTAATATAAGTTAAATCACAAATCCTTTTTCTCAGAAATATTCCTTGCAAGTATTGCAAGCAGAAAGTATTCATTTTCCTGCTATGCCACAAAATATGATATACATAAAAATTGACGAATAAAAATATTTTATGGGAAGTAGAAAACCCGAAAACTTGGCAACTGTATCTTTTAAGAACCTAATTTAAATTATTGCTTCCATAAATTCTCGAACATCATGAAAATTTTATTATAGGCATAACGTTCCGGAATGTTATTATTAGGAATAGATAAAGGTTGGCTCTAAAATTTTACATTTGCATATTTAATTATTAAATGTCCGAACACTAAAACATGTATCGCATGTGTAATTTTTCCAAAGCCTAAATTCATATATAATGACCATAACGTTTCTTTTTTCTAGTTAATCACATACCAGTTATCGGAAATTTCTTTGACTTGACAAGTATATTGTGAAATAGTATAAATTAGGATCTATATCTATTTGTATAGATTTTATTTCCTTCCAGATATTGGAATAAGTTTTTATTAGTGTATGTTTGCCAGATTTATAAATAATACTAAAATATTATAAAATCATAAAATAAATATATACAAAATAACAACGATAAAAATTGTAAAATTTAGACTTTAATATTCTGCTTAATAACTATTTTATTATCCTCATTGTGATCTAAGCACTTTTATTTTAAAAATTATAGCCATTTTATCTTGTTTTCATACATTTTTATGAAGCTAGCAAAATAAATAATACAAAAAAATAATTAAATTTTGAAATTAGAATTCTTTTCCTCATAAATTATGGATAAAACATTATTTTATAAAAAATTTATTTAAATATCATAACAATTTGAATAGAAATATATACCATACCTACAGTAAGAATATAGTTCAAAATATAGGACGCATTGTATTGGAAGTTAATATTAAGAGGAAATTACACAAAGAAAATAAGATTAAAAATACCTATATCAATTTTAAAAGGAAATTTTCTAGAATGTGTGGCTTTGGTTACATGATTCGTAAGGTGGTCATTCTCACCACCAGAAAACTGCATGCCAGACCAAATCAAAGATTCATCATGTTCACTAATAACGAGTAATATAAGCTGCCATTACAATATCCTTCATCATACTTCTGGTGATAATAAGCTATATATTCTTCAAATTGTGAAAAGGAACATTACGGTCATATACTCATTAATTTGTAACAAATTATTCGCCTAGTGGCAGAGACAAAGGTATCAGAATTTAATTAGCAACCCATAATGGGCATCAATTTTGCGCTTGGCGAGCTGTGACCGTAATATTCACTTAAAACTTTTCCTACTTTATTTCTGCTTCAAAATTATGAAGATTCCATCACATTCGGCTGGTTGATGGGCCATATTACAGGTATATAGGCTATATATTTTGTCTGGTCTCTGCTTCTAAATTATCAAGTCTCAACCACTTTCGGGATGGTGATGGCAAACCCATTTGTTGCTCACTCAATCCTCTACTCCCATATGTATATACCAAATGAAGGATAACATACGGAGTAGAAACCCTATATGTTACCATTCATTTCGCCCCTCTCTGTGCCAAAGATAGAAAGTCCCAAGTGCCTCGGATTTACACAAAAAATTACAATTTATAAATTAAACATAAATAAACTTCAGATACTTAAAATTTTAAAAATCCATGTTTGATATTAATCTTCTGAATAAATTTTTAACATCTTTCGAATATGAAACTTGGGGAATTAATGGATTGATACTTGTATAATAAGACAGAAAAGAAGACATTTGCGTATGCAGAAATGTGAACTAAATATTTTGGTGCACGCACACAGACGTACTTCTCATCCAATACATTTATTTCATATTTAAACTTTGAGTACACGGAAAAATTAAGGTAAAAATTGACTTTTTTTAAATTGACCGTAAATTGGTTAAATTTTATATTCATTTTGATACAATCATTATATTGATTATTAAGAAATAGATAATCTGTTGTTGTTTTTATTGCATGCCCCCGAGGTCAGCAGTGCTAAACCAGGTCCATGAGCGCATACACCTTTAAAAAGTCCAGTACAATAAGAGGATTCTCCATCAGATCTCTCCCGGAGAGACCAAGGCATTGAAGAATATGTTCAGGAGAGGCGTGTTCATTCAAGCACTTGGAGAAAGTTTCAAATTTCTTCGTACCCTTGATGAATTTCAAATTACTAAAATCGCCACTTCTGAAACGGGCAATAGCAGTTTGTTCTTGTATATTAAGACCAGTAGCCAAGGAAGCACTTATACGCGAGCAGCGGTATCAATGATGCTCAGGAGGGACAATCCAAGTTATTCTCGCTTTTAATCTTTGAATGAATCTCCTGAAATATGAGAGGTGCCTACGGCACAAAATCCTCATATACACCAGCTTTGGCCAAAATGTCCGCTATCTCATTCCCCTCGAGTTCAACGTGGGAAGGAATCCATTGTAGGTTAATGTGATACGATACGGACAACCGTTTAAACATTTGAAGCATTGAACCCTCCAGTCCTGTCTCTCACTTGTTGCCATCTGGCTAAATGCTGTATTGCACTTTTACTATCAGATAAAACCCAAATCTCAGTTCCATGTGGAAGTAAATTCAATGAGTCCAGGGCTACCTCTATGGCAATAAGCTCACTACGGAACACTGAGCAATACTCAGGATTTCTCTTTTTCAGCCTTAAGACACTATATTGCTGTTTGACGTAAATTCCCCTGACAGTATGATTGAATTCATTTTTATGCCATCCGTATAAACCTGTATGACTTCGCTCAGTATTTCTCCAATTTTCTCATGGGCCACCTGCCTCAGATAGTCGGGAATATCAGGTAATTTATTTACATTAATTGGCAGATCCGAATGGAAAATGACACCATCTAGATTATCCGATGGGTCAAGACATTGTTTCAGTTGATGCGTCTCCATGGCATCTTTAGCTATGTTCAGATTGGCTATTTGGCTGAAGGGGCTATTTCTCTTGAGTCTCTGACTATTACGCCTAAAATAGGTTGAGGTGCGATTATGAGAGTCCAGAGCTCAAAGTTTATTGTAATATTTGGTTAGATATACTCGTCTTCTAAGGCTAAGCGGATGAAAACCTGCCTCAAAAAGTACTATATCCCTGGGACAGGAATTTTTTAAACCGATGTTGATCTGAGCTGTGCTGAGCTGAACCTTTTCTAGTTTCTGGAGATTAGTATCGAAGGTACAACAATAAATTGATATGGCGTATTCCAGAACTGGCCTAATTAATGAGACATAGGTGTTTCGTAAAGTATCAGAATCTGATACCCAGTTTCCACCAGAGATGTACCTCAAGATGTTAATCCGTTTTTTGCTCTAAGCACGAGGTGATTAATATGTTTGTTGCCCGAAATTTCCGGATCCAACATAAATCCCTAGTATTTAGAGTGTTTGTCTACTGTCAGCGCATGATCATTCATAAAGATGTTGGGTTGGAAATTATACAGCTTTCTATTGGTGGTAAAAAAAAAACCTACCGTTGACTTAGATGGGTTAAAACACAGTTTATGGTTCTCTGCAAAATCCCAAATGTCTTCAAGGACTTGATTAGTGTCTTTCTTCAATCTCCTCAAATCAGTATCGGACTTCCAAAAGACAATATAAAGGTACCAATTTTACAATGTAACTTGGCGATTTTTTCGATGCCTGATAGATAAAGTAAGAACAGGATTGGACTTAGGACAGAGCTCTAAGAATGCCCTGAAAGATCCTGAAACTCTTAGAGAGAAAGAGTTGTTAAACCTTACTCTGATACATCTATTTCTCAGAAAGTCATACATCTAAGAAAAGGTCCTTCTGTGGATGCCAAAATCCTTAAAAAGTTTTAAAATAAGTAAATTATTCCACCCCCTGTCGAATGATTTAGGCAAGTCCAGAAAGACGCAACTGTGTGGTTAGTGGGTTTCCTATTGTCTTTTATACCCTGACAGAAGTAAAGCACATGATCAGAAGTGTTATGTCCCTCTCTGAAGCCATGCTGTTCATCCGGGAGAAGGTTGTATGATTGTAGATGATAGGTGAGCCTACTGAGAACCATTTTTTCCATAATTTTACTCATTATACTTGTTAATGAAATTGGTCTAAAGCTCGCTGGACTACCATCAGATTTACCAGGTTTTCTAAACGGTATAACGGTCGTTCTCCTCCTGTCTTGAGGAAGTTTTCCTCTGCTTCAAGAGTTATTTACAATATCAAGTAATCTTTGTCTACTAATGGAGCTAAATTGTGTGTCAATCATTTGACCATGTACTCCATCTGGTTCTGCAGATTTATTTAAATTAGTATCTTTCATTGCAGACTAGCGTTCACTCGCTAATAAGATAATCTAAAATATACGGCTAAGGGCTCTGGCAGAACCCCGTATATTTTAGACTATTTATTTCTTATACATATCATATTCTTATATATATATATATATATATATATATATATATATATATATATATATATATATATATATATATATATATATATATATAATATTAAGGAAGCAAAATAACCTTCTTTGAAAATTTTTTCGAGCTTTTATGAAAAAATACACACACACACACACACACACACACACACACACACATATATATATATATATATATATATATATATATCATTTCTTTACTTCTTATATACCTCAGTGATACCATATATATATATAATATTACTTATTACTTTAGTATCATTTTTTATGATGTGTACTTGATGTCTTCGCAATCATATCTGAGACATCACTTGATTCACAATGCTTAAATCCAACCAAACAACAAAGTTGAGCTGCGTGCAACACACTTTGAATATTGGCAATTTTACAAACTTTTGCTTATGTTCAATAATAGCTGAAGCTACCCCCCCCCCAAAAAAAATCTCCTTTTCAGCCAATATTTAGAACTGTCAGTATCTCCAGAGAAACCACCGCAGGAGCAAAGGAAATATTTATCACAATTAGGGTTTAACTTCTTAGATGAGAACAGATAAGCACTAAAACAGTCATGTCCAGTAAACAAGAAAAAACTATGTTTTCTTATTGATTTCATCAAGATTTTAAAAATAAAATCTTTTACATACATCTAAAATTCAAACAGTGACATATACCGCAATCCAAATAGTGACATATACCGCAATCCAAATAGTGACATATACCGCAATCCAAATAGTGACATATACCGCAATCCAAATAGTGACATATACTGTTAGAGATGAACTCTAAAATACAACGTATAGCATTTTAGAGTTAATAAAATTTTAGGAGCGAAATATAAACATACATTGAAGTTTAAAATAAAATAGTGGTGTTTTTAATTAAATTTGTACATACAAAATATATTGGTAAAATATTTTCCATTTACTACAAAAAGTATTTTTATCTTTTACGTTTATCTTAAGCACAATATAGTAAAAATACATTGTTAGATCGTTGAAAAACATGATCCAGCAGTACTGTTCAATTTTCCCATAGCACCAACATACTTATTCGTAGCACTCTTTCATATTTCTGAGCTCCTTCTTATTTCCTAACACATTTCACTGCATTTTTCTGCTTTAGAAGTTTTTCTTCTATACTTGCTTTTCATAAAAGCTCGAAAAAATTTTCAAAGAAGGTTATTTTGCTTCCTTCCTGTTGCTAAAATATCATCGAGTAGGCCATAACAGGGATCTTAAAGTGCTTACAAACGACAAGCGCGCTTTCATTTCTCACAAGTTTGGAAAAATAATGTATCAAAATTGTGTGTGCGTGCCCTTTATAAATAATATTTTACATAAATTGGAATACTTACAAAAATTTACAATTTCAAGAATTCAATATAGCTTTAATTATTTAGGAAATTTTTATTTCTACCTAAATTTAGAAAATAATTTAACAGAACTTCAAAATCTTGATGTTATAAGAAATTCAATGATTTACGAATGGAATACATCATGAGCTGAACTCTTAGTATAAATGTATACTTTATAGATAAATTCTAGGAAATGTCTTTGTAAAAATTTTATAGTTTGCTCTTTTGCCAGTCATCAAAACTTTGCAATATTTTACATTGGCAACTACTTTTAACCTGGAGATAAAATATAATTATTCCCAAATTCTTAAAAATAATTAATACCACAATAATGTAGGCAATTGATATACAGAAATAAGAAAAAATATTTTTCGCAAACAAACTACATTTTTCTCATATTTATCGATATTCCAGAATTTTCGTTTTTCCATATTTCTGTAATACAATGAAGAAAAAATATATTTCACAAATGAACAATGATAATTTATTTAAAAATTTAATTGATAGTTTGATACTTCATAGAATAAAATAACTGTGAAAAAATGTTGCTATGCTTTATGATATTACTTGCATTTAACAATGTATAATCCCATAAATAACAGAATTTTCCCATTTTTAATGAATAATTATATGATAAATTTGAAAATGCACCATCATGAATAATTTTATATCTAAATGTAAGTCGAAGAAAAAAAAATTTAATATACACTAGAGAAAACATTTCCAATCCCAAAATGTTACCATATTCTTCGGTCAGTAGGAAGAGTTAGAAATGTGAGTGTTCCACTTCTCCTATATATAACTAGATGATTCTGACAAAATGACGTCAGAATTAGCAAATAGCGTGCAAAGGAAAATGATTTGGAATCTTTATTGCTCCCAACCTGACATATGATTAGGAAGAAACCATTCCACTCTCTCCTCACACCATGCATCCAAAACTCCTACTGGAACTGTGCTTAGGACGTCATTTTCTGAATATTGATCAATCATTTAATGATTTGGATTTCCATGAATCTGTTCCATGAATCTATTTAAGAGATGAAAATGTTCTGAATCTTGATATTCTTAGAACGACAGCTAAAACAGTCGTCTAGGACTGGTAAACATGTCCACCAAGCTTCATGTTGGTGGCCAGAAATTAATTAAAAAAAAAGCATATAAAAATTTTTAAGAACAAGTTTAATAAAACACTTAAATACACACACACACATATATATATATACATTATATATATACATACGTATAAATATATAATATATATATATATATTATATATATATATATATATATATATATATATATATATATATATATTATATATATATATATATATATATATATATATATATATATATATATATATATATTATATATTATATATATATATATAATGTATATATATAGATAGATAGGTCGAAATAACTAAATAAGTTTGCAATCAAATACGATTCCTTATAAATTTCACACGGTTCGAAATTTACAAATGATTCTTCGTTTCAAGAGTACCATAAAGTGAAATATTAGCTTAATAAAAGTGGTCAACAAATTATTTATGTTGTATCCATATTCACATTTTTTTAAGAAATTCAGATGATTTGATAACTGTATGGCCAGTGCTCTAGTTTATTTGTTCAACCGCTCAAGGACATGAACGAATTACAGATATTTGTGTTAGCTAGAAATCCACTATGAACTGGGATTTTGGAGAAATTAACCTTCTTATCACAAAGCATTGATCCCAAGGGACGGATGAAAGAAATAAGCTAAAACTAAAGGAAATGGGAATGGCTTTCAACTTCAGAAAGAGATAATGAATTAATTTAATAATAAACGCCAATTTTTAATTAACTGCAAAAAAATTGCTGAACATTTTAAGTTCAAATTTAAAAAATGATTTTCATTCATTTTACCACATACAACATTTTAATCATGCTTTCGATTAGTTCTTGAAAATAACGTTTCATAACGCATTTATTCGGAGATCAAAAAATAATCACTGATGGAAACAGCATTTTATTTATTGACAGTAAAATTGGCATAAATATTTAATAATAAAAAGTATAAGTTGAATACTTTATTTTATAAAAATTGGTTTTGCCATTAATACATGTATATTTTTTAAGGAAAAAACTTAAAACATTTATGGAAAATTTACCATTTCCCTAGAATTTAAAGATGTGTGCAGCTTACATGCAAATAATAAATATATTAAAATTTAAAGAATATTGGTCCTTCAGTGGTAAACAGTTGATAACCAAATATTAATCAGTAGATGGTGAACAATGATTTCTTTCTATAATACTAGGTAAGAAACAATAAAAAATTTTGATGTCGTTTTGCGGACAAGTTCTGGCAGGAATTCATCAAATTTTGCTTCATATCTGTATCATGTCTTATTCTAGAAATCTACTAAATATTAACTATTTTGATGGGTGAAAATCTTGCCATGAAAAGAAGTAATTACGAGAAAATTATCCCTTAACAAACATACTATGCTGAGTCTGGTAGTATCTTTTGAAAACTGACAGCATAATGACGTGTCGTTAAAAATACTGTTACCGATTTTTAGATGAAATCAACATATGCCTCCTGTGTTTTACTTGCGTGCAGTTTGACAAAAAGCACCTGCCGGATTCTCTCCGCACCATTCCATGGGGAGTAACTACTGTGTACCTTCCCGAGAGAGAATTTGATTGAGACCATAACTTCCATATCCCCTATATAATTGTCATCTTTTCAAAGAGTGAAGCTGGATTCATCGATGAGTATCAGGAATTGCCAGTCTTTTGACAGTCATTTTGGTTGCATTTGATGGCACATCAGTTCATTAAACCAATGATGGGTTTAAGGGGGTGTCTTAAGGGAACAAGAAGCGTAACAATACTTAAGCAAGTCTCTCGGGAAAGGGTGTTATTGAGAGAGATTGGGGCTTGCGCGAAAATGATACTGATAACCTAGGACGAAGTTGGGTCTAATGCACAATCATTCAATTTTGACTTGTCTTCGTGCATTTTAGTGTTCCGAGGCAATCGTTTCCCGTATAAGTTACTTGAAACAAGTATTTAACACTGTTAGTCCATACACACACAACTGCTTGCATTCCAAGTATGCAACCATTTTTAAATCCTCAAGCTGACTATCATGTCCTCCATATAACGTTAATAATACCATTATTATTGAGTCACCAGAGAACTCCATTGTTATGTCGCTTTCAGACAATTAGGAAAGATACACCTTCTGCAATTATCACTAGATTTATAACAAGCGAATTGCGCAGCAGTGTGAAAAACTGTAAAAGTTATTGTAAACAAAACACTTCCATATTTCTTAAACAGGAATACATACATGCACACACATACCTATATATAAGAAAGAAAATGAAATAAATATTCTATCTCTTTAATGATTTTTACCATTTTAGAACATTTCTGTAAAATTAACTTACATTTTTCATTACTTTGGATCTTATTTATAAAGCTTCTATAGGGGATTTTTTTTTCTCATTCATAAATTTCAATTACGAAAATTTGCAAAAGAATGATGTAAAATTTTACATCATCCATTTCGTGTTGTGGTGTAGAATTATACACTCACTTCCAAAAGTTAAGCACGAAGATGTAAAATGCAAAAAAATCAACAAATACTGCTTTGATTGACATAAAATTCGGCCAGAAAGTAGTATATATATATATATATATATATATATATATATATATATATATATATATATATATATATATATATATATATATATATAGATAGATAGATAGATAGATATATATATATATATGCATAAAATAAAATCAATAATTATATACAGAAATAAAAACAATATTAAATTTTTGTTGGTTATCAGATAATGACATACTGGAAATTTAAACAGAATTATGTATAAAGTGAAAATAAACAGCATAAAATGAAAAAAGGACATTAATAGGGTATGTGATCCTCCCTCATCTGTATACAATGTTTACACCTTGGGACCATGCTTTCAATTTGTGATCAACCACCGCAGATTTAAGCAATACCCATTCTTCTTGTAGAGCAGTTTCCAGCTCAATAAGAGTGGCTGGAAATAGGAAATGTGAAGATACAGCATGGCCGAAAGCATTCCAAAGATTTTTAATGGGATTAAGGTCAAGTGAATATGCTGGCCACTCCATACGCCCAATCCCTTCACTCTTCAGGTAGTCATCGACGATGGGGATGTGCGTTATCATCCATTAAAACAAAAATAGGGCCAACTGCTGCAGCGTACAATCTCACAATGGGTTCTAGGACTTCATCTCGGTACTGAACAGCCGTCACAGAACCCCGTTTGAAGACGTGCAGGTCGGTGCGGTTTCCGAATGAAATCCATGCCCACACCATAATGCTTCCGCTTTGGAATGCATGATGTCCAGAGATGTTTTGTGGCTGATTGCGTGTTCCTTGTTCACGCCAAATCCTTATAGGCTTGTCATCTGGCTCCAGAACAAACCTTGACTCATCAGTAAACATGACTTTGCCCCAGTCAGACACAGTCCAATTGACATGTTCTCGGCACCACTTAAATCGTGCCCCACTTGATTGGAAGGATAAACCTAACCTAAACTCGAGTTACCGGGCGTACAGTCCACTCATATGTAATTTTCGGCGTACAGTACCTACAATATCACCTTACCAATTTACGCTGTAACTACAGATGTCACGCGTGTGAAGGTCGCTCTGCGATTTCACTTAGCTAAAATCATAATATACCGATCTTCCACGGGGTTTGTAACCCTTAGGCGACCGACTACGGGCCTTCGGACAACTGTCTGTGTGGTTTGGAATTGTTTCCATAAACGAAAAATCACAGAATGATGAACAAAGAAGAAAAGCGCAACATCTGGGATCGACTGTCCTGCTTCAATGTGCCCCTGGGCAGGCCAGCGCTCAGAATCTTCCATTCGTCTTCTTGAAATCATAGAAAAAGTTACGTCTTGAAAGTAAATTGTACGAAAGTTTTAAACACTTTCTCTATCAGTACTTACAGACAATTGCTGTAACCTTTCATAAAGCTGGTATACAAAATTGCCCGTTTTTCATATTTCTTGACATGTAAATGCGATTGGCTCTTACCTAATATATTTGCATACTTCTATCTACCTCTGCAGCGATTTGCATCCTCTTCAATTTTGATTGGCTTCCGGAAATTAGCATTCTTCCCTCCGTGCTTAACTTTAGAATATATATATATATATACAGGGTGTCCACTAAAGTCCCTTGCCACCCTCTTAACTTCGGAACGGCAGCTGCTATATTCCTAAAAGTGGTTTCTAGAAAAGTAAAGAAGCCATGCGCTACTGAATAAAACAGACTACAGCGCTACGTGGAAAACAGAGGAGTTAGCATTCTTATCTCAAAAACGGAATGAGATAGAGAGAAAAAGTGATTTACAAAGTTGTAAAGCATCCTGGATTTACGAGTAGTACGAAACGATACCTTATAGGCATGAATATGAAGAATACAACGATTAAAATGCGCATTCATGCTGTGATGTAGCATACCGTACGTGTGCATAGTTAAAAAACAAAAAATCGTTTTCATACTTAAATTTTTCATTTTTATTTCGAAATGGGAAGAGCGGAAGTATTCAAAATAATTCCATCATTTTGAATGCAGTATGCAAATACGTAAGAAACGTCACGCCTGTTCACCTGAGACAGCTATAAAAGAGTCATCTTCTTGTGGCTTTAATATGTTGATGCTCATGAACATATCTGAATATTCCAAAGTTGAGTTTTGTGAGATGGTTTTACTCTACGGTGAATGTCGATGCAAGGCACGATCAGCAGCAAGGTTGTACCGCCAACGTTTCCCTGCAGGCTCGCGTCTATTTCCTTCTCATTAAACCGTCCTGACTGTTGTAAAACGTTTAAGGGAGACAGGTTGCATTACTAGTCAACTTCGGCAGACCAGCTAAGGTAGGACGGCAAGTTCAACCGGATGAGGTATTAGCATATGCACTCGCATACCCAAAATGCAGAGTAAGAGAGATGAGTCAACACTCTGGTCTCTCCAAAAGTCAGGTTTGGAAAATCCTAAGCGAATCAGGTGCTCATCCACACCGACCAACGCCTGAACAGGTTTTAATGGACGGAGATGCCGAGCGACGTTATGCATGGTGCAACTTCGTCATGAATCAGATACAGGTCCAGCCAACATTCTTGGCAGATATAATGTGAACGGATGAGGCATGACTTTCACGGAATGTTATGTACAATAGGTAAAACACCCATTACTGGGCCCTGGAAAATCCTAAATGTTTCGTCGACGTTCAACATCAAATGCGGTATGCTATTAACGTTTAATATGCAATTTACAATAACAAGCTGATAGATCCAATATTCTACAATGGCACGCTAATGGGTGCACAATATTTATGATTGCTACAGAATGTATTACCCGATTTTGTGGAGAACCTGCCATTGTCTAATCTTAAAAATCTATGGTTTCAACATGACGGCGCGCCTGCTCACAAAACATCTTCAGTGAAGCAGTACCTCGTCAAGGAATTTGGCAACCAAATACTAGGGTATGGCGGTTTCGAAGAGTGGCCTCCATGCTCTCCAGATCTGACTCAACAGGACTTTTTCCTGTGGGGATACTTGAAAAAGCAGGTGTATGCAACCCCTCCACAAAATTTGCAGGACACTAAACGACGCATTACGGTCGCGTGTTCTAACGTGTCACGCTGTATGCTCCAACGTGTGCAACGTAATCTTTAACAGAGGATCCAGATGTACATTGCTGCTGACGGTGAGTAGTTTCAACATCTTAAATAAAGTATGACGTTATAATCATTTCCTTTTTTTCTTTCTTAGATCATTTTGTGACGTCACAGCATGAAACAATAAATGCGTGTTTTAACCGTTGTATTCTTCACATTATTGCCTACAATGTATCTTTTCGTACTAAATAGAGGATACTCTACAACTTTGTAAATCACTTTTCCTCTCTATCTCATTTCATTTTCGAGATAGGAATGCTGACTCTGCTGTTTTCCACAAAGTAGTGCTGTAATCTGTTTTATTCAGTAGCGCATGGCTGCTTTACTATACCTAGACACCACTTTTATGAATATAGCAGCAGCCGTTCCGAAGTTAAGAGTCTGGCAAGGGACTTTAGTGGACATCATATATATATATATATATATATATATATATATTATATATATATATATTATATATATATATATATATATATATATATATATATACATATATATATATATATAAACTACTGGCCATTAAAATTGCTACACCAAGAAGGCGACATGCTACAAACGTGAAATTTATACGAAAGGAAGAAGGTGCAGTGATATGCAAATGATTAGCTTTTCAGCGCATTCAGACAAAGCAGGAGCCAGTAGCGACACCTACAATGTGTTTCAATAAGGAAATTGCTCAGCCGGTTCCTCATACACAAATTGCATTTGAGCGTTGTTGCCTGGTGAAAAGTTGTTGTGATGCCTCATGTAAGATGGAGAAATGCGTACCAGCACGTTTCTGAATTTGATAAAGGTCGAATTGTAGCGTACCGGAATTGCAGTTTATCTTATCGCAGTATTGCTGCTCGCGGTCGTCGAGATCCAATGACTATTAGCAGAATATGGAATCGATGGGTTCAGGACGGTAATACGGAACGCCATGCAGGATCTCATCGGTCACCTATCGCTAGCAGCCGAGAAAACAGGTATATTATCGGCATGGCCGTAATGGATCATGCAACTACGTCATGAGCCGTGAGTCAAGAAACGGGGTCGTTTTGGAAGACAACAAGTGTCTGCACGAACAGTTCGACGACGTTTGCAGCAGCATGGACTCTCAGCTCGGAGACCATGGCTGCGGCTTCCCTTGACGCTGCTTCATACACAAGCGTGCCTTCAATGGTGTGATCAACGACGAACCTGGGCGCACGAATGGCGAGACATCATCTTTTAAGATGAATCCAGGTTCTTTTTACAGCATCATGATGGTCGCATCCGTGTTTGGCAACATCGTGGTGAACGCACACTGGCAGCATTGGATACACGTCTCGGTCACCTCTTGTTCGCATTGACGGTGCTTTGAGCAGTGCACGTTACATTTCTGGTGTGTTACGACCCTTGGCTCTACCCTTTATTCGAGCCCTGCGAAACCCTACGTTTCAGCAGGATAATGCCCAACCGCATGTTACCGGTATTGTACGGACCTTCCTTGATACGGAATATGTTCGGCTGTTGCCCTGGCCAGCACGTTATCCTGATCTTTCACCAATAGAAAACGTCTTTTCAATGGTTGCCGAGTGACTAGCTCGTCACCAAACGCCAGTCACTACGGTTGATGAACTGTGGCATCGTGTTGAAGCTGCATGGGCATCTGTACCTGTACATGCAATCCAATCTCTGTTTGACTCAATGCCCAGGCATATAACTGCTGTTATTACTGCCAGACGTGGTTGTTCTGGGTACTGATTTCTCAGGATCTATATGCAGCCAAATTTTTTGAAAATTTAATCACTTGTTATTTCTAGTATAATATATTTGTCCAATAAATATCATTTTGTTATCTCACTTTCTTCCTGTGGTGTACGAGGGTTGCTATTTATATTTCTGGCCTGGACAACAGTAAGTGTTGCTAGGCGACCGAAGACGATTTTAATCGAAAGTTTGATATTTTTAAACATAAATTCAGCAGACGATTTACCATTATAGCTTTATTTGTGTTGTTGACAGTAAATTGAAAAGTTCTTCTCTGTCAAAAAATGGAATTGAATCGTGAACATTTTCGTGCCATTATTTTTCATAACTTTCGACGTGGATTGTCAAGACAAGAGTGCTTCGATGAACTTAATTCTTTATACAGCGATAAAGCGCCATCCTACAGCACTGTAAAAAATTGGTATAACGAATTTAATCGTGATCGATGTTCGATCCAGGACGAATCCCGTGCAGGTCGTCCAAAATCCGTTGTTGTGCCAGAAAAGATCAATGCTGTGCGTGAACTGATAAAGCAAGATCGTCATGTGACATACCGTGAGATAGAGGCGTCTTTGGACATTAGTATGACTAGCATCAATAAAATATTGCATGAACATTTGAGCGTAAAAAAAATTTGTTCGCGTTGGATCCCGCATAATCTGACAAACGCTCAAAAAAACGCTCGTGTCGATTGGTGCAAGGAAATGTTGGAAAAATACATTCAAGGTACATCAAAGGCTGTGTATAACATCTACACAGGTGACGAATCATCGATCTATGCATATGAGCCGGAAACAAAACAGCAATCAACTGTATGGGTCTTCCAAGACGAGGCAAAACCAACAAAAGTTGTTCGAAGAAGAAGCACATCGAAACAAATGATTGCCTGTTTCTTCGGCATTAACGGTCATGTGGCAACAGTGGCGTTAGAGCAACGCAGGACGGTCAATTCTGAATGGTACACGACCATTTGTTTGCCAGAAGTCATCGGAGAAATTCGAAAAAAGCAGAAGAACAGGCGAATCATTCTTCATCATGACAATGCGAGCTCTCACACATCGACTCAAACAAAGGCATTTCTGACGGAGCGAAAGATTGAACTGATGGGTCATCCGCCGTACAGCCCTGATTTGGCACCCAATGACTTCTTCTTATTCCCAGACATCAAAAATAAATTACGTGGACAACGATTTTCGACCCCTGAAGAAGCCGTTGATGCATTCAAAACGCATGTTTTGGAGTTACCTCAATCGGACTGGAAAAAGTGCTTTGAAAATTGGTTCGAACGCATGCAAAAGTGTATTGATCATCGTGGAGAATATTTTAAAAAACAATAAAACCAATTTCGATCCTACATATTTGTTTTTTCATTATTAGGCCAGAAATTTTTAATGATAAACGAACTAAAGTTAAGTCATCAAGATAAAAATAATATCATTTTCAACTTTTACAATAAAATTGATGCATTCAAGAAGAAATTGGAACTCCTGTGCAAACATGGGGAAGAAAAAACTCTTTATGTTTCCTTTTTTCTTTGATAGCGTTAATGCTAACAACATGGATCAAAAGAGCGCTACCGGCTTCATTTTGGAGGATTTAAATAAACTTTTTATGGCTTTTGATTAGTATTATCACCAGAAGATAATGTGTGTTGAAATAATGTGTGAGTAATCAGTCCATTTACTGATAATTACAATAACAATTTTACTAAAGTCGAGGAAACAGAACTTCTAGAATTATCTTCAGATCTAAGATTTAAATCACAGTTCAATTTAGTAAATATGTATTAGTTCTGGATAAAAACTGCAACAGAATATCATAATCTTCATCCAAAGGAGTTGAAGCTTTTAGTGCTTAATTACAAAGCTTACTTATTCCTCAACTTACGCTGTCCAGGAACCATTTCCAAGACGAGTTTGCAACATGGATGTTTGGAGCATTGTTTTGTTGGAACTTCCAAAATGGACCTCCGATTTTTCCTCCTAAAGGCAACAAGTTTTCTTCCAACAAGTCTTGATAATCGATTTCTCTCATTCGACCAGTAGGGAGGGCAATGTTAGTCCGCCCAGCATTGCCAAAACCAGCCCAAACCATTAAAGATCCTCCTCCACACTCTCTATTAAAAAAAAAGTGTGCCCCATTTCGGAGATCCCTCCAATAGAATGCCCACCCATCAGGACCATCTAGATTGAATTTTTTTTCGTCGCTGAGCACCACTGGAGTCCACTATTCTTTCCAAGTCATGTGTTCCTAAGCCCATTGCATCTTTTATCGTTTGTGAAGATCTGTAAGTCTCGGTTGCGTTGTTATTTTCGTGTACTCAAGATGTTCGTTCCGCCAAGCTATTCTGGATAACTTTGATGGTGGGGTCTCGTGATAGTCTGTCCAATGCTTCACCAGCTTTTAACTACTTTACAACTAACCTTTCTTGCCGCTTTGTTAACTTTCGAGGTCTTTCAGTGAATTTCTTGGTCCCATATTTGGATCTAAGATGGAGAAAATTATTGACCACGTGTGGTGAACGCCCAATATGTCCTGCAATATTCCGTGAAGACAATCTTGTTTGGTTAAAAACCACAATTTGTCCTTTTTCAAAATCAAAAAACGGTTTTTCCCTACCCATACTTAGTGACATCCTTTCAAATCAATAAACTATGCCTGCTCACACTAAATGCAAGTAATGTTAGGTTAGTTGATCAAACGAAGCTTTTTTTATATATCTGTTTGTTGAAACAAAACTCAGCATGGTTGTCTGGGATTGATTATCCCACTAAAAAGTATGGGTGGTACTATCATTTTGCAACCTAAAATTTGTATTTTTTATTTCATTACATGAAAATATAAATATGAGTAATGTTTTTACTTTGTTATTGTCATCTTTATTTTGTATATTTTCAATTAAAATATTTATTTCAATCATTTATTCCAATTACTGTAAGCTAGACTGAAATTACATGATGGTTCTATCATTATGCAACGCGGTGTACATTTTCAGCTATGGTTATTATTAAGACGAAACAGCGAAATTGACTTGCTCTTGTGCCTGCTTTACGTTTTTGCTGTAACTGGTTTAACGCCTAGTTTAACGTTTGCTGACTAAAGTGCCGATACTTTTAGTCAGCAACACCAGCAGCAATCTCATTGTATCTGTGTGATTATAGTTTTTATTTTCCTTAACTTAGTAAATTAATTATTGCTTATTTTGGGTCTACATACTCTGTTTCGATTTCGATTCATTTCTGTTTTAGCTAATATATTACTAAAAAAAATATATTGTATTTTCCTTGGAGTTTTAGTTAAGCTTTGTTCGTTTTATTCTGGATGTAATATTTTAAGTAACTTAATAATTATATAAATTAAAGCAAATAAAATTCCTTAAAAATTATTTTTGTCTTCATGTGTGTGTGTGTGTGTGATTTATTTGACAAAACGACAAAATTACGCTAAGCTTACCAGTGCGCGAAAACGTAACGAAATATTTTACCTATCCTTGGAATAAATTCAGTTGAGAAAGAATGATATGAGCAACCGCCACGTTTCTTGTCTTAAGTTGTCTTCCTCTTCTCAAAATGTGGCATAATTTTTTTTAACCCTGCTTTATAAAACCCAACCAACCCATCTTCTCGAAGTGAAGGTATCTAATTCTATCAAAAAGATCGAATCAATTTAAAATGTAAGTTTAATTTACTGGAATGTAATGAAATGTCAAAACATAAGAAAGAGATTGAATAATTAATTGGTTTTATATGGTTTATTCTCTGTTTGTTTTAATAAAATGATCACGCGATTTCTAACTACTTTCTTTTTAAATCTAATTCATTAATTTATCTTATTTTTTCTTATTTCTTTCTCTAATTTTAAAAATTAAACACATCCGGATAAAATATCCAGATATGTCGGATATTTTATCCGGATGTGTTTAATTTTTATGTTAAACCACGTGCAGCTTCATTTGTCAATCAAACATTTTTTAAAATGTTCAATACTATGTAGACCAGTTAAATAAATTTATGATATTTCCCAATTTCTACACATTCTTCTTCAAAAAAAGAGTTAATCATTAAAACAGCATTTTACACATTTTTAAGGCTAAAAAGCATTTTTCTACTAACAAAAAAAAACCCTTACGCACAAGATATTCGATATTATATCAAAATTTATTTTAATCTTTGGATTTTTATTTTTTACATGTTTTAGAGGCAGAAAGTTGTTCTATATCAGCAACATTCAAAATGAATATCAATAACCATGCACAAAATATTCAACATCTTATAAAAATTCAAAACTTTTTTATTGTTATTTGAATTTCAGAATTTTGAATTGGAAGAGTTGTTGAATAGCTTCAATTGTTTGAGTTCAAAGCTTGCAGTTTTAGAAGAAAAGTACTTTAAAATGTCTCTTACTTACATGATAACGAAAGAGATTTCTGGAACATTTCAGTTTCCACATTCGTCTCCATCTAGATTGATTAACAGAAACTCAATATAAGTTTTTGCTACAAAAAAAAAATTACCATTAACATTACATAGCCATATAAAGTCCACATTTGTTCGATTTTTAAAATCTTCGATTGTCGAAATTTTTCAAGTCCTATAACTATATGCCATTAAATTAAATACACATTATTTAAAGCATCTATGAATTCCTTAGATTTCAACTGAACAATTTTTTTATTTTCTTAAATTGATAGTAAGCAAATTGTACCTGGTAGATTTATATTATCACTGAATAATGTCTGATCAACAGAAAAACAATCTCTTTGTTCTTCTGCCATTAAGACTTTATGCACATATATAACGCATATAAGTACTAAATTTCAAATTTTTTCATACTCAGTTGAACTTTAATGAATGAAAAATATTTTACATGTTAACGAGAATTGCAAAAGAATATGGACACTAACATGTAAAATTTTCGTCATCATTAGAAAGTGTATCCTTAACTTTTTTTAACCATAAAGTGATTGTTTCTTTCTTTCCAGTTGAGGTTATCATTACGCCACTTTATTGCAAATACTCATTATGTGTGGCTTAAAATATCCATGACGTCTGATAAAACTTTTCATATATGTCACACATAATTAATTGTGACATCGCATTAAGACAACGTCGTAAATGGACTCGTCGATGATTTTTGCTGCTCACCTTTAAATCCAATCTTCAAATCGCATTCTTCGAGAGGAAGCAAACAAGGTGAAGTTCCCCATTTATAAGTGTCTGAGAATACTGTAGAAGTTTATTTTGTTAATAAAACGATTTCTTATATAAAGACCAAAATATCGGTTTGGGAAGCCGTTTTCTATCGATTCAAACCATTAACACGTTGACAACAGAACAGAAGAAAAAATAAAATGAAAAAGATAAAACAAAACATCCCCTTTATGGTTAGTTTAAAACACTACAAGAACAATTTAAGTTTTTAAAAATTTCATTAATTAATAGAATTCTAAATTAATAATTGCAATATTTGCAAGCAATCTTTGTTTTAAATTTTTAGACTAATGCCTTGCTTACGCCAACGTTTAAAGTTTTCTTTTAATTTATTTTATTTTAAAAAAAATGTTTTAAGTACGCTTCTTTCTACCATTTTTTATAAAATATTATTTTTCAATTTGAATAAATCCTTTGATTACCTTCGTTTAATTATTTCTTTTTTTGTAGGAAACAAACTTGAATGGCACGATGCAGATGGTCGATTAGGAGTAAGAGAAATGGAAGCTTATATTCTAATTTTAATCATAATTTCTTTTATTTTTTATAAGTTAGAATGGAATAATCATCAAAGTTTCTGCAAACTTCGTGTATAACAAACCAGATTTGCGAAATGTTTCTGTCTTCAACCATACTAATGATGGTTGAAAGAGATTCTTCTCCATGGAAAGAGAACAAATTATCACCACCACAATACTTCATAATACATCAAAACACCTCTTTATCGTTTTGATTTATGCTTGCCCTAGTGTAATAATTTTAAAACTGGTTCGTCCTCTTATTATTTTGTTCTGTGTTGCAGGCTGGTGGGCGTAATGAGCATGGACGTGGGCGTCAGCGAAATGGACATCAATCAGTGCGATCAGCTCTCGGTTGGAGAAAACATATCCGCATGGCAAATGAGCGCCTTCTTAGGGACGCATAAGTGCCACAATCAAACAAGCAAGGTAAGCGTCACATATTACTTCAAGTGATAAATATGTTCTGCTGTATGCTCATGATGCTTTTTATTCAAACACAATTAATAGCATTCCTGAAATAATTATTTGTATTTGTAAACTTCCCTATTAACAATATAATAGGATTATATTTAACTTTTTAGATAAATATTGTTACGTGGGGAAAATAATAAATTAGAATATGTTTAAAAGTGACACAAGGCTTAAGTCGTGATCATACAATAGCGTACACAGTAACGATAGATCACTCTGGCTTCATCAGAATCCTGTGAAAAGAAAAAATTTTTACTCGCCCTTGTTTAATGAAGATGCAATGGAAGAAACTTCATTTTTTTATGTATTCTTCTTCTTACAATGACAATTACAGGATCACAAATTTGAAGCTTTTAGTTAGCAAACACATTAATAAAGTTTTCATTGATGACACATGTTGTTAAGAAAAAAATTGTTCAGGATATCTGAGAAGGGAAAAATGGGATTAAAAGCAAGAAAATAAATAAATAAGCAAGGAAAGATAATTTCAGAGGGCCAAAAATTTAGCTTTTAATGAAAAGGTCTAACTACTAAAATTACATCATCGCAACGTTGAATTCAACACCAGAATACTGAAACTTCGAACAAAATTACGGATAACAAACTTTCCGTTGCCACAACAATACTTCTCGAAGCAAAACTTTTGAATAAAAGAAATTCCAACAGAAGACGATGCATAGAAAGCAAACGATATACAAAGTAGACTATATAATGAACTCAGAGTGCTATACGACCTATATGAATTTTTTTCCTGGTGATATCCGTCTTTTAAAACATATGATACTTCTTTTATATTAATGTCATTCTCTATGTTATTTAGAAATTTTGGGAAGAGGCTGAAATAACAGTTACGTGTACGCCAAGACAGTAAAGATGAAATATAAACATAAATCACACGATTTGAATTTGAACCATAATTCTCCCATGTAATGTCTGGAATATTCGTAATAATCATTATGAATCTTTTCAATCTTGTATGGTCATATTTCCAAAATGATATTTATAATGATCTCTTATCAATATAACAAGTAATTAAATTTTCAAGAAATCTGAAAGGATATCTTTTGGAAAATCAACACGCATAGCAAACCTATCTAGTGTGTTTATAACATTACTTGTATATTTGTTCATAAATACAAATTGTGATTGGATGGCATATTGATCAGATACACTGCTTATGCAAGCCATCGTTCAACAACCGTTCCGAGTACATATGAACATGATATAATAACACAGCAACCACTGATTATATTTCTCTTTAGTCAAAGGTCTGGAGAGCGTGCATGCCAGGACAGCAGCAGAAAATTGTCTTAATCAAGGATGGCTCTTATGATACTAACAACATAAGCTCATATATTATCGTAATGAGACTTGGGACATTATACATACATTATCGTAATGAGAATGGGACTCAAATGAAGTATAAAGTCATAGGCTTTTACATAATAAAAATATAATGGATATTTTATAAAGTGACCAAAACCCACACATCCCATAGTTCTTCATAAAAAGAGAGCATAACCCACCAGAGTCGTGAAAGAGCTCTTGATCTGTCAATTACTGTGCCTGGGCCAAGTATGCTGGCTATCCCGTGTTGAATCGAAGCAGGCTCCATTTGATTAAACAGCGATTGGATGGCATATTCAGGTACAGCTGTTTATATAGGCTCAAAACAGCGCTCAATCACTCCAAGTGATGAACATTCGCTACGACATCGTTTATCGATGCATCTTCAATGCGCTCCAAATGCGCAATAAACAATGTTAAATTTGTAAAAAATTATGTTTACAACATGTTCGTCTAGTATAAATGACTCAGCTTAAGTATAAACTATAATCCTCATATTTGATAACCATTATGAATTTTTTTCAATATTGTAAGGTCATATTTCCAGAATTGGTTAAAGTTATCGAAAACTATGGGAATTCCAATGTAAGATGATCCAAAATATTAAAAAGTTAAGTACGTGTGTCAATTCACTTATCAAATAATGTAGAGTAGGCTACTGTAAGACCTTTTTTAAACTCCTTCGTGAAACTTGCTAAACTTTTCATTTAAATAAGCCTATCTAAAGAAAATTATCTCTTTATTCCGTTGAATTAATTTAAGTACATCCATTAAATGTAAATAATATAAATTTTTTGGTTTGTTCTGGACAAATGTAATTGCTTGGCGTAACTTCAATTAATAGGTTAATTTCGTCGTAATTTTTCATCACTGATCCGAAATTTCTGCTTGTAATTTAATGATTATTATGAGAGTGAAATTTTAAATTATTGACTCGAGATTTGAAAGTGTAGTAAAATACATGGGAACGTGTCAGGTACGGAGTTTAAAGTCGGAAAATGTTAGGTTAATTAGAAATCAGCAAAAAAAAATTATTTTCCTTTTTTAGAAATAATATATTCTATAAGGTACTTGATACAGAATCTAGTAACGTAAGAGGAAACTAAATACTCTCCCTAGCTTTGTACGCAAAATGTTATTTTTATACAACTAAAGTCTTTTTACAATGCATTCTTTCGAATTTGATATCTAACTACTCAAAACACATTACAAAAAATGTCATCTTGTAAACTTTTAGAGTAAAGTAATACGAAACACCGAAAGATCATAAGACAAAGTAAAACTACAAAAAAAAAGAAATGTTTGAGGAATTCGAAATATTTTTATTCTGAAAAATATATCTTGGAATATTATATAAAATAGCAATATTGGACTTTATTATAACTATTTTGAAATAAGCTCTGAAGATTTGAATAAAATTGACTTGAAAATATTTAGTAATATAAGTTCATTTTTACAGAAAAATCTTATTTGTTAAAATGTTAGCGATTGCAGATTACTAAACACATTTAGAATATATAATAATAGCTATTATATTTGTCAAAGAAATTTAAATAAAAATTTAAGATGTAAAATAGGATGAATATTTTAGGGAAACATCTATTATGTGAAAGTCTTGAGGGTGTAAAATAATTACAAATTATTTTACTAACTCCAGATTCTCCTCTTAAATTAAATTAATGTTAGATTTATCAGAGAACTTTGGCCGTTCTTGGAATAATTTTAAGCATGTATATACTATTCACACAGGTAACATTTTCTTCTCTTTTTCTATCTCTGAAAATAATCTTACTGCTCAAGCAAATGAACTAAAGATGAAAATAATTGCTAATAGTTTTAAGTGAAAGTCAATTATTTATCCATGGCTACTGATAATGTTCATTTACGCCAATGTATTTTGTATGAATTCTAACAAATAGGAATACAACGAAACGTGGAAAAGTTTACTAAAATTGTTTGCTAAAGATACAGTTTTTGTTGTAGAAAAGCAGAAAATATTTGGAAAAATTTCCAAAAGGTGAATTTTCCACTTGTCTGTCTCTCTTAGTAACCATCTTTGATCGATGACGGTAATTTCAAAATCATTTTATACCAAAATATTTTTAGCAGCATCAGAGATGGCGAAGAGGCTTGATTCAGCTCAGTAGTTGGTTGGTTGGTTGGTTTTTATGGCGCAAGATCCAGATAAGGACAAGCTGCGCCAATCACAAGACATTATACACCAGTTTTTTCACCGATTAAAAGTATAAATTAGTAATATAGTTAAAATGTACATTAAAAGTATAAAATAGAAATATATTTAAAATGTATATTAAAGGTATAAAATAGAAATATAGTTAAAATATATATTAAAAGTATGTAAACATACAATATACACATGTATAAGATTAAAACTTGTGTTTTAATAAAATATTTCTAAATCAGATAAAATTCATAAATCCTATGTCTTTTAAAAACGCAAATAAATTGCGATGGGGTGGTTCCCCCAGCAAATCTTCTAATGCTAAAATATTACTATTAAAATATCTAAAACACTGATGGTTAAAATCTGGGCACACCATTAAAATGTGATATACTGTAAATGGTTCATCACACTTTTCACACCATGGTTGGAGATCACTTAAGATCAAATGTTTGTGGGTGAAACGCGTGTGACCAATTCGAAGGCGAGTCTGTCTGACATCTGCGCTTCGTGGAGATAAAACAGATAATGGAATGATGTATGAAAATATGGAATGGAGTTTGTTGCTGACTTGCAGGTCCCAGGATTCCTGCCAAAGAGAATGTATGAAATGTTTGAATCCTTTTCTCATGTCCATTGATGGTATTGAAGGCAAAATGGAAGTAGCTGCAGATCTAGCGGCAGCATCAGCTTTCTCATTGTCATCTATTCCTATGTGGCTTGGTATCCAACAAAATAGTATCTCAAATCCCTTGTTAGTAACAGTATCAATTAATTTGAATATCATAGACACAACTGGATGGCAATTATAGTTGTTATTCTTCAAAGCTTCTAATACACTCATACTGTCAGTGTACACACAAAATTTACGTTCATTTTTAGTTGTTACCAACTGAAGTGCTCGGTACATAGCCGTAGCCTCAGCAGTGAAGATGGAGCAGGATTTGTGAAGGCTATAACTGTAGGAGGTATCATCAAGATAAACTCCACAGCCAACTGATCCTGGACATTTGGATCCATCCGTAAATACTGGAGTGTACATAGTGTACTGACAGCGATGGAATGAATAAAGCTGTTGAAGAATAGCAGTACTTGTGTCTGATTTTTTATTTTTACCAAAGGGATTTAACACAATAATGTGTGGATTATACCAAGGTGAATGTGCGTAAAGGTCGGTAGACTCGATTCGGACATCACATAGGTCAGAAAGCAAAATAATAGATTTAATACGACAGAGAAAAGGTGGAATGCTTGATGGTCTAGCATTATATAATCTCTTAAGAGCAGCACTTGGAATCATGGAACGCAAGGGATGATGAGTTGAGGACATGATTTTTGAATAATAACTAAGAGACAGCTGCATCCGCCGCAGGTCTAATGGCAACTGTTGGCAGATTACATATAGACTCTGGACGGGTGATGTACGAAATGCTCCACAGCAAATCCTTAAAGCAGAGTGGTGGACGGTGTCCAATCTACGTAAAATGGAAGATTTAGCCGATCCATAAGCAGCACAGCCGTAGTAAATTCGAGATAAAATTACAGACTGATCAATTCTTAAGAGTGATGTTCGATCTGCACCCCAAGATGTATTCGAAAGCACTCTGAGGATGTTGAGCAAGCGCTCACATTTCTTCCGCAGGTGTAACACATGCGGAAGGAAAGTTAACTTCTTGTCAAAAATCACGCCAAGGAATTTTAACTCACTGACTACAGGAATAGGTCTATTATTTATGTGAAGCACAGGATCGGGATGAAGACTAGTTTTCCTACAGAAATGGACATAGTGACTCTTACTAGGAGATATACTAAGACCATTCCGTTCACACCAAGTAGTTAGATTGTTTACAGCTGTTTGCAATTGTCTCTCAATTATATTCATGTTTGAACCCTGATATGAAATTTGTAAGTCATCAACATATAAATTCCTATGAACTGAAGATGGTAACTGATGAAGTATGTTATTGATGAAAAGGTTAAAAAGGGTTACGCTTAAAACGCTACCTTGAGGGACACCCTCAGCTTGAGTAAAAGTATTGGAAACTGTACTTCCAATACGTACTTTAAATAGCCTAGTAGCTAGAAAATTCTGTATAAATATTGGAAGATTACCCTTAAATCCAAGATTATGCATATTACGGAGAACACCATAACGCCACGTACGATCGTATGCTTTCTCAATATCGAAGAAAATTGCAACAAGATGGTTTCTCCTCACGAAAGCATTTCGAATTTGGGATTCCAGATCTACTATATTATCAATAGTGGATCGTCCACTTCGAAATCCGCTTTGTTGAAGAGGTATGCAATTATTCTTCTCTAAGATGTAAATGAGTCTAGCATTGATCATACGCTCAAAAGTTTTGCACAAGCAACTCGTGAGAGCTATTGGACGATAACTCAGAGGGTCAGTTGAATCTTTGCCAGGTTTCAATATTGGAATCACTATCGCTTTTCTCCATGATGTAGGATAAGCATGCTCAGTCCAGATTCTATTAAACAATGAAAGTATGTTTAATAAAGAATCATGATTTAAATGACGGAGCATTTGATACGAGATTCCATCTGGTCCTGGGCTAGTGTCGTTTGCCTTAGATAATGCAGTCTTCAATTCTGACAATTGAAAATCACAATTATAGGGTATATTATGTCGATCATGAAAGCTTAAACGTGTCCGCTCAGCGATTCTTTTAATCCTTAGAAAAGTAGGATTATATGAATCAGAGCTGGAAACACTAGCAAAGGTTTCACCGATGACATTAGCAATATCTACCGCTGAGGAGTGTATTGCAGCTCCGGTTTTTAATACAGGAATGGAATAATCCTGATAAATACCATTGGCTGCTTTAACTTTCCTCCATAATTGTCTGCTTGTAGTCGTTGAATTATTGACGACACATAGCGAATCCAAGATTCTCTTTGACTCCGACGTCTAACTCTTCGAGCTTGAGCTTTGGCTTTTTTAAAAGCAACAAGATTCTCCGTAGTAGGGTATCTTCGGAATATATTACATTGCTTCCTTTGTTTCCTATAGGAGAGTTGACACTTTTCATTCCACCAAGGTTTCCTGTGTTTATGTGGAATGATGGAATTTTTAGGGATAGCAACATCCGCAGCTCTGATTATTGTGTCGGTGACATATTTAACGGCATCATCTATCATATCTGTCTTAACTCTTGTCTCACTGATCACAGCCAATTGCGTGAAAAGTGACCAATCGGCTCGACTGTACACATAATTAAGTGGGTTGTGACACACACTATTATTTCCAGCCTGAGACACGATTAGAGGGAAATGATCACTGTTGTAAAGGTCATTTCCAACTTCAAAATTCAGCAATGGCAAGAGTGATGGAGAACATATAGCTAAGTCAAGAGAGTGAAATGTCCGTGTAGGTTCGTGAAAATAAGTTTTCTCGTCGGTATTCATTAGACAGAGGCAATTGTCAGATATGAACTGCTCTTACTGACGACCGCGAGAATTCGTATCTTCACTACCCCACAGAGTATTATGACCATTAAAATCACCTAGAAGCAGAAATGGAGCTGGGAGTTGGTCAATTAAATCATCTAGTTCCTC
Source organism: Latrodectus elegans (assembly GCA_030067965.1). Taxonomy (NCBI): domain Eukaryota; kingdom Metazoa; phylum Arthropoda; class Arachnida; order Araneae; family Theridiidae; genus Latrodectus; species Latrodectus elegans. The sequence goes on from CM057813.1 coordinate 124,411,808, forward strand.
CGAATTTACGACGTCATGTGGTGGTAAATACAGGTTGCAAACAGTGATCAGACAGGTTACGTGAATTTTCACTGCTACAGCTTGTAATGTAGTTCTTAGTTGATGTGCTGTACTTGCATATGAGTTTGATGTGAATATGCAAACTCCTCCAGATACAGACGCATCACCACCATTATCCTTTCTGAAGCATTGAAACCCACGCAGTTTGGTGCAAACAGTGGGCTTCAGGAATGTTTCCTGGAGAGTCACACATGCGGGGTTGTAGCGAGAGATAACAGATTTGACGTCGTCTATTCGAGAACGAAAATCTCGACAATTCCATGAAACAAAGGAAGTCATTAATGGGATGAATGTTATTCACCAGCAGTGCTCATCTGAGTTTCTGATGAATCCTCAAAACTATCTCTATCTGAGGGATAGAGTTTAACAGTATCTTCCTCCAACGCTAGCCTCGCTTTTCTTTCTGTCAAGGAAGACCTACGAACGCCTTCTTTGGCAAGTTTTAATTTTTCTGCTTGAGACGCTCGTGATTTTGCAAGAGATAGTTTGCGCATAGCGGTTGAAGATTTTGTATCTTTTGGCTGGGAAGATGGCTTTATTAAAGTTTCTGAAATAGAGTCAGTTTGGGTGCAGCAAGACCGAGTTACTTTCTTAGTAGCAGTCGCATAGCTGATACCTGGCTGTGGTGTACGTGCGGTGACAATTCGTCGAGCCTCCGGATAAGACACACTATTTTTGATTTTGACGGAAGTAATTTCTTTTTCCAACTGCCATGATGGGCAAGATCGTGAATAGGCAGGATGGTCGCCTTTGCAGTTGATACAAACCTCCTTAGCATTGCAGGTTACACTATCGTGGCCAACGTCTGAACAACGGGCGCACGTAAGTTGACCTCTGCAAGCTATTTTTGAATGGCCGAATCGTTGGCATTGAAAACAGCGCAGCGGATTTGGAATATATGGTCTCACTGAGCATCTCATATATGCAACTTTAATATGTTGTGGCAAGGTTGGAGTGCTAAATGTCAAAATGAGGTGTTTTGTATTAATTGTTACACCATCTCGATTCAGGGTTATCCGTTTCACAGCACATACATTTTGGGATTTTAAATTTTCGAGTATTTCGTCTGTTGATGTATATATGAGGTCTGCTGCAGAAATCACTCCCTTGCAAAAGTTTAATGTTGTGTGGGGCTGTACGACAACATCCACATTACCAATTGATTTGAATGATTGTATTAATATAGCTTGTTTTTCAGAAGCAATCTCTACTAAAATATCTCCTGTTCGTAGCTTATGAATATTTTTAACTTCGCCTAGATAGGATGAAATGCTCTTTTCAATTAGAAAAGGCGAGACAAACTGGAAAGAACCACCTTCAGTTCTTTTAACAATGAAAAATTTGGCATTTAACATAGACATTTGTTGCTCCAAAGGGAGAGAGGAATTAATAGATTTGTTCATATAGTATAGCTTAAAATTCAGGGACTAGACGGCACCACCCACCACGGAGCCCTACGAGGGGATACAGGTTGTTGTACCAGTGCTAGTCAGTCCCTATACGCTCACGGTACATCTCTGAAGTGGACTCCACCTTTAACGAGTCACCCAGTAGATGTACAGATCGCTTGATCCATAAAGCCGATTGATGTGCTGACGACCACAACACACCTCCCGTTTACCTGAAGCAGAGGCCAAAGTAATGTGTTGGTCTCAGGAGGCCTAATTACCAGGATCCTCCTTTCCAGGGACACGGGTCTCCACGCACGGCAAACACGTGGGTGATTTAGTCCTCAAGAGTAGCTAGTAGCAACAGAGCGGCGAAAGCTACTCAAGGGGAGCCCTCAACCTCTTACGAGGCAACCACACTGAGGGAGAAAAGGAAGAAAAAGCAGAAGAGTAGAGGAGAGAAGAAAATAAAGAAGAGGAAAGATCACTAGGGTACCTCGGGATTGTGACACCCGTGTTTACCTAAAGAAGGTAAACCCCCTGAGGGGGATTCAGCTCAGTAGATCACATTTTGGATCATGTTCTCAAACTGAGTTTGCTGTGGAATTATTTGGATTGATGCCCCCATTAATTAAGGAAATTTGAATGATCGAATCACTGTAGGCACGTCTCTTGCACAGCATAAAATCGAGTTCTTGAACCAGTTTATTGTCGGGAATAAAAAGTGGATTACCAATGAAAACATGAAATGAGGAAAAGGGCATATTCTGAACTCAGAAAACTTGTCCCCTCCACATCTCAAGTGAAGCTGAACCTAAATAAAAAAATGCAGTATATATGTGTTGATATATTCGGAAACCTGGATATTTTACGCCACTGGAACCAAACAAAATGTTAAATTTGGAGTGGTTATGATAGTAATTTTGCAGAAATGCACAACTCCTCTCCGCAATCGTTAATCAGCAGAAGTTTTGAAGTGAACCTGGCATCTTCCCCTCCATAGAGTGCGATTTTATCACTGTGTATTTTATTTAACAAATTTATTCATAATTGCAATTATGATACTACGTATGATATAACAAAGTAATTATAAAAATATTGCAATGATTCTTTGATTATCCTCCGAATTACGGAATTAGAGAAACTTACAATAGGTAATTGGCAATATTCACTCTTGGATCCGTTGATACAAGCTTTCATAGACTGATTAGTCGAATCAGCGAGAAGAAGCTATCTCGCTTAATATATGCTACTACACTGTTACTTTATATCCATAAAATTGACCGACCAAATGAATACGGTCATTTAAATCCTTATAGACTTCTAAGTCAAGCCAATATGGAGAATAATTCCTTGTTTAGTATATATTATCTTACTGTCAAAGTCATATGAGTAAACTTCATAAAGTAGACCTTATGGGTACAGTCATATAAACCTTCAAATATAAGTAAGCCACGCTAGTATAGAGAATAACATCTTGCTTGATAAATGCTACACAGTCAAAGTCTTGCTGAAAGATTTCATAAATTAACATTTCATGAATTAAATGCCCTTTACATGAGTATCTCTTTCTCTCTCTCTCTCTCTCTCTGATTTCTATGGGCATATTAGAGAGAGGTGGAGATTGATATAATGGGAAATTATTCATAACCAATATTTTCCACATTACTCTTAGTACTTGTTGTATTGTAGAGGAAAATGACAAGAAAATTTTAATCAATCAATTCCATGGGCAAATTGTAGTTATTCTCCGGACAAAAAAGTAGACCGACTCTTATAAAGAGGTAGATATAAAAGGAGATTGATATAAGGGGAAATTATTCATAACCAATATTTTTCACAATACTGTTAGTATACGTTATAATTTGGATGAAAATTTCAAGAACATTTGAATCTCTGATTTCCATGAGCATATTATTCTCATTCTTCTGTCAGAAAAGGTAGAAAAATCAGAAAATGAGAGGAAACTTATGTGACGCCGTTATGGCACCCTATAATGGTGCAATGATTTACCCAAAGAATGCTTAAAATTTTCGCCAAGTAAAATTAATAACTTTTACAATTTTCCTATTTGTGATTTAGCTCTAATTGTTCACCAACTCACGGTTTTGAATTACAGAATCAATGTTGAAATTACAAAATCATCCCCATTAATTGTACAACAAAACCATAATATTAACATGAAAAAAATTTATACACTAATATTTTTTAAAAGATATATTTACGTCATTCACACAAATAACATTATTTATATAGATTTTATTTTCTATTTACTTGTTAGTTTTTTTATTCCTTTATTAACAATTTTATGTCATAGATTAAATTGCTCAAAGAAACCTTCAAATTTGAAAGAATCAAATTTTCTTAATCCCAATACATTACTTGAACTTAATCTATATTTAAAAAATATTTAAATTTTTCTATTACTTTTAACACATCTTAGATTTTTATAGATACAATGCAATATTCGTTATTCATCCAATCATGTTATGTGGATGCCGCTCCCCTCAAGAACTGCCCTGAAGATTTAAAGTTTAGGACTGATGAACTCTTCTGAGGCCACTGAGGGACTCTTTATTCTTGCTTTTACACTTGTTAATCTTTTTATTGGGCTGTTCATCGATTAATGGGAGAGATGCTGGGGCCAGGCGTGGGAAAAAATATTTATTATTCTCAATAAGTATACTACGAGGGTTGCTATTTATATTTCTGGCCTTGGCAACAGTAAGTGTTGCTAGGCGACCGAAGACGATTTTAATCGAAAGTTTGATATTTTTAAACATAAATTCAGCAGACGATTTACCATTATAGCTTTATTTGTGTTGTTGACAGTAAATTGAAAAGTTCTTCTCTGTCAAAAAATGGAATTGAATCGTGAACATTTTCGTGCCATTATTTTTCATAACTTTCGACGTGGATTGTCAAGACAAGAGTGCTTCGATGAACTTAATTCTTTATACAGCGATAAAGCGCCATCCTACAGCATTGTAAAAAATTGGTATAACGAATTTAATCGTGGTCGATGTTCGATCCAGGACGAATCCCGTGCAGGTCGTCCAAAATCCGTTGTTGTTCCAGAAAAGATCAATGCTGTGCGTGAACTGATAAAGCAAGATCGTCATGTGACATACCGTGAGATAGAGGCGTCTTTGGACATTAGTATGACTAGCATCAATAAAATATTGCATGAACATTTGAGCGTAAAAATTTGTTCGCGTTGATCCGCATAATCTGACAAACGCTCAAAAAAAGGCTCGTGTCGATTGGTGCAAGGAGTTGTTGGAAAAATACATTCAAGGTACATCAAAGGCTGTGTATAACATCTACACAGGTGACGAATCATGGATCTATGCATATGAGCCGGAAACAAAACAGCAATCAACTGTATGGTTCTTCCAAGACGAGGCAAAACCAACAAAAATTGTTCGAGGAAGAAGCACATCGAAACAAATGATTGCCTGTTTCTTCGGCATTAACGGTCATGTGGCAACAGTGGCGTTAGAGCAGCGCAGGACGGTCAATTCTGAATGGTACACGACCATTTGTTTGCCAGAAGTCATCGGAGAAATTCGAAAAAAGCAGAAGAACAGGCGAATCATTCTTCATCATGACAGTGCGAGCTCTCACACATCGACTCAAACAAAGGCATTTCTGACGGAGCGAAAGATCGAACTGATGGGTCATCCGCCGTACAGCCCTGATTTGGCACCCAATGACTTCTTCTTATTCCCACACATCAAAAATAAATTACGTCGACAACGATTTTCGACCCCCGAAGAAGCGGTTGATGCATTCAAAACGCATGTTTTGGAGTTACCTCAATCGGACTGGAAAAAGTGCTTTGAAAATTGGTTCAAACGCATGCAAAAGTGTATTGATCATCATGGAGAATAATTTGAAAAACAATAAAACCAATTTCGATCCTACATATTTGTTTTTTCATTATTAGGCCAGAAATATAAATAGCAACCCTCGTAAAACACTTCTATAACAATTTTCAAGAATTTATGATCATTTTATAGCAATTGTAAGAGTATTTAGAGTATTTTTACAGAATTCATACACAGACTATGCAATAACAGCCTGTTTTCAAAACGATTATTTATACGCTTCTCAAAAGCATAATATTGCTTTACAAATCCCCAATGCATTATTTCCGCGAATCGAACAAATTTTCAACAAAGAACTTAGTAAACCAAACACACTTGGATCTGATGTCTGCTGTCTTAGTCGGACGTTTTGATGTTGCTCCTTAGAATGTGGTGATCTGTGCTTGTTAAAAGATTATGTATTTCAGCGTTTCCCTATGATCTGAGAATCTTCAAAAATATATTGCATTCATGTATGATTTAGCGATTTTTTTTTTTCAAATTCAGAGTTCCATTAAATGATATGTCATGAGCCAGAAATTTCAGAACACATGACTCTTTTCACACTGTTTCAAATGCGTTTTGATAGTTTGACTTCTTTACAATATACAATTGTTATTCTAATATTAATACTTTTCAGTTAATCCCAACGAATATGCAGAAATTCGAATGGATGAAATCATTAAAATTATTTAAATAACGATTTTATTCGAAACTGTGAAAGACATTGGTGTTTGGGAATTTTATAAAAGAATCTCTTGAAGTAGATTTATTGAAAATATAATAATAGTTACAACTGATTCTAAAGTTTTCTGGGTTGTTCTAATTTACCATTCGAAAGATGGCGTCACGTATCAGAAGTGATATTAAAATGAATCTTTCGTTACATTAAATAAATGAACGGGTTCCTTAACTCTTCTGACCAGAGCCCTCCGAAATACAAATACTATTTCTTAATTTTGCGTAGAATATTCAAATTGTAATTATTTTAAATTATGCCATGTAAGACCCACGTTTACATGAATGGTTTTCTCAATATCAGAAGGTCGTGAGTACGAATCTATTCTTTGCCGAAGATGCAGAGGCGTTCACAAAAGGCGCAGGTGTCCTGGTCGCAATGACCTCTAAGTGAACTAATACTTTTGGAGGTCTTTGTTATGAAAAATTAAATCCGTATAAAAATTTATAACTGAAATGACTACAAATTTATAGATATTTTTTAGTAATTTCATTTGGAAAGATAGTAATTTTAACTAGAAATTTTTATATGGATTTTTAATTTTCTGTAACATTATATATTTGAAAAATATATTCTAAATTTTCATTACCTCAATAAGGAAGAAATAGTTTCTGTCTCAAATTATTGAACAAATCACGTAAGAAAGATGAATATAACTTCGCATAAAAAATATTGCATAGGAATATTTAAGTAATAATAAATATTATGAATGTTATTATAATAAGGAATATTTATGTATCAATAATTCCTAAGCACATAAGAACATTGTAGTTATTACGATTATTATAATTAAACGGACAACATAAAAATATGTGGATATAAATAATGTAAGAGTTAGCTTATTTCTGCTACACAGGAAGCTATTAATGTCACATCATAGGATAAAATTAATATAATTAATATAAATATGATTATGTAATAAAATATGTAATAAATATACTTACAATATGTAATAAAATGATATTATAAAATATAATTACATACACAATATGTAATAAAATATAATTACATTAAGTATTTTGCTTTATATTTTTATGTATAGAAACATTCAGAAGAAATTAATTATTTCCTTTACTGTATATAGATGCATAATAATTTTCATATATTTTATTCCACTGCAATTCACGATAACAAATTCCTATTTAATGCTTTTTATTTTAACAAGTACTAATGTATAATTTATCATCAATATTTAAATCATTCTTTATAGAGAAATGCATTAGTTTCTGAAATTTAAAACCTCTAAAGACTGCTATTTTATTTTTTCATGTGAACTTTTGCTTTTATTTGTTTCTAATGCATCAATATGCCTTTTTCTAAGCGGTATTATTGATAAATCCGATACATACGTCTGGAAAAAAATCTTGGATAGCATTTATTGTTTCAAACAACATATACAAGGAATAAGGAAAATATTATATTATACCTCAGGGAAATATATTGCATTTTATGCATAGATTAAGCATTTTTTCAAGATTTTTTTTTTTGTTTCGAGTTATGATTCTCATTGATTGACGAGGAAAAGATCGAAATATGAACCAAATACCTTTCTCTGGGGATATAAAACAATAAATTCAAGATCTCTATATATATTTAGGAGAGATTTAGAAAAGAAAATACTTTTCAATATATAAAACAAATTAATTTGTGCTCTGCAACAAATCCTAAATTGTTTCAGTTCGGAGTAATTACATAAATTGAAAAAAATATACTGAATATATAAAAGGAGCTCTCTAAATATATTTTGAAAACTCAAAGCGTTTGAATAGTTAAATTAAGACACGAAGTATTAAGTTTTTTAATTAAAAATCATCATTATTAACTAACGACTTAAGAATATGTGGTTTTAGTTATTAAAATTAATAAAAGATTTTAGTCATAAAAAGGAAATAAATGCAAATAACAAAATGATATTTATTGGTCAAACATATCATGCTGGAAATAATAAACGAAAAAGATTTATATTTTCAAGAAATCTGGAACCATATATTCAGAGAAATCAATGCATAAATGTGCAGGTGAGACCTAGACTGTATTTTAAGCTTAACGATTACACTCGCCTATCAACAAGCGCTTCGTCATTATGAGCCACGATCAGGTGACGCACGCAAAATAACATTCTTCTCTCACCGCAGACGTCACACTAGTGAATGTACTTTGCATATCACAGGATAGCGTGAAGACGTTCCCTACCCATTGAACTCCAGCAATTTAGGGTCGTCAATTTAGGGAATGTGGTCGTCCTTCCAATCATTTCCATCGGCAAATGATTCTTTAATTTGCTAATCTTAATAGGCAGCAGCGTGAAGCTACTGAACCCCAGGGAAATCAATACTCAAAACAGCCAACTTTGGCAGCAATAACAACTCCTATACGGTTGGATCAACAACGCTCATATTTGTGATTGAATAAGATAACAATGCTTATACTGTGATTGAATATTGTATTCAGCTACCGCTGTCCCTGCAGGAACAACATGATACCATCATTCATCGATCGCTGTGACTAGCATATGGAGACTAGCCAATAAGATCGTGATAATTGAACAAAGATGTTTTTAGTCAGAAATCTGGAGAACATGCTGACCATGACAGCAGCCGAACTCTGTATAGGATAGTTCATAAAATACTAACAACATATGACCTTGCATTTCCGTGATGAAGTTTTGCTGGACTCGAATTAAAGGTAAAGCCTTGGAACCTTACATAATAAAATGTGACTGTCACTTCTCAAAGCACCAAAAAGCAAATACCATGATACGTCCTGTGATGAGACTGTCAAATTCAAATAACTTACAAACCATCAAAAAGAACGCATGTCGTCATTGAGCAAAGTCCATTGTGTCCCTAACCATACCATATTTCATTATACACTACTGGCCATTAAAATTGCTACACCAAGAAGGCGACATGCTACAGACGTGAAATTTATACGAAAGGAAGAAGGTGCTGTGATATGCAAATGATTAGCTTTTCAGCGCATTCAGACAAAGCAGGCGCCAGTAGCGACACCTACATTGTGTTTAAATGAGGAAATTGTTCAGCCGGTTCCTCATACACAAATTGCATTTGAAGTTGTTGTTTTTTGTTGTTGCCTGGTGAAAAGTTGTTGTGATGCCTCGTGTAAGAAGGAGAAATGCGTACCAACACGTTTCTAACTTTGATAAAGGTCGAATTGTAGCGTACCGGGATTGCGGTTTACCTTATCGCAGTATTGCTGCTCGCGTCGGTCGAGATCCAATGACTGTTAGTAGAATATGGAATCGATGGGTTCAGGACGGTAATACGGAACGCCATGCGAGATCTCAACGGCCACCTATCACTAGCAGCCGAGAAAACAGGTATATTATCCGCATGGCCATAATGGATCGTGCAACCACGTCACGAGCCGTGAGTCAAGAAACTGGATCGTTTGGAAGACAACAAGTGTCTGCACGAACAGTTAGACGACGTTTGCAGCAGCATGGACTCTCAGCTCGGAGACCATGGCTGCGGCTTCCCTTGACGCTGCATCATAGACAAGAGCGCCTTCAATGGTGTAATCAAAGACGAACCTGGGCGCACGAATGGCGAGACGTCATCTTTTCAGATGAATCCAGGTTCTGTGTACAGCATCATAATGGTCGCATCCATGTTTGGAGGCATCTTGGTGAACGCACACTGGCAGCGTGCATTCGTCATCGTCATACTGGCCCATCACCTGGCGTGATGGTATAGAGTGCCATTTGATACACGTCTCGGTCACCTCTTGTTCGCATTGACGGTGCTTTGAGCAGTTCACGTTACATTTCTGGTGTGTTACGACCCGTGGTTCTACCCTTTATACGAGCCCGGCGAAACCCTACGTTTCAGCAGGATAATGCCCGACAGCATGTTGCCGGTATTGTACGGACCTTCCTTGATACGGAACATGTTCAGCTGTTGCCCTGGCCAACACGTTCTCCAGATCTTTCACCAATAGAAAACGTCTGATCAATGGATGCCGAGCGACTGGCTCGTCACCAAACGCCAGTCACTATGGTTGAGGAACTGTGGCATCGTGTTTTCAAGCTGCATGGGCATCTGTACCTGTACATGCAATCCAATCTCTATTTGACTCAATGCCCAGGCGTATAACTGCTGTTATTACTGCCAGAGGTGGTTGTTCTGGGTACTGATTCCTCAGGATCTATATATATATATATATATATATATATATCCAGCCAAATTTTTTGAAAATTTAATCACTTGTTATTTCTAGTATAATATATTTGTCCAATAAATATCATTTTGTTATCTGCCTTTCTTCCTGGTGTAGCATTTTTAATGGCCAGTAGTGTATTTAATTGCAAATACAACTTCTATTTATCTAGAGACACGGCTTCACACTATTCCTACCTACAGGTTAAACTTTCATCACACTATTAGAAACTGTCTTATGTGAGATGTGTCAGCAAATGTTTCCTAGACTCCGAGTTAGGAAATTATTCAAATTCTTTATGCAAACCTTATTTTGTTTTAAGAAGTTACGCTGTTTCTTTACCCAGATATATAAGGTGATGATAAAAGAGTAAAAATATAAATAGAGTTTTTTTTTTTCTTGTTAGCCATAAAATGGTTGTTTTCTTTCGTTCCAGTTGAGACCGTGACTGCATCACTTTATTACAATTCTCATTGGTGTAAAATATCCATGACGTCAGACAATGTTTCATCAGCGTCACTCATAATTCATTACGACATCACATTGTGACGTTGTCGTGAATCCGACTTGTCGATGAATTTGCTACCTGCCTTCAAATCACATTCCTTGAACGGCAGCAAACAAGGCGAAATTCAACATCAAATATATGAGACTATTGTCGAAGATAATTTGGTTAATAAAACGATATCTTATATAAGAGTGGTTTGAGAAGCTGTTTTCCATTGATTCAAGTCATTAACACGGTAACAATAGAACAGAAGAAACAGTAAAATGAAAAAGACAAGACAAAACTTCCACTTTATGGTTAATTTAAATCGGCAAAAATGATTTAAATTTTTTACAATTTCATTAATTAATAATATATTTTTAAATAAATAAGTGTACAATATTTGTAAATAATCTCTTTAAATATTTAAATTAATGCATTGTTTTCGCCAACATTAAATTTTTAACATACATTTCTGTGTGTTCTTTTCATTCATTAAAAAGTACTGCAGAAAAATACTTTATAAAATATATTCGCTCATATTTCAATAAATATATTTTTGTTAAAAGATACATTTTTATTAAGTGATAATGATGTCCCTAGATCTTCTCATTTAACTTTTCTCGTTCAGTGAAATAGCTTCATGTTTAGCTCACAGCTGCCTCAAGAATCATAATTAGCATTTGAATGCATAAGGGTGCAACTCTGTTTTGGAGTGAATCTTGATATTTGCTATGGAGTAATAATTTGGAATACTGTTGGACGTATAATCATCTACCTTTGCAGTACAAAAATAGCATTGCATACGGAAACACCATCTTTTTTCATAGCATCTAGATATCTTTACCAGACATATTCAACTAGACAATCCTAGACGTGATAATTCCCTCATAGATAATCCTCCACTTGTACTGTTGGTCCTTTACCTGGTGCTTGATTCATTGGCATGATGGGGATTATGATGTCTGTTTTATCAAGCATAAATAAGACATGAATGATCAAAATGCTTCACTCATCAAGCATTTATGAGATACTGTCAAAAAATCGAACTCACCAAGCATAAGTGAAACATGATCACGATACCATCAAGCAAAAATATATCAAACTTTTGTTTCATTAGTTATGAATAGAACAGATACAAAATGTCATATTCTTCAAACTTATTCAGTACTTGATGGTTAAGATGAATAATTCATCAAGACAAGTGAGACATCCTCATGAGCTCTGATTTATAAATATAAGTAGGATAGGAGATATATGTGAAAATCATGTACAGAGATAAACTTAAATGTCCTACTACTTCAAAAACTGATTCTAGACTTTCGGGTGATGAGAAGACCTGGAAGGAAATGAGATGATTCCACGTGCTTGAATACACACAGGTGACAAGCAGAGAGAAGGAAGAAACAGTCGTAGAATGAGCGAGTTAGTGTGGTCCCTTTCGTATGAGATATTTTATTATGTGTATGATCTTTTGTAAAATAGTAACTATAAAATAAATAAATGTGTCAAAAGTCAAGAAGTGTGTAATAGCAAATAAAAGAAGATATTATTCAGCTAAAAACGTCTGCATTTTTTTTCCATTAATATAATCAGCTTTTATTACAAAGCCTTGTTATCCAGTGACCGTGGTGGTAAGTCTTTTTCTGTGTTATTCATTACCTCAGTATATTCCTATTGTCCTTAGAGGGGATCATCGAACTGGCACGAACGCTCAAAAAGTCCTTCAACAAACAAATTTTTATTTCGTGAAAATATAATAAATCTATTGAGATAATATGCTTCAATTCTCCTTTGTTCTTTGATACCTTTGACATTTGACACATTAAAAAAATATGGGATTCAATTTTCCATTTCATAGAGGAATTAAAACCATTATTTCTCTATGAAATGGAAAAGAGGAATTTTTAATAACATCAATTAAACTTGGTGCCTCAAATAAACCAGAAAATTTTTCAAGCGCTTTCAATTTCACACAACGAAATCTTCAATAAAGTACCGCTTGATAATTGATTGACATCCTGTCATCAAGTTTCTATCACTGAATATTTTTAAAATGTGAATCATTTTAACTATCCATCATTTCTTTATTAATAAAATTAGCTTTAAATTGCAAATTTCTATTTCAAGCTATGCTAATTTTATTTGTCAAACAGCGTAAGGAAACAAGATCAAGAGTTTATGACTCACCGAGCAAAAACGGAATAAGATCAAGATGTCTGATTCACAAACTATTAAGTAAATAAGCAACAGTTAGACGAATATTGACTGAATGAAAGTCAATAATATCTGTAAAAATAATGGGAAATGTTAATTTAATAACTGTGACTTACATATGCTAACTGAAGTTTTTATAAAATAATTAAGGTAAGCTGAATGATGTTTCCAGAAAGAATGTTAATTAATTTACAAACACAATTGCATCTTCTCACTTGCATTAAGAATATACTCAAACTTTCAAGTAACTATCGAAGCTTAAAATTCTACTTATATATAAAAAAATACAATTTCTGACGGAATATAAAATAAACCCGTACCTAGAAATGTTGGAATTGAAGAACAAACGTGAGGGGAAATGTCATCAACAGTTAAATCAAATAAAAAAAACCAAAAGTAAGGCATGAAGCTGGATTAAGACTCACAGAAGCGCGACAATTCATTTTCTGTCTAAAGCAAAATCCTCCTTTTATGGTTTGGCAAGGAAAAATACCTCTCTGAATTGGAAATAAAAGTCACATAAGGTTTCCCTTGCCTCAGTACTATAAATTTTAATCAGAGCAAACGCATGCACTTTTACACCGTTCACATAAGTCTCGGCAGCATTTTTTTCTCTCCTCCAGAGAATTTTTTGCTTTGCGGATTAAAGTCCATCTTTGAATGATTTTTTTCGGTTGTATTCTGTGTAATAAAATGCCTAATGTTATTAACTTTGAATACTAATCTTTTTGTTTCATAAGAAGTTTTTGTGCTTATTTAGTAGTGCAGAGGTTTTTTTTTTACCTTAATTCTCCAACTGCTTTCTTCCATAAAAATTATGCAAATGTTGCTAAATATAAGAAAAAGTTTACCTCGAATTGAAATTATTCTTTTATTATGCAAAAATTAGTGCTTAAATAGCTTAATCCTTAGGGGCATTTTGTGCACCGTTTAGTAAGCAGTATTAGGCTATTAAGACTTTTCAACATGCACAGATTAATCTATATTTGAGTGCAAAATATACATTTATTTATTTTTATTTATTTATTTTCTTTTGCAGTTTTTCTATAGCTGAGTTGTTATGAAATTTTTGCGAAAATTCACAAATAAAATAATAAATGGTAATATAATTAAGACAAAAATAGTCAATTTTTCAAAAACCTTTAAAATAGTTTCAATTTTCAATATAATTATAAGCCTGCATTAAATTATGTATACAGTAAAATCTCATTAATACAACAGTATTAATGGATTTACTATTAGATACAAGTATAATAAGTGATCCAGGGTGACCGAATGAATGAAAGTGCGGATTAACTAGAATAACCTATAAATTGAACCGTGTCACATAAGCAAACTACTGTACACATTAAAAATTTCATTTTGAATTCAACAGAAGCAAATATAAAACTGCTTAGGAAGAAACCTACAGTATGTGTACATATGAACATCAGATGGACATGAACATAGTTTGAACATGATGGTTTATGATCATCTTCATTCACCACTCTTGATACGCTCAATGGTTGGGGAAAATTACCGATCTTTTATTGGTTTACTTGAACAGTTAATTTGTTATTTCTTGAACAGGTAATTGACGAAAATGTCTCAGATGCTTGCAATATCCAGATAAGACTTCAATGCTATTGTCTTCATGGTATTTTATCACAAAATATAAGTGATCCGTAATCTCACCAATTTTTAGTTTTGGATTGACGTCTGCATCATCGCTATCGCTTTTATTCCCTACTCAGTAGACATAAAGTGATAAGTGAGTGAAGAAAGTGGGTATTCAACGTATTTTATCGTAAATTGTTAATAATATGTAATCTCACTAAGTTTTGGTTGAGGGTTAACTTCTGTATTATTGCTATCGTTTTCGTCTCCTTCACTGTAAACAAAGTAATAAGTGGTTAGGCTGGCTGAGGAATTCGAGATCAAGTGTTCAACTTGACTTGTCGAAGGTCAACACAGTACTCCAGCTTCAATAATACTATGTTATTACGCAAATATGCCTTTCATTTCCACAGTATCCGTATACATGTGCATGCATGCACATGTGTATGACTGTGCGTATCGAGCGAAGTGCGATGTAATATGGCCCAGATTAATGATGGCGTACTGTGTCAAAACGATGAATAGAATTGAGACTTTTTGCGGAAGTCATACATAAATGAAATCAAATTTACTCAGTCAATTTTAAAAACTATGTTCTTAAAAAGATTAATTCAAAAATCATTTGGGGGTTTATCATTTCCACTTTGTACATATTTATTACTTATTTCTCCGTAATGAATACTGTCCAACGAGTTTGTTGTACGTATAATACAGAGCTGAAGAAGTTAAATCTGATATTTTCGTAAGCGGTTCTTCACGCATTTTAACTCCAAAAACAATCTTTCTTATTATATTTTCGCAACTAGCAAAATTAAAAATACACACAGTGTGATTTCCATATTCTAAAATGTCACAGCAATTTTTGCTTATGAGAATTTATATGTTCGAGTGCAACGTTAAATTTTGATTTTTAAGAGTTACTTATGCAATTTTTTTCAATCAGTATATATTTGGATTACTAATTTTTAGCAATAACAATATGTTCAGATTCAAATGATAGATTGTCAATTTAGTTTTATGAACACACTTTTCTATTTCTGATGTGTAAAAAGTATCCGTAAATAAATTCCATAAGCTATTATTGTAATTAAATAAAATATTTATAAAACGTTTTCTGCTAAAAGATTGGTAAGTAAGGGACTTTAAGAATACTGATCGCACTTGTTATGAAAAAACTTCTATCCCAAATCACTCTTAATAAAATTATTTCTAAATTATTAATGTTTGCTATTTCTTGAAACTCTAGTTTTACAGGAAGTTTTTGAGATTCATTTAGAAATGCATTAAGTAAAATATTTTTGAATTTCTTTAAATCCAGACGAATAAAATTATAAGAAATAATTTCTTATAATTTTTGATCATTATAAGAAATTATCTACTTCTAAATAAGATTGAACTGTTATAGTTTAATTAGCTGTACAATCTTATTTAGAAGTAGATAATTTCTTATAACGAAATATCTAGTATCATGGAAAAAATTTCTAACCTGTTCCACCTATGAGTAAACGCTGAAAAAATAATGCTCGCGTTCTTCACTAAATTAAAACATCTCATTGCTGGAAAACGTAATGAATCACTATTCCTTATCAGATTTAATCACTATTCTTTATCAGATTTAATGGGCTTGAATCATAAAGAACATAATAGGTTGTTTGACTATACTTTTATTAATGTTTTTGGATCCCATTCTATTTTCCAGACAATTTCTGGCACTTCTGTAGCTTTTCTCTTTATTGTTGCAAATGTCCAAACCAATTTAAGACTTCATTTTTGATCATTATTGTGTCCGTGTGAATAAATTAATAAAAATCCAAAAATTCTCTTTATTATAATTATTTCTTCTGATAATCTGGCAATAAAAAGTTAAACTAGTCTACAAATTGTATTTGGAGGACAGTCAATTATAATTGAAACCTTTTTTAATATTTCATTTCAATAATAACAATTTCAATTATTATCATTAAATACTGTTTGGAGGGTTTAAATTCTGATATAAAAGCTTTCACTATTTTTGTTCATTATTTCAATGATTTCATTGAAAGTAATTGACCAAAGATAAATAATGTTTTATTGCCTGGTTGGATAAATTTTTTATATGCAAAATTAAGAACAAACTTTGAAATATTCCAGAGCCTTTGTGTAATTTCCAATATTGAAACATAAAAATGTTCATCTTATATTGAAACTTATATTGATACAGAAAAATGTTCATCTCTACCACAAAAGGGATTTTAGCCAATATGTTCATGGTTTTTCCTACCAAATCAATAATTTTTTCTTATAAATAATGTTTTTCAATGAGTGTCTGTAAGTCCCTCAAATAAATCCTTCCCAAATAAAATTTCAGTTGAATATCAATAAAAACAGAATTTTCGTGTTCTTATACAACTGCATTTTTCTAGTGACAGTATTCTTCTTTAAAAGCAGTTCGTTTGATCCAAAGTATATTACAAACACTGTAATAAGTTACTTGAATTTTCCAACTAATTATTCTTATTCAACTTTTTCCACCATTTTTTTCCTGTGAAAAAATATATAATAATCCTTTAATGAACGTCCTCCCTACTTTATATTGCAACATTCTCGGGATATGCATAAATACACTGCCTAAAATTGAAAATGCAACACCAAGAAGGAGTGGCCAGAAAATTATACAAATTTCAGTATAGAAGCACCTTACTGAGTAATGGAAATGATGAGAAATCCACATCTCTTCAGCGTACGTAGAATAAGATATAAAGTAAGGAACAGATAGAGTGTGTAATATTCACGTCGTTATTACTGCATGGAAAATCATCGTTGAAACATTGTTCTTGTCGCAAAGGATGCCTGTAATTGCAGAGAATGCCAGGCCATCATCACCGGAGTCAGTTCTAGCTGAAAGACGAGCTTTGGAGCGGCATGGTGATCGAACAGAAAGGGGTAGGTTCATCCGTACGGCAAATCGCTGCTGACAGTCACCTGGACACGTGCACAATATACCGGCTGTGGCAAAGATGCTTGAAATAAGGAACTGTGAATCGTTTGCAGGGTCCCAGTGCATCCATAATGACGTCAGCACACGTGGAATCAATGTTTTCGACTGGAAGCGGTGATGGATTCGCAAAGCACGTCTACCGAAATTATGCAGCATGTGTAAAACACCCTGGATGCTCCCATGCCGAGCAGAACCATTTGCCTTCGATTGATTGCTAGAAGCCTGCGCTCATGGTGCCCGTTAAGAAGATTGCCATTGAACCCACAACTGGAATTGTGCCAGATTAGAGCGATGTGGACAACGGAGTGTCACAGGATCGTTTTCTCAGAGGTGTCACACTTCTGTTTCTTCAGTGATAGTTGCCGCGTATGAGAATAGCATCAACGTGGAGACAGATCCAGTACTGCAGTAACTGTGTGATGCCCCACTACGCGAAAACATTTTAACATGGTTTGGGGCGCCATTACGTACAATTCCTGGTCACATCTATTTCATATACAAGGCACTATGGAAGCCCAAAGTTACGTGTATGAGATGCTGTGCCCGTGACATTCCCCTACCTTCAGGAGAAACCTAATGTCCTTTATCAGAAGGATAATGCATTACCGCACACTGATAGCATCAGTCAACTTGCCCAGCAAGATGTACAGCTACTTCCCTGGCCAAGTGTTCACCAGATCATTCACGAATCGAACATGCTTGAGATATGATTGGACACCATTTGCAGACCCTTATACTACCTCTTTCAGAAGACGTACTTTGGCAAATGGTTGACAGGGAATGGAGAACTATTCATATTCTCATTGATTCTGTGCTTAGACGTGTTACTTCGTGTATCTCCGTCCACTGCGTTCCTTCAGTCTACTGACACGACCCTGTTCTCTCTCTCTCTGTATTATTCATAACATTTCGAAACTAGTGCTTATTGTTCATATTATTCTCTCATCGAGTTTCGCCATTTTCTGGCAATTACAACTAAGTGTTACATTTTTAATTGTGTGCGGGCTGTGTTAAATGTTTGAAGTTGCTAAATTTTAAGCAAATAATGCTGCATGTGTCCATTTAATTTAAATAACAAAATAAATATCCAAAACTAATATACCATTAACGATGTTAGCCATATTTTGATTTACTTCCTTCATTGCTTGCACTCGCATTTTTACTATAACATATGATACAAAACTTTTCATTGCTATTATTTCAATTTCAGTTGCATTACTCTCTTTCACACGATATTTTATATTGAAGTTATAGCGCTCTTTTGCATCTTTTATGGAATTATTTTAGACTTCTTCATGATTTAATATTCCTTGCTGGTCTTTTCCAAAGCCTATAGAAAATAATGTATTTATTCAATCATCTGCCTCTTCCCTTGATTATGAATAAAATTTGCGATGCAATTCAACATGTTTAATGAAGGCAATCAAGTAAGACATGTGGAAAGCATACCTTAACTATTCACTGATATTTTGAAAATAGTTGTAAAATTAAATTTGTATGTCCAGTTGAATAAACTTTTTAGCTTCTATTTGAACACTTATTTCCTTCCCTAGCTGCTTGATGAGATTTGAGTTATAAATAGTACAGGGTTAAATTCCAAGATTCATTCAAAAACCATTGCTTATAAGTTTTAATATTAATATTGATGAAGCTGGCGCATATGAATTCTTTTCTCCGCATCATAAACGAAATATAATATATATTATCGTTAATGATCTCTATTATGTATGCAAATTTTAGCTTCAAAAATATTGTATGAATGCGCATCTTATGATGCGCATTCATCAAATTAAAAATAAGTATCTATCAAATCAACAAAAATTATCTATCAAATCAAAAGTTAGTATCTTACCGAGTGGAAATGTAATTAATCCACATTAATAAACAGATTTACTAAGAATATTTTGAAATAAAGCTGAAAACTGCTTATAATTCCAAGTGTCCCCATCATTTGTTTGTGTAATATTGAAAAGATATTTAAACAATGTTAAATATACTTAATTATATGTAGATTAAATCTTACTAAAAAAATACTATCCTCCAAAATTATGTTAGTTTATCAAAAAGTGCAGACATTTTCTAAAACTTTTTAATAAGCTAAAAATTTACTTTTAAAATAATATTAATAAATAATTAGAATACTATTATAATAAAAAAAATATTTACTTTTTAATAAACATATATTTACTTTTAAAAATAACACAAGAAAGATGCAGAATTAATAAAGAAGTATTTCTTTTTATAAAAGAAATTTTTTTTCAAGTTAAATTAATTGATTACATTTTCAAATATATTCTGGGAGGTTCAATTTAGCTGAAATATTAGGAATAGGAAAATTACATTTTTATTTACACAGATATAAAAAGCCAGGGGGGGGGGCGTCATTCTCGATATCAGAAATTCCCGAACTTAAACATGAAGATCCATCACCTTCGCTGAAGATGGCACGCTAAATAAATCGAGATCGCAATGACCTCCGTGGGAAAAGATACCTGTGCGGATCGTAAACTAAGTGATGGAATCTTCTCCTTGATCCCTGCATCTTAAATTACGAAACTCCACCCACTTTGGGAGGATGGTGGCCCGCTGTATAAGTTGACATCATTTCCACCCTTTGAAGAGCCTGAAATCATCGTATTTTTCCCATAACATTGACAGAAATTTCGTTTATTATTTTTTCTTATTGTCACATAGATGATTGTTAATTAATCACATTTCATCTACTTTCAATTAATATACTATCTTGTAAATTTCCTCAGTAACGTCGTCTTTTAATTTATCCATTAATATTATATTGGATTGTTAGCGAAAGTCATACGTAATTTCTTAACAGTGTCATAACAGGTTTCTCATTTCTAAAAAATTCATTAACATTTCCTCGCAATTTGTTCATTATTATCTGGAAGAAACAAGTCTTTTACAGAAGAAATAGGAAATCGTCATGGGATTTTTTATCTAAAATCAAATTATATAATACACATCAATGCCACGTGTGAATTACCTATTAAGTTGTTGTTTAATTTGTCCATTATTTCTGCGGTTGACAAGAAAGAGTCCTAAGGTAAAATATAGTAGTTCTTTAACAGGCCTAACGTTGAGCTCTTTCGCTTGAAGTAGGTTAAATTCTCACTGTATTTGAAAAAGATATCCATTTAAACAAGAAGGTAAACGTCTTGACTGCATGATTAGAGATTCTCACGAGGGCACTTAAAATGGAAAGAAAAGCTTTCGTTGTAGAATAATAAAAAATTCAGCAATATTTTGAAATCTTTAATTTATTTCCATTTATGTGTAGAACAAGCCTACCCTGGTTAACGCACTTAGCTTCATAGCAGTAGGTCCCGGGTTCGATTCTTGGTTTGGGCATGGATGTTCCTTTCTCTCTATACATATGTGTTTATTTATCATTTCACTTTTGGGGCAAAATGGCACATCTGCTGGCTGCCCCACTGTATAAGATGCCATCTCAAAAAGCACGCCTATGAGGGAGATGTTAAGGTACTTAGCTTTGAAGCAGTAGGTCCTGGGTTCGAATCCTAGTTCGGGCATGGGTGTTCTTTTCTCTCTATGTGTGTTTGCTGTCTTATCCCTTCCCTTTCGGGATGATGATGACCACTGTGTGCAATACTGTATAAGATGCCATCATCTTCGTCTTCCATAAAGTTGAATAGGTCCTACGCGCAGACGGACATGTGGACAAAATGCTTACAATACAGCCAGTGAAAAATAAAAAATATTTTCTCTAATTTCTAATATTAAAAGTAACGATACTCCTAATCTCAAAAATGAAACTAAGTCACATTTATATGCGTCATTTCGCTGTTATCGCTGCCAGGGTGTGAAGAAAATTCTCGGCTCTTCAACTTCAGACAAAAGAAGCTGCTATCTTTAAAACCTCAGAAATTTGAGACGACTTTACCAATGCTCTAAATGAGAAGGTCTCCCAACTGTCTGGATAAGCAGACACCGCCGGCGACTTCCCTTCTTTTTTTATTTAATTTCACACGTAATTCCGTTTCCCAATCGATTTTTAGATACGAAAATAAAGAAAAGAGTCGGGTTTTTTTTAAACCAGTGCCACAACAACTTATTTACGAATTTACACCAAGAAGCGAAAGTTTAACTTAGATCTTGTCCAAGGTTTTTTGCATTGGAGCTGAAGTAATTCTATTCACCACTTGAGGAAACTGAGAATGTCTCCAGACTTATTTTCTGCATTTTATTGACCTTTTATACGTCTGGATTGAATTATTAGATTATAATATGAAACTGAAGATAAACTTAACTTTTCTTACTAGGAATATAGTTTATTACTAACCAATATAGGTGCTGAATTTAGCTTTTTGCTAGATTACATAAAATGCGTAATCGGTAGACTTGAAGAAAAAGGCAATGCTGACGAGGTAAGGAGTTCGAAACCAGGCCCCTTCAAAAATCCATCGAGAGAATGAATATTCCTGTTCGAATACTGTGAGTTCTATTGTTCTTCCACTAGTGTAGTATGGCGTGGAAATGATGATTGCTTAGTTGCTAACGGTTATTTGAATGTGATTTTAAATTATGAAGCGATTTGCGCTATATTTTAAGACTTGCCACCAACTAGTGACGCAAAATAATTTTTCGCAGTGGCATGTTCGACCATAACCACTGTTAAACAATGGCCCATATGTATTCCCATTCTTTATTCTGCTTTCATATTTGTCTGGATTCTTCTTGTTGTTGTTGTTGCATGATCACGCTTCCCTGTGCCCTAGCTCTGAGATGGGCTCTACCTCTGTGTTACATGGAAGCAGCCAGGAGGAAATCTTCATCATGTAAAAGCAGGGAGAAAGCAGAAGATTTCTTATACTTAACCTGTCTCCCCCAGCGATATCATTTTTCTAAGAAGACATTGCGATCATTTCATATTTAAAGTTGCCCCAGCCACCAATAATAAACACGACGAATTTTTGGTTTGGTCAAGATTCGAACTCATAACCTTTGGATAATGAGAACGAACGCCCTAACCAATCATGCTTCCGTGGCAGGTGCTTCGAAATTTTTTTTATATCTTCTTTTGCAACACACAAATGCTGAAAAGGTGTCTGAGGCATGTTAAACAACATATGGTCTCAATGTCGTCCAATCAAAATTATACTTCTGGAGGAGCAACTAAAATTTTGGAAGTCTTTTCCTTGTTCAATGCTTATAAATTTCGAAGGTTAAACCATTCTTCGTCTACACTAGACTCATCTCTGAGATTGGTACAAGAAGTATGTTGATGCTCAAAAACAAATGTCTCATGTTTTTCAGGGTATAAATGTTCTACCAAAATGGAGCATTGGATGAATGTTAAAACCCTTGAGGCCGTTGTTGTCCAGTGGTTTCTGATTTCTATAAAGAGGAAATGTTTTTATAGTTTAGTAAAAATATCAGTCAACAAATTCAGTTTTGAAAAGTTTTTAAAGTGACTTTGTAGACTAGTGGTTAGGGCATTGATTTCCCGTCCGGAAAAGCTGGGCATGATTCCCAATACCACTAAAGACCACCGAGTACATGCTATATACGTGCTAGTTAAATCTGTGGAATCGAAAGTCTTGGTCGGTCGTTGAGCAATAACCATGGGTTTAATGGTCTGGAGAAAAAGTTTCTCCCTCCAGATCAAAATCAAGATTGAGACGGGGGATGGATACCTTATTAGTGCCATCTATCAGAGGAGTCTTAGAGCAAAATCGTACTTCACCTACGTGGTGCTCTGATTAAAAGAAAGACGCACCCTTCTGACTCAATTTCGCACAACCGTCGGCTTGTTCAAGAGTTTTAAGTAACAACAATAAATGCCCTCATAATGGCTTTCACTTTTTAGATTGTCACTACGTGACTAACAATAAACAACTTCAGTAGAAATAAATAGGCTAACAATATCGTAATAAAACTTTAATTGATTAAATTTTATTTGACTAATGTTCTTTTTTTTTTAATTTACAATGCATCGAATGTTTTTAAAGAGCAATTCCATTGGAATATAAAATGCAATAGTTCGTAACAAAATAGAGACGAAACAGCTCTTGGTAAGATCATAATCATTCGATTAAAAATTTATACCATTTCAATATATTAATGAAATCAAAGATAGCATAAATGTAACAAACCCTTAGGCAAACAATGTATTAAATTTATTGACATCAACAGTAGATTATCTTAAGCATTCAAGCTTTTGGAATTTAAAAATTTGCATTTGGGACTGAATTCTTAATTTCAAATTAATTCATTTTCTATTATCCTCCAAACAAAATTTATCGTAATAATGAAACCGGCTGTCATAAAAGATTTGAACTTCATTCGATAATCAGTCACTAAAATTTTAAATCCATTTACTGTGTTTCAAATTTACATTCAGTCGCTTCAGGCCATATATTCAGGATAAAATATTTTATTCAATTTTGATATATTGAGATACGAAATTTCCTGACTAATTTCTCTTGTTCCTCATTATAAATAAATGTAATGAAAATGTAAACCTTGATTTGAAAAACTATATTGTAAGTTTGTGATTTTAAAAAAGGATTATAAATAAAGCACTATTTTCGAAATAACTTCTGTTTGGTATACGCAAAAAACAAAATACCAATATTTAAACTTTTCAGAAAGTTGCCTTTAAATACAACAGTATAAATATCGATATTAAAAACTACTTTAAAGCAGTTTTAGCCATAATTATTCATTTTAAATAAAAAATGCGTAAAAAATATCGCAATATAATACAAATTTTAAATAAAGAAACTCAAAAATATCATAGCCAAGTATAATTAATAAGTTCAATTTAGAACTGAAAAACCACGGTGGCCTGATTGGTTAGGATGCTTGTTCTCGTTATCAGAAAGTTGTGGTTTCGATACTCAATGCAAAAAAAAAAAAAAAAAAAAGATTCCGTGATGTTCGCTAATGGTAGCACTCGTTGCCACCCTCAGAAGTATTATGTTACATGAAGGACCTTGAACATCATGGTTCCAATGTCGTCCATGTAAAATGATACTTCAGGGAGTGGCAAACCAAGTCTGGGTATCTTCTGATTGGTTCCAACTTCTAATTTTCTTATTAAGACCCACCCACTTTCGAGGTTTAGCTGGTTAACCTATAGTATGTCCCACTGTATAAAGTGACCCACCCCTTGTAGTGTTCAAAAGATTAAACTCTTATATAAAAAATAAAGTATAGAGTCCAACTGTGAGCGTAGAGAATTTTAAATGAAGGAAAATTAGTGTCGATGCTGTTTGATTTTAAATCGGGATTAAAGCAAGATATTTAGAGTATACAATTACCATTCTGAATGGAAGATTTGTCATGTGTTTGTATTCGGATGCTTTTTTTACAGAATTCCATAAACAATGTCTTCAAGTTGAAGAGCCATTAACTGAAGATTTTGTTACTCTAGGACAGGGATGGCGAACCAATGGCATGCGTGCCACAAGTGGCACGTTTGAAAATTTTGATGGCATGCACAAAAACAAAATTATTTTTTTTGACAGAAACAAATTAAAAATTATTAATCTACGCTTAATTTATAATTTATGATATAAATTTGTAGTACAGAATACCTATCTTTGTATCTTAACTAGAACCGTCTAATATATATTTTATTATTAAAATATCGTATGGGTTCTCTCGAAATATGCAAAGATACATATTAGATAAAAATTTTTACGCATCGAGTTTCGCCTTCTAATGTTTATTGCATGTTGTTAGCGTCACAGAGATGGAATCAGACGACATTAGTAATTTTTAGTAAACCATTGTGTTTTAAACTTCAGTGAATTGTTAAAAATTATACTATATACTATATTTAAATAATACTATAAAATAATACTATATTTATTGTAAATAAATATAGCACTATTTTTAGGTAAATATTTTTACATATAATTTCATATTTTATATTCGGCATTCATTTGCAAGAACACGTTGAATCTTGACTGAAGTTTTAGTCTGTAATAAACTTAAGATATTAAAAGTTACTAATAATTTACTTTGCTTATTTATTAACAATAAAATATCTTAATATTATGAGAAATTATTTTATCCTTAAATCATTGGAAAATATAGAATTAAGTATTCAAATTACCTGGAATTAATAGATTATTTATTATTTTCTTGTGTTGGGTTAATATTTTTAATACTTTAATATGTGACGAAATACGTTCTTACAAACGAATGAAGAATAAATTATTTATTTCATAACAATATTATTAAAATATATTTTTTTAGAATTTCTAATTATGGCTAGTTCAATGAAGAAATCGAAATTATCCGAAACATGTAGTAGCAGAGAATTTCAAGCTTGATGGACCGATAGATACGGTATGATTGAGAAGGACAGTAAAGCAATTTGTATTTTATGTTCTAAAACTGTAGTCTGTAGAACATTTTCAGTAAAGCGGCATTATAAAACCAACCATAAATTTCTTCTCAATCGAAGTGTAGAAGAGCAAAAGGAGTATATATCACGTGCCTTAAAGAACAAAAATGCTCAAACTACTTCTTCAATTAAATATATTGGAACTCAATCAAACCCCACTGCTGCTGGTTATCAAGTTTCAAATACTATTGCTCAATATGCTAAACCTTTAAAAAGACGATTTTTTAAAGGATGATTGATTGCCAAGTGCACCATACTTATTTGATAATTTCGAAAAGCAAAGGAAAAATTATCCAAAGAATTAAAGACATGCCAAAGAATTAAAGATTGCTAGGAATACATTGAATAAGAGAATTTTGGGTAGAGCAGAAAATATAAACTTTCAACACACAAAAATTCATATAAACTCTTGTGATTTTATATCTATTTGTCTTGACGAGTCTACCGACGTAACAAGCTCTGCTCGCTTAGCAATTTCTGCACGCTATTTTCTTCAAGACATTATTAAAAAAGAGTTTATAAATATTAACAACAACAAAGACAGACAACGAGAAAGAGAGACCCTAGTCTATACCAATAGGTTATCAGGTTTAGCCCCTTCTTCATATCTAATTAAAAGGGCAAAAAATATATCTTGATGCAATACCATTTGAAAAATTAAAATTTAAAACTCCTTGAGGGGTTAAATTTTAAGGAATTATAAATGGAATTAGTTGAATTTCAGTCAAGTACCATATGGAACCAAACATTTGTTGATTTGAAAAATGATTTCGATATTATTGAAAGTAATCAATTATTGGATGAGAAATAAATAAAATTGCAGAAGATGAAATTCTAACTACACGGTACTCTCAATTCCTGACACGAGATTAATTGTTTAAAAATATTGGCGAAGGCAATTTTATCAATATTTTCATCACTGTAGGCATGTGAATCTCTATTTTTCGGAATTAAATTTCATAAAAATTAAATACAGGGGTAGAATGACGGTTGAGTCGAGCTCAGCCCGTGTCACAATAAAATTTCATTTGAAATGTTATATATATATATATATAACATTTCAAATGAAATTTTATTGTGACACGTTATTTATTTAAAAAAAATTTTATGGCTTTGTGACACGGACATCAAAAAAGGTTCGCCACCCCTGATCTAGCATAGTTTGTTCGCCATTCGGAAAATTTTAAGTTGAAATAATCATTCCATTAAAGAAATAATATAGAAGTAATTCATATTCGGTTCACAGCCTTGAATAAAATTATTCATGAAGAACTTCAAATGAAAAAAAGTTCGTTTTTGCATAAACACCAAAAAGTAGAAAACTTTAGATCAGTAAAGAATTACTTAAATAGAGTGAGATTTGCCGTATCTCTAAAATCGTAAAAAGCGTAAGCCAATTTTTGTCATCCCAGCTCACCAAAAAAGCAAAAGACTGATGTTTGAAGTCAAAATTGTGCTCATAATGTTAAAAAGACAGGGTACCATAGGAAATGTGTCACTTTTTACTTTAATATAGTATAGAATATGCAAGGACAGAAGATGATCACGATTAACTAGGACTGTTCAAAATGACCGATAATTCTTCATGAAGATGGTGTCACAGGACTCATGCTCTACCATGATACACGAACAATCAAATTTCTTGACAAAAGCACGTCAAATCGATAAGCTATCTACCTTATTAATTTAATATAACTACTCGAAACATTTTTCTCGTTTTTTAAATCTAAATTAGAATTAGCGTACCTATCATTATAACTCCAAAGACAAAATTGATGGTTTGTAAATGGATTTTTCCACCGATTCTAAAGAAATAAATGGCTTAAGACATTTAATCTTTAAAAAAAATCAACATTAAAGTTGCTTTAATGCCAGAAGAGACTGGTATTTGATTATTTTAATATCAGTGATAACTCTAATCATTAATGAAAATTGGTTATAAATATAAGAAGTTTTTAAAAGAACTGTTAATTACACAATTTTTCTATTTTTAAGTCTTCATACCACATAATTTGTTTCATTGGATTTTATTTCAGTAACATAGATATAACAATCTAATAGCTTGAAATAATTGGAATAACTTTGAAAAATATTCAGGCTATTTACATTTCATGTGGATTATTCTTAGATTAAAGACATCTCCAGGTGTCGCAAGGGGAGAAATTCGGAAAACCCTCCCCAACGTCCCCGTCTCGACACAAGAGCAAAGCCAATAGCATTGAACTCCCTTAATAGAAAATATAAATCTCTCTGCTTTGGATTTTTAATTATAATAGCATGGCTCTACTATTTACCCCTCATAAAAACATCTAAGCATCACACTCAATGAACATCTAAAACACAATATGCAGTTATTTGCGAGAAAAATTAAAAACAGTCTATTGCAATAAAATTTCTAATTGCTATCAGCGAAAACATTTTATTAGAATATCATTTTCAGACCTCCATCATTAGAACTTATCAAGATAATAGGCAGAACCACTTTCAATTAGATTGGCTTGTTGATTGAGTTGCAAGCATGGCTGGAAGGCGAAGTGAATGTCATATGTGCGTCGTCAGCCCGTAAATATTGACGGCCAAAGATGACTCACTGGTTATGTTTGTTGTAGTCATAACTATTCAGGAAATGTAATTATAACAATTGGGCAATGATAGTTTATTGTTATTAGCTATGTTACGCTGCAAATAAATTTTATAAAGGGTTTGAATTAATAATGCAGAGGTAATCCTAAATAAACGATTATCTTTATAATTGTATTCCATGATTACTCTCTCTCTCTCTCTCTCTCTCTCATAATAGTAATTAATTATTAAATAAAAAGTTATATAAATTAATTTTGATGGAATTCATGAAATTTTAAAAAATTAATGATATAAACATGATTTATATTAAAATGATTGAAGTCCTAAAAAAATTTGAGGTGATTACGTATTACTTCCTATAAATGTATGCAAACAAAAATAAAATCAATATAACTAAAGAAATTCGGTGACAAAATCTGTTTTCATGACCGAGGATTCTGGGGTTCAAAACGTGTCCCGGTTAGGTGGTCAGCCTAATCCAAAAACCCCAGTGTGTAGTTGCCAAGCATGCTTGATATTCTGTTTTATCGATCCACTGAAAGGATGAAAGACTGAACTGACCTTGTCCAGTCTGTGGCATGAGAGCGTGACAACGCAACCAGGTTTCTAATTTTAAATATGTCAAGAAAATTAATCTTCCATATAGCGCTCGCCTTCGGTTCAAGAGTTAGTGAGTTCGAATCCCTTCTTGGGCATGGATGTTTGCAGTGGTTCGGAATCCAATTTAAACCGTAGGTCCCGGTCTAATTAGCCCTCGTTTGCAAAAAAATTACCGTTGAGCGACAAACAAACCAACAATCTTCCATATAGTTGTAATAAATTTGTTTTTTCCCTGTAAAAGGTTATTTCTTCATAAACCATTTAATATTTCCCTTTAATTAACTAAATTGATATATGAACTCAAAATGTCTGCATTTCTTTAATATATAAGCAGATATCTTCTCCTATTTGAAGTTACTGATATTTGTGAATCATAGATCTAGTTTTTGAAGAAAAAAAATCTTGTTCAAACAAGAATTTGCCCTGATTGATGAGGGTAGCTGAAAGTGGAAAGTTTGATGGAAAAACTAACCTGTTCTTTGTCTTTGTGCAGTGTGTCTTCACGCCTGGGTTTGGCTGGAGTCGAGGCTCCTACAAGTGCCAGTGCAGAGACGGATTCTACTCTGCGACCAAAAAACCCATCTTCAACGGCTCGCTCGTCGAGTCCGCCTACAGGGACAAAATCACGTTGCACAGGTGAGGTTCTCTATTTCTTTTAATCATATCTTGAAGAATCATATATATATATATATATATATATATATATATATATATATATATATATACATAAATATATATATATATATATATAAACATATATATATATATATATATATATATATATATATATATATATATATATACATACATATATATATATAGATAGATAGATAGATAGATAAATAGATAGACATATATACTACAAAGAAAATGCCATTAAAGATAAATCGTATTTCGAAAGTTTATTGAATTTGGAATAAAGATAACTTATTTTCATTTATTCATGTGGATCAAAAATAGGATGTCTTTAAACATGCACAACTGTCAATTAGTCTACAGTTCAGATAACCGAATTCAGTGTAACTGTAACTTGTATGAAGTATATTTTGTTACTACGGGTTTTAAATAAAATCATTTATTTAATATGATTGTACGGGAAACTCACTTGTAATACAGAGATAACTGTTAGTATACATATAGAATGAATTTAGAGTAAAGCGTACTGCTTTGATTTTAAATCTTAGGTAAAAAAAAGAAATAGCTCGGACCAAATTACTATTTAGCCTACATTTTGGTTAGTTGAAATTCATTTCAGCTACATGCCATGTATAGCACAGCAATTTGATAAAATTAATTATCTGAAACAAGTTTTTAGTCACTTTACCGTAATGCTGAAAAAGAACCTTTGTGAATATATTAAACTTAGAAAGAGCGTAACCAAATTTTCTTATGGATTACTTCTGCTTAACCACATTCAAACATTCAATTGTTTCGGAAGTCGTTGAATCTCTTTGCAACATCATTTTACCTTTGCGCAAAACATACTTAATTGTGGGAAAACCATAAATTTTGGATAAAATTGTTTCTGTAAAATAAGTTTTCCTGTATTTATTCACAAATCAGAAATACCAGCTGCACAAATATGCTCAATTTGCAGAGCGACTCTTTTTCATTAAGCTTAGTCCTAAAAACACAATTTTAAACTGAACAAAAAAATTTCATTACTCCGGTCTTCAAAGTTGAGGACATCATTTTCCACAAAGCAAATTTAGTTATGAGTATCATCAAGAATTTTCAAATGAAATCTGTCGGCTTAAAAGAGCTTTAAGGTGCAATAACGAAAAGTGTCTTTAAAAATATATTAAATTTGGGAACGAGAATTATTCTTTTTCTTCCAAAATCTCAAAAACCGAAAATCCATTCAATATAGCCATTTCTGAATTTTCTGTTGTTTTAGAATTTTAGTAGCATTTCATGTAATAGTTTTTGTATATAAGGCATTATATTAACATTGGTCATTATTTATCTGTAAGTGAATATTCATTGAATTGTGAGGAATATCCGTTTTCAGATGAAATCGTTTGTCTAGAAAATGCATCAAAAATATTTTGAATGAGGGAAATCTATGGGTTATTATTAGTTTTCTCCTGTCACAATCAATTAATTACCTGATATGAATTTAATGTTGTCTCATTAGTATCCACAGATAATATTTTATGGATTTCACAAAATAAAGGAAACTTTTTACTTTACATAAGGCATTCGACAATACATCTTTTTAAAATCTTGGGTATCTTAAGATACTTAACGAAATTCTAAAAATTGAATTTCAGTAGCATTATTTAATGGGAATATTTTATGCACTTGATACATACTTTTGCTGATAGTCCATTTTTCATTTAAAGTTTTATCTTTAACTGCCCTATTATGTTTATTTAAAATACTATGTTTGGGGCTATTATATATTGGGGTGTTATTATTGCTCCAGCATGCTTCTCTGAGTCTAACCCTGAGTTGGACTCAACCCGTAAGATAGAAGCAGCCGAGTGGAGTTTTTGTGATTTTAAAGTAGGGACCACGCAGAAGACCTTTAGTACTTGCCCTGCCATCATTAGAGGTATCATTTCACTTGAAAAACATTGTGACCATGCCCAGAATTGGCTGCATTCGATTCCCAGTGCCACCAAAGACCCACCGGGTACATGCAATACACGTGCTCGTTAAAATTGTGGAATCGAAAGTCCTGTGGTTGGTCGTTGAGCAATTACCATGGGTAATTGAGAAAATTTCAAGCCCCTTCCTATCAAAATAAAATTGAGGGAGTGGATCCTCTAGAGCTGTCATCTTTCAGAAAAGTCTTAGAGGAAGGACATACTTTCATCTCTTTGGTGCTGTATTTAAAACGAAAGAAGCAATCTACAGGCTTTCGTATAGCCGTCGGCAAAGCAAACTTTTGTCCAAGTGTCATAAAAAACAACAATAACATATATAGAGGTTCTTTTCTGCTTCAGTCCATGATTCCAAATTACGAAGTCTCACTTCCATAAGCTTACACCAAGGGGGTAAAGCGCAAATAAGGGCTAAGTATAAAGAAGTGTAGTATTAAATGTGTTCTTAGCTACTGTTAAACAAAATTTTACATGTACTGACTTCTCATCTGCCAGGGAAATTATTTTAAAGTTACCCGGTTTCTTCCTTTGAAACACATGAATAAGGCCCACAATCAAGGGAAAAATCTAAGCGAAGAGAGAGATCGCTAGCTTCAAATTTAACCTGGATGCTTATTTTGCCCTGTTTATGTAACAGTCGTTTGGGATTCCCCGATAGACCGTTAGGAGGCGCAGGGATTGATTATTAATATTTCGTAATTTGCACTTGCTGATCGGCATGCTCTAGAGTTGACAATCGATTGTAATGCAAATTTTATGAAGCAATTGCTTATGCAAAAAAAATTTGAATTTATAGCAATATTAAATATAAAACTTAATTTAAAAATATATATTTTAAAATATTTAAATTTATTTATTTTTAAATGTATGAAAAGAACTTTTAATTTATGGAAAAAAGTACCTTGCATTTAGATAAACATCATTTTTGGCAAAACTCATATTCCAAAAACAATAGCTTAAATATTTGATTACAGAAAGTGCGATAGAAATAATTTCTTATAAAATAAATAATATTAATTTAAAATGGCGAAATACAAACTGACGTCATTGTCTTCTTTACCCAGGATTTTTAATTAGATAAAAAAAAAAGGGTTGCATCTCTTTTTTGAATTTATGGTAACATTTTGTTATATATATATATATATATATATATATATATAAAAGAATTTTATGAATAAAATTGTTCTTAAAACTTCCTTTAAAAGATTACACGAGAAAACTTTGACTTACAAAATACTTTTAGAAATTGAAATTGCATTATTATCTTCATTTAAAACTTTAATTTCACTTGATTGGGAACAAAATTCTTTCAAGAGAAAAGGATTTCATTGCAATTTTAAGGAAACTACTTTCCTAATTATTTGGTGCAATTTAGAAACTGTCGTAATCTCCTTAAAAAAAGTTAACTAATTAGCTTTTATTTTAACCCACAATACTCATATTCTTTCTAAACAAATAATGGGCAGACTTAATAGTTTCAATATATATTTTCTTATATATATATATATATATATATATATATATATATATATATATATATATATATATATATATATATATATATATATATATATATATATATATATATATATATATATATATATATATATATATACATATATACATATATATATATATATATATATATATATATATATATATATATATATATATATATATATATATATATATATATATATATATATATATATAGCATCTTTATTCATTGTGTCCAATGTGAATTTTCATCAAATGTTAAGTTGATAACAGTTGTACAGAATAAAGGGAATTTTTTTTTACCAGAATGTTCATTTATAGCTAATCTGAAACACATGTTATGCTTAGTTTCGAAATTTTAATTACCGCCTTTGTAATTAATTTAAATCATAATGAACTTCATCTGAATTTGTAGTCAACTTACTAATATCCTGATGTACTCCATTCCGGAACTCTGTTGAGCGTTCAATAAGGGACAGTAGAACTTTTCTCTATTTAAAAAAAAATTCTAATGCACGCTTAAGCTTTGGATGTAATGAAAAAAATGCTGGGACTAGTTAGTCATTGTTAAGATCCTTCATTCCTAAAATCTCATTTGAAGAAAACCGTAACGATATATTATATTATTTTTGATTTTTAAAAAGCATTGTTTAAGCCTAAAATTTCAAATACTTTTGGGATTATCCAATGCTTAAAAAGCGCATGAAATGTGTCCAGATTCCAATATATATAACATCCTCGCATCTAAAACAAATTTTTAAATGTTCCATATCTTATTATTACTTTTTCTTAGTACAATTTGTAATTGAGATTTATTTTTTATAAAAGAAAACAACATCTTAGATTTAAAAAAAAAGAAAAAGAAATAGCAATAAAATAGAAAAATGTTATTTAGCATCATTGTTAGTCCTAATAGCAAGTTTCCTTTGCAATGTGTCGATGCACATTTATATGTATATGATCCTATTGATTTACAATTTAATAGAGAAAGAATTTGCTGTGTAATGGAAGACAGTACGAGACAACGAGATATTTTATAAAAAAAATATTTCTTTTAAAGAATTATTGAAGTTGTCCATCTTTAAAGTAGATATGAACCACACTATAGTTTGAAATCTATTTCCTATTTTGTATTAAATCTACTTTATATAGATTAGGCTCTACAGAGTTGATAAAAGGATAAAAATGGTCTTTGAATTTGCTGGCGCGTGCCTTCTTAGCTCAATAATTGACTTGAATGTACAAGTGAAAATGAGGGAATAGGTCAAAAATTTAGTATTTTACTTATTATGTGTTATATTATGTGATGTAAATAAAACAATTATTTAAATTTAATATTAAATGTACATATATATTTACTTCGAACAATATATTTATATTTTATTCCAAACATCTGTAAGAAATTTAATGTCTATTATGTTAGGAAATATTGTATTTCTAAAAAAGATGATCTTTTCATTCATCAAAAATGAAACTTTAAAGTTAAAATGAGTGATACTTTTCAGTGAATTTGATTAATAATTTGTCAAAGCTTTTAAATTATATTTTTATGTTTGCATACATCTATAAAATTTAGAGTCAGATAATTTAAAAGTTTAAAATGTGTCTTTAAATTCAAAATAGCTTAAAAATTGTAAAAGATAGTTGAAGCTCTTTTAATTAATTTTTGAATTTGCTTCTTAAGTAAAAGAAAACAGAAATCTTTATTTGTTCTTTACTAAATTGCTCTAACGGAAGCTTTATTAGTCTTCATTACTTAAATTAAAGTAACTTCAAGATTAATTTAAATAATGAAATTTTCTAATAAACAATTACTATGCGCCTAAATAAAATCATAAACCTGCAAAAGGGGTCGTTTAAATGCGTTCAAGCTGTTCCTACTCACTCGCATAGGCAACATTCCGATGTAAGTAAAACAATTTAAGTTGAAAGAAATTATTCAAATAATTTTAAGTTCATTCAGGTGAGAATTCGCTTTGAGAGTGCTCTTGACGCCCCAGTGAAGCAAAGGAAGAGGCTTTGTGATATGAAAATAATAAATAGAATGAATAATTTAATTGGAAAATAGCTAACACTTGCTTTCATTTAGAGAGCGGATGGTTTGAAAGTAGAAAATAGTCCCATAAAAACTATATTAATTTGTTTTGGTATTGTATTCAATTTCGTAGTAACTTATTATTAAAGTATTTTGATATTACTTTGCATTGCGTAACAATTACTTAAGCTAATTCTAAAAAACAAAATTGCGTGCTTTTAGTGAGAAATAATCCCTTTTAAAAATATGTATATATTATTCGCCTTTTTTAAGAACGTAAAATATCTGTAAGGCCAATAAATAACAATATTCATATAATTACTAATTTATATCGCGGTTATTTGTATTTGTCTCAACATGTGAAATATTTTTAACACGGTTTCAAAATGTATGTTCATTTGCATAGTTAAAATGCTTTTAATACTTAATTTTCGGATGAATTTAGTAAAGTTTAAAATAAAACATTTTATGTAATTTTTTTTATCTTACGCGTTGCTATAAGTAATTTTAGTGATTTTAAAATCGTTATAAAATGTATAGCTCTCTTAAAAAGTTTCTATGAAAATGTATTCTTTATTCTTATTGATATTTATATTTAAATATTTTTATGGCTATTATTTTCATTATTATCAATTGCTAGTAGTAAAAATCAATTTTAAAATATGCATATAGTAAAAATGAATAGAAAAATGTTTGTGATATGAAAGAATGATAATATTGCTATTGTTATATGTTAATATCAAGTATTCATAATTATCTAAACATTTAAATGAATATTAAAACATAAAATAAAATATTGAAATATTACAAAATACATTAGTTTAATATGCAGCATTTCTTAACCTTTCATTATTCGCGTAGTCCACTTTTCATTCATAATCTGTACAGTCATATGCACACAATAATAATGCATTTTGATTATTTTGAAGCTATATTACGAGTTTAAATTTAAACTTTACAAATTACCTAGAATATTGACTTTTTTGGCACTTGGCGACACAGATTTTCCGTATTGATAAAAAAATTTTGTACCGAAATCTGTCTTGTGTCCACCGTGTTGTACATTCTCACGATTTCCAGAGGAATTTCGATTTGTCTCGAACATTCTGGAATATGAAAAACATTCCCTTCTCGAGCATTCGAAGGTGTTAGCAAGTTTTTTTCTTATAGATGGAAGGAGAATGTCAGTTTTAATTTCTGACAGTCTCATACAAGTCGATCTTTTTATCACTATCGAGTCTATCTCAATCTGTATGATATATATATATATATATATATATATATGTATTGTTTTATTTATAGTTCACCGAGACTTAAATAGTCATGCAGAAGATTTATTCAGAAACATAGATAAATTTTTAAGCGGTGGTAAACTAGCACAAGACGATATTCAATGATCAACAAACGTTGTTCCGAAAATCACGACAATTGTCTTAAGAATACTTAAATTTAGGGTTCAAATAAAAAAAAATTACAGAAATCACAAAAAACAATTTAGTAATAAAGCCCTCTTTGAATTTCGAGCAGGAGTAGATCATGAGTTTTCTATAATAAAAACCAAGGACATTTCGCAATTTCACATTCTATACACATTTTCTATATCGTACTTTTGGGAAGCTAGATTTTCTGCAAAGGCTCCTTTGAAGACAAAATATAGATTGTTTTGATTGTTTTAATTATAATAAATAGTAAATTGTATCAGTAAATAAGCGTTTAATTAAAAATTGTATCAAAACGTAATTTATTTTATATGTGTATGTGGCTTACAGTCAGTAAATTAATTTTTTAAATAACATTTTCTCTTGGATATGTTCGCGTCCCCCTTTTAGTGGGCTGAAGTTCCCTTAGATTGAAAACCACTGACTTAGTACATTGAAAATATTTTAAACAGTGCCCTCTTCCTATTAACATTAGTATAATTAAGACCAATGTGCATTAAGTGATCCCCTTTTTATATTTTAGGTTATAGTAAGGACCCTTTCTACATATAGATATATTATATAATATATCCATATATACTTTTATTATTTTTTATTGGTACTATTAATGTATTATTATTTTTATTTATTAATTAGATATATTTGAGGCAATTAATACTAATTATAATTGATATTAATGAAGTAAGATAAAAATAAAGATAAATTAAAATCATAATATTTTTTTCAATTTATCTTATTTCATTAATATCAATTATAATTTATCAGTTTACATATTAGCATACTTCTGTTTACTAATCATAAATAATACAACATACATACAGAAAATATTATAAGAGATAAAATATTAGGTATGATAAAAAAAATATTAACTGTATATATTCATATAGAAATTTATATAATTGAACCCATGTTGGGAATAAAATTTATGAATAATATGTTTAATATTGATAAATTATGATAATATAGTAAATTATTATTTGAACAAGGTATATTATAAAATCTTGTGTATTCTTATGCACATAATATTAATTTTATACAATGAATCATGTATATATATATATATATATATATATATATATATATATATATATATATATATATATATATATATATATATATATATATATATATATAAAGTTATGATATTTTAAAAAATAATGACAAAAAAAGAATTTTCATTAAAAATCTGCTGAGGCTCTTTTCTAAAGTGGAAGGCGAAATCTTATTTTTTGTTGATTTTTATTAAGATTCCATCAATCTTCAAAACTCATCAATAACCGGAAATTTTCAAATACCGTACTATGTCACTTTTCTGTCATTGGTATTAAAGGCATTTGTAGCGTAAAATATCACCTAAAGAAAAATGGAGAAAAACTGTATTATTAGATTGAATATGATTGGTTGAAGATATATCGATTTCTTTATATCCTAAAAAAATCATTTTTCTATTCGGTACTTTTACAGTAATGATTTTAAAACATCTGTGATTTTTTATCTTTCTGTTTTCTTAGCCTTAAAAGATTTCTTTAATAAAACTTTGATAATAATCACGTTACAATGTAAATATATGTTTTTGATCAAACACTTTCAATCAAAAGAGCAGTTTTTGGCTTTAAGGAAAAGATTTTCGTATTGATAATTTAATTTAAAATTACTCTGAAATCTTATACATAAAATCGATTGAATGAAGTAGAAGTATCTATTATTTTTATTAAATATTCGAAGAAATGTTTACTACAAGGTTCTTTTTTAAATTTTCTTTGACAGAAGGCCATTTACAGTAATTAAAAATGATAAAATTGATAACTTTAATTTTAATTTTTTTTAAATTTTTCACCAATTTTAATAGTGATTTTTAAAAAATCATTTAATGAAAAAGGTTCTAAGAACAAAGCAAATTTTACTGATGGTTAAATTTGCTTTGACTTTAAATTAAAATTTGTATTTCCCAGAAAGCTAATTAGTTGATTTCCCTTTTGTAAATTTGATTTCTGTAGTCCCGCAAAATTCGTGATTCACAATACATTTGAGAAAAAATGTCTCTTTAAGACATCATGAATAAAATGACAAAGTCATTTAAAAGAACAACAATGTTTTCTCTTTCAACATATGGAAAATGTCATTCATTAATAGAATCATTTAATTTAATAAGAGTTATTATTCATTGTTCAGAACATTTTTTTATAGAAACATACAATAATAGAGGATTATCGGAGTCTTATACAAATGTGTTTAAACGTGAATAACTAATTCGCTTTTGATTCAACAGCTTGTGGTTTTGATCTGCATCTCGGAAATGGATGATTTTAATGATTTTGAGTAAATTTACTCCAGTAGGTCAATTAACTTTTATCCATTGAGAATTAAAATAGATAATCAAGCAGATAACTGTTATGTATATAAAATAGTAATGACTTAAAATATACATAATAAAAATTATTTTAAGAGACAGGAATTATATATTTCTCGAGACTATAAATAAAATCAAAGCCCACTGTGTGCTATTCGGTTAGGACGTCGTTCTCATTATGGAAAAGTAGTAAGTACGAATTCTACGCCTTATTGACTAATAGTAACTGACTGTGTTAAAAAGGTCATGGTCGCATTGTCCTCCAAGTGAAAGGATACCTCCTGGTGTGGTTTGTTTGCTTGTCGCTCAATGGTCATTTTTTCACACGAGGGCTAATTAGACCGGGACCTAAGGTTTAAAGTGGATTCCGAACCACTACAAACATCCATGCCCAAGGTGGGATTCGAACCCACGAACTGTTGAACCGAAGGCAAGAGCGCTAACCATTCGGCTGCCAGCTCGTCCTCCTGGGGTGGAGGCCAAGTATTTGAGGCTTCTGTTTGGTTCTTCCCATTTCCGTGCTTTTAAATTACAAAGACTCTTACCCAACTACTTCCATGTGTAACTGGTAGAGCCCAACTCTGTGTTGGTTGCAAAGAAACATGCTAATAGAATAACAACAACAAATAAATCAAGACCTTGATATTTATCTTTGATCATTGACAAGGTGCGCGGTGGTTGATGTGACAGTTGATGTAATGTGAGGACTTCAAATATCCACTGCGCTTTTTTACACGGGTAAAATTTTCAGAGTTGATGAACAGCATTCACTTGTCACAAGCCTGAAAAATTCCCAAATATTCAACTCAATAGACGGGTGAGCAAAAACACATCATCCATTTCCAGTTTTTCAAAAAGCACTGGAATCAAAATTTCCATTCCGGAGACCTTACATCAAACCAGAGTAATCCTTCATCGTTGGAAAATTATTTCCTTAACATCAATACAGAATTCAAAAATATCAATGTGTTTGCCTAAACAGATTTGATGTCTTATTCAAGCAAACACATCAAAAGTGGACTGGTGCTCACTTTTCACTGAAGCTGATTTTCATTATAAATACATCACTTGAGGATAAACATCAACATTGTGCTTGACTCTTGCTTCTGTAAAACTATATATTGCTGCATTCTGAATCCTTTTTAAATACTACAAATCAATTCTTTTGCTACACTTTCATAGTTGCTGGTATTTGCCAATAGAAATTGCATATTTTGTAGTGACATTGAAGAAAGCAAATTTAAAGATCAGTTGTGAGATATGAGAAATTTCAAATTGACTGTTTAGCTAGATGCAATTAATATCCGAAAAATTCTAAAGGTTAAATATACTTTCGACATATGAATTGGTACAAAACTCTCGAAACCATGCCCTTCTATAGACTAGAAAAACATGGTCTCTAAAGGGGTATTTTGATGCTCATAACAACCCAACTTTATGGTCTTCTGACAAACCTCGTATATAACTTGAGGGTGCAAATAAAAGGAGGTTGTTCTCACGTCCAGCTGCAGTATATTATTATTTACGTTTTTTTTTTGTTTACTTTCTGAATTTATCATGTATGACCATTTCTTATTTGAGCCAACTGAATACCATTTATTCAAACTCTGAATCCCGATTGAATATTATTTATTTAAATTCCATGTGTGAATCCCAATTGAATATTCTTCATTTAAACATTGAATACCAACTGAATTCCATTCATTCTTACTATTAATTTCAAAGAGCCTTTTATTTCTCCGCAGTCATATCTTTTATATACAAAAGCTTATTTATTCATGGCTTAAATAGAATTCCGAGCAACTTCTAATAATCACTCACGAAGGGAAAAATCAAACACACAAACTGTTGAACTGAAGACCAGAGTATTAACCTTTCAACTTCTTGCTTATAATTACACTATCTTGCCAATAATTTACACTAAAAAGATTTTGTCCAGTCAAATCTGAACTGAATATAATTTTATTAAAATAAATTAGTACAAAAAAATTTTAATTTAAAAACGCATAAAGAATAAAAGTTTAATGCGTAAAAATTGTTTGTTTTTTATATTATCGAAGAGTCAGATTCTGTTACGAATATCGATATTATTTTAAATAATACAAATTAAAGTTCATTTAAATAATATTGAAGATTTATTGTCAATACTCAATATTGTTTGGATTTAAATAAATTTTCTTAACATAATTTTCTTCTTTTATATTTTCTCTTGCATAATTTATAAATTATCAAGATTGGGATCATTTTTAAAAAAAATTGCGAAGATCATTTTAGAAAAGATGAAAAAGAAAAAGTGAAAATGAAGGAAAGATTAAACGTAAGCTTTATGTAATAATTATGCATGAAACTAAAGTTGCTTTATTTCTGCTCACAACAAGAAATTTTCGCTTTCAAAAAGTGTGCAAAAAATATAGTTGTGTAGTACATTTATGGCTCCATTTTAAGACAAGTTTTCTAAAATTGATGTAAAGCATTTATATTTTCTGGAACTGATAGCATTTTCTGGTATCTTTAACTTTAACACAAACTAAACTAAGAGTTAAGATAAAAACAATTTATCTGAACCTGTCCCCATCCTAAATGATATAAGGCAAGTCGATGCTCTGTCCTACCTTTTTTCTTTAACCCTGCAATGGATAAAATAATTAAAGATGCAAATGTAAACTTTAAAGAAAGCCATTTTTAACAATTCTCTGCAGATTCTCCCATTGATCGTGGTGGCCTGGCTGGTTGAGTCGCGCTCACTGAAGATTGATGGGGCACATTAAATAGGTCCACCAGGTGAAATGATACCTCTGGGAATGTTAGGTGAAATAGTAAGGGGTGTTCTGCTTGAATCCTGCTTCTAAATTACGAAGTTTCTCATCCGGCTGTTTCCGTATAACTGGTAGACCCAAACTATGAGCAAGGTACAAGGAAGTACGCTGGTGCGACAACAAAGACAGATTCTCGCATATGCTGATGATATCGATATAACCTCCAGAATACTATAAATATTAAGACATGCATTTATTTTGCTGGAGCCAACAAAATAATTTTAAACATTAATCAAACCAAATAAAATATGACTTGCTTAAAATTAATGTTTGACTTTCCTTTCGTAGAAATCTGCAGTTATAGATTTGAGGTCGTAAATTAATTTATTTATCTAATTTCTGAAATAAATGAACAAAATAATATATCGACTGAAAGCCATAATAATATTTTTGGTTTAAAGAAATATTTAAAATCTAATGACATTAAAGGAGAGCCAAAATAACAATATATTATGGTTCAATAAGGCATACTTTAGTTTTTTGTTGCAGTCAGTTGATTACAAAATTGACAAAAAAAGAAAAGGAAAATTTTGCGAAGCATTTTTTGGGATGTCTACGTAAATAGTGTAGAGAGAAGAAAAAATATTTTTTGAATTATATTGAATGTATAAAAACACAGATATAATTATCTTTATTAGTATATAAAGATTAAGATGGATCGAACACCTTATTAGATGATACAACTATACCCACAAAGAAAATCTTGATGACCAAACTAACAGGCACTCAGAAAACAGAACGTTTGAAATTTAGGTGCTTAGATTCCATTGAAAATGAGTTAGAATTGTCGAAGGTTACAGATTGGAAATCCAAGATAAAAAAAAATAAAAAATAAAAAAAAAAAAAAATAAAATAATAAAAAAAAATAAAATAAAAAAAAAAACAGAACTGCTTAATATTGAATTCTGTAGATGGCCCCTCCTGGACTATCATCCCACTTAAGAAGATGTATCCAAGCAAATACAAATTCATTGAAAAAAAATGCTAGTTTTTCCTTGCAATTCTTTAAAAAATTACTTTATAAATCTTTGAAAATAACTGTTTTATTGAAGTTTTTGAAAAAATGTCAAGTTTTTTTTTTCTTACTAGATAGTGTTAATCCTTCCTATTATCACATAATTTTCTCATAACTTGTGGATTAGAAAATAACCTACATAGAGAAAAATCAAGTAATGGTTTTTCTTTGGGTAGTCTTCTTAAAGTCTGAATTTGGGCAGACAAATGTAGATAAAAAACAAGTACAATTCATATTGAAGTATATTTAAATTTTTTGCAATCATTAAGGTGTATGTTACAACCTGATTAAATTACCTTTCCTATTACTTTAAATTGACAGTTGAAACAATTCATAGAATTTTGAAACATATTTTCAAGACGATCATGTGCTGTTCAAAAACAAAAATATCAAATCATAAAAACAGATATCCTCACAAACATTCCTTGCTAATCGGAGCTTAACATTGGATAAAATGTAAATTAACATTCAAAAAGTTTTTCTTCTGTGTTTACAACTGCCTAACAATAAGAAACATGAAAACAATCCTGAGAACAAAGCTAAACAAGCAAGTCGAATGTGATGCATTTAAATCATTCAAAATTATGTTTCTTATACCATATTCTTTTCCCATCGTATATCATTCATATCATCAACATTTTACTGTACAAAGTCTATTTCCTGTGCACAAAATGCTATGCTACACAAGCTGCTTCTGTCGACACTTTGGCCTGCATTGGTTTAAATAAATATCAATTATTCTCAAGCCTTAAGGCTGTGCTCCATTGTTTGAAGACGTTCGGGCTCATGGACCTCGTTTGAAGTTGCTGTCAACTACAACAAAAACAAAATAATAAGCCCCAACAGCATTTTATAGTAATGAGATTTATAGTCAATATTATCCAATTTAAAATTGCAGAAGCTCATGAAAACAAAAGTTTTATGAGCTGCTGTGTAAAAATTCAAGTTTCGTGAGTCTCAATCTCAAGTCAAAACCAAGAAGTTCCTGATATATTATATATATATATATATATATATATATCCAAATATCAACGCTTTATTTACTTTACCTTACGAATCATAGTGTTGGTACTTTCTATTTCTAAGGGACCAGAACGCATGGAACTATTTATCAGGTTTTGCAGCAAATTTATCTCTTCCCATGTACAAATGATTTGGAAATTGTTGTTGAGAACAATTTCCAAATCATTTTTGCAAGTCATCTTGTAGAATGAGTTTCTTTTGCAGCATTAAGCCTTAAATGAGTGGTTCTTCAATTTATGGATTGGACAAAACTACCTCATTC
The DNA here is from genome assembly GCA_030067965.1 of Latrodectus elegans. Taxonomy (NCBI): domain Eukaryota; kingdom Metazoa; phylum Arthropoda; class Arachnida; order Araneae; family Theridiidae; genus Latrodectus; species Latrodectus elegans. The sequence goes on from CM057813.1 coordinate 124,455,944, forward strand.
CGTGTCTGCACAAAACCTTGTCCAGGGCTTCTTCTAAGTATGTATGAAGAAAATTATACTGATAAAAAACTACGGAAATAAACCGCTTCATTTGAGGAATCATACCTGAAATGAATACACTTACAGTAAGTGTAAAAAGTATTCTTACAGTCGAATAATTGATTTAAAAGAGATCCGTTCATTTAAAATATAAGCATAAATTCCATTTTAATTAATAATAAATACGCAATAGAACATATTTTCACTAGTTTCATGTGAAATTTACACAAAAATTATTTTATACATGAATAAATATTTACAAAACTGAAACAATCCAACATCTTGTGGTGTAAAAAGTATTCGTACATTAAAAGAAATGCAAATTTTTTTAGTTATACTTTGTGATTGGTTTAGCCATTAAGAGCTTTTAAGTTATTCATCATCTTGTAAGATCATCTTGTAAGTTATTTGAAAGGTTCTTCAGAAGAAATTTTAATGTAGTAAGAAACTAAAAATTCTATAATGAGTCGTAAAAGTAAAGAGACAAGTGTTTCCGAAAGAGAACTCATTTTAAAGCTCCGTAAAAATGGTAAATCATACAACAAGATTTCTAATCTGGTTGGTAGACCCTGTTCAACTATGCAGTCAATCATAAAAAAGTTTGCTGCCACTCTAACGGTTCAAAACTGTTCTCGTACTGGGCGACCATGTCTTTTGATATCATGTGACAGACGGTTTATGGTACGTTCATTAAAGAAGGATCCCAAAATAAGTGCTCCTACATTAAAATCAGAACTAAAAAGCATGGGAACAGCAGTCTCCGTAAGTACTGTTCGAAATGCATGCAGAAATGAAGGTTTCCATGACCGTGTTGCGATATGAAAATTCTTTGTCAATGAGACGAATCAGAGCTGCGATTGTCTTTCGCCAAGCAATTCGTTAATGAAAGTCCAGATTTCTGGAAAAAGATTATCTTTACAGACGAAAGTAAATACAACATATTTGGATCGGACGGGAGACGAATGGTATGGAGAAAGCGCAATACAAAAATGCATCCTAAGAATTTAGTGCCAACAGTGAAACATGTAGGTGGAAGTCTGCTTGTTTGTGGGTGTATGAGTGCTTCTGGGGTGGGAAAATTAGTCTTTATTAAAATCATTATGAATCATCAACTTTATATTGACATTTTAAACAATAACTTAGGACCTAGTGCAACAAAATAGGGCTTGAATTGTTATTAAGTTTTCATGCACGGTAACAACCCCAAGCATACAACCCTAAACACAAGGCTGTGGATACTATATAATACCCCAAAGTTCATGAAATTTCCTCCTCAATCACCGTACCTCAACCCCATCGAAAATTTATGGGACGTTCTTGATAAAAAAAAATATTAGATCCAGACATATTTCCCGTAAAAATGATTTGGAATCGGCTCTTAATCAAGAATGAGACGCCATATCTAGCTCAATAACAGCAAAATTAATGGAATCGATGCCAAAGAGACTTAAGGCAGTTATTCGAGCTAAAGGATATTTTACAAGGTATTAGCTGTAATATTATGATTGCGTTGGCCAATATATGCCTGATTTACGAATACATTTTACACCACCAGATGTTGAAATGTTTCATTTTTGTAAATATTTATTCATGTATAAAATTATTTTTGTGTAAATTTCACATGAAACTAGTGAAATATGTCCCCTATTATATATTTATAACTAATTAAATTGGAATTTATATTTATAATTTTTATGAACGGATCTCTTTTAAATCAATTGCCGTACTGTACGAATACTTTTTATACTCACTGTAAGTCCAGAGATACTTTACAACTCATGAGTGAAGACTGATAACAGTCTTTATGTCGACTACGATATTAATGATGGACATATGCAATCAAACTGAAATCGGGAAAAGACTAAGTTAATTTATTTCGTTTCCAAATTTAGGGATACAGACATTTATCAATTTCTATAATAAAATTTTTAATGTCAGTAATTTTTTTGTAATAGTGAAGAATAAAAAATTGTTATTATTCTAATCACTATATCATGATGTATTTTTGGATCTAATTTTCTCAATTGAATACTCAAGAGTTATATATATATATATATATATATATATATATATATATATATATATATATATATATATATATATATATATATATATATATATATATATATATATATATATATATATATATATATATATATATATATATATATATATATATATATATATATTCTTAGAATATATATTTTCTTAGAATATATATTTCTTATATCCGTATGTTTTAAATATGGTTACTACATACTCAGAACATATCAAAATGCTGAAGGCTCTTCAAATGAGAAGTTGACATTGAATCGCTCAAATGAAGGAGGCCCCCGTATTCGATCATGTTTGGTAGAAACTTTACTCTCCAAATAATTAGCTTACATAAAACAGTGACGACGATTCCTTAAGTAAAATACTTCCGAGAGTTAACGTTGCAGCATTAATTGCAGTTTCCATTTCTTCATTCATTGGAAATCAGAGTTAATTTATATCATAAAATAATTTTGGTTGTTTTTCTTATTTCATCCCACTATCATCTGCCTATCTCTGCCGAAAAAAAGCAACCAAACGCTAACAATCATCTCATAATTTTCATCAATTGAACTGGAATAACTAAACATTAAACAATTGATTCAACAATTAAATCACCTGATCAATTTTGTAGGGGTAATTGGCCCTTTGTTGGCATAATGTAAAATTCCGCAGAAAAGAGAGCTATCTCAGATGTCGATATTGTCATTTACTAGCATATTCTCAATTTCTCAGACTATTTCAATTTACATTCAAAATAGATTGTTAAATATGAACTGCATTCTTTAGCAGCAATTCTTGCTTATAAAACTTTTTATGATTTTTGTTATCATACACACACAATATGATATTTTAAAAGATACAAATGCATCTGAAGAAATTTGAATTCTATTATATTTCATTAACTTACAAAAATTTTTTTTGAAAAATCTTTTGAGTCTCCTTCCTCATTCAGTGGAAAAATTATACTCCTTACATATATTTACTAGGAAAAAATAATGAAATCCATATTGCATGTTATAAAACCTTTCTTAGCAATTCGGAAATAAATTCAAAAAGTATAATAAAGATATAAGTAAATGAAATGTGAGCAGTATATTTATAGGATATTCGTGAATGTTAACATATTTTAGAATATTCGGGGAAAAGTACTGAAAATGCATACTTTCGGAATTTGCAGAACTTTCTGCAATAAATATCGTGGTAATCCAAATGTTGAGAGAAATGCTCCTGCTGCAACTGAATACAGCGTGCCAAGACACAAAGAAAAGAAATGGAGAAATTTTTATCCCGAAAGATATATGCCATGCAGATGTAAGCATGAATCGAAAAACATAAAAATAACATTTCCTTAAAAGCTCTTTTGTAGAAAGGAATTCCTAAGTAAATTCTTGATTACCATGATCAGGTTGATATCACATACTTTGAAATATTTCTTTTTAATTCTTATCATTTTTTTCTACCAAATTAGGGTTTTATTCTCTTTGTAAATTTCCCTTATGAATCAAATTTTTTTAAGTAATTCTCCTATGTTAATGTTCCCTTTCTTTCTTTCTTGTTCTTTGAGATCCAAAAGAGATTTCATTAGGATACTAGAATGCATTCACTGTATCCTAAATCAATTTTTTTACCTTTTTCTCTAGAACGAAATCACCAGACATAGAAGAATTTCCATTATACTTTCGAATGTTAACATTTGAGCCATCATTTTTCTCTGTATACCAAGCAATAAATAAAGGAAATTCATGTAGTTAAATTAATCAGAAGTTAAATAAAACGGAGATCTTAGAAATTTTATATGCATTCTTAATATAAAAGTTTTCTCATGTGAAGTAGACCGTGGTAACAAGCGAATGGTTCACGCTCTGGTTTTTACTACAACAATTCATGGGTTCGATTGCCTTCAAAGACTTAAACGTCTATAGTGATTTAAATTCCATTTTGAACTATAATTCTCAATCAAACTAGCTTTCGAATGCAAAGAATAACCATAGAGTGACAAATAAACACACCATCCAAGCGGAACTTCTTTTTTAATGGCTTCTTGGTTAAAATTTTAAGAGTTAGGGGTATACTAAAGGAAAAAATATTACTTTTATCCAGAAACAAGCAAGTCCAACTTGATGCTATGAAGATTATTGCTCTTGCAGAGAGCAATGTATGTTCGTTGGGCCAAGTGACCTTTGTGCAATGAGAAGAGAGAGCAGCTCACAAGTGAGGTGACCTCTTCTCTTAACTGTGATTCACAGTTAAGATGTGACGTAAGATTTTGTTGAGCAGAAATAAACCTCCGAAACCTGAAATAATCGAATTTAATCATACAAAAGTCTAGTCAACAAACTAAATGATATTATACATTTTAAGTAAGCATGGCAATGCATTCCTTTTCATTTACATTAGTTTTCATAGATGCAATTGATTCCATTCGAAACCTTGTGATAAGTACTCCCCACAGCTGCCCGTTCAATAATATGAAATCAAAACATTTCTTTCTGAATTATAATTCGAGTAAAATTACTCAATTGATACATGTTTATATTTTTCAGTCCCACCTACGACATGCTGTACATATGCAAGCGCTGTCAAGAAGGTTGTGATGTATGTGAAGATGACAAGCCATGCTTGGCGAATTATAATTGGGCTTTTAGGTAAGAAACAGCTGTTTTGTAAATCCCTATGGATTCCAAGTAATTCATATTAAATTATATCCACTGTAACTGTGATGAAATGGCTTGAAATGATTCCAGCTATAATCAAACAACGGATGTCACGTTCCTGTTGCTTGCATCCACGTCTATCTGAGTACATACTTGAGAGTTTTCTAGCTTCTCACTATTATAAATGTGGAATTTGCAATGTATGAAAGTCCCCTCAGAAGATAGTATGCGAGATATGATCAGAAATAGCTTACAACAATTTTCAATTATTAAACTGTCCAGTACATGGTCTCAAGTCTGTAACATTAGGGATTTTCTTTTGCCTAGTTGAGCTTCAGGTGGGGGGGGGGGAAGTCCTGTGTCCATTACAGGTCACTACTGAATAACTGAAACTTACGGAAAAATGGTTCTTGAGATCTTTTACCGTTTTCTGCAAACAAAACGGCTTTGGGGATCTTCTTTCTTGATTTTTTATTATCTTACAGCATGTAAATTCGACCAACCTCAACGCACGAGGGAAGTAACTCTTGAAAGTCAAACGTACCTGTTATTAAGCTATTCATTATACAGTAACAAATAATATGTAATAATCTCCATATATTTTAGAATTAAAAGCACAAGATGTGCGTCGTTTTTGCTTCATTTAATAACTCAAAGTCAGAAAATAAATACCACCTTTAAATATTTTTTAGAAAAGTATAGATTTAACAAAATGTTAAAATCAGTATCATATATTTTTATTCTATGATTTAAAAAACTAATTTGTATCAAAAATGCATTAAATATGATCGTGAAAGGAATAAATCATTACATACTAGCGAAGCATAATTTTTTGTAACACATCTCCATGCAGAGGATAACGTTACTAGCAGGGTATGGACTCGTATTCTCCTGAATGCAAGTTGCCTAAAAAAGAAACTTTTATATTCACTTCGTAGATTCCGAAGTATTCTTCCGATATTCAATATGTTCCTAAGTCTATGCAAACAATTAAATTCCGAGTTTATTTTAAGTTCGTCTTTGAAATCGCATTTCGTGTAGAGTCATCGTTATGTAGTGGAGATAAAAATCGCTCCAAATTCTTAAAGGCTGTGAGTTTGATACCTGACGCAGTAGAAGACCATCATTCTAAGATAGACTACCATTTAAGAATTTCGGCTCGTTGAACACAGTCGTAAGGGCAGAATGCCACCCAGTTACGATGCTGACCTAGTAACTTGGCTCAAAAAGATGAACATTCAATTTGGCTATGTTTAATGGTTTTCTTCGACAGAAATAAGACAGCCATAGAACTATTACGAATATCATACTATAATATCCCAAGTAAACTATAAGAGCAGAAAGAGTTAAAATTTAGAAATATCTTTATATATATATTTCTTCATAGATCGGAAATATTATTCGCGCACGATACAATTTTTTTTATACATAATACTTAAAATTTTGATAAGAATGTATGTAATCTTGCATATATTTCTTTATACACGTATTTGACAAAAGTATTTTAAAAAGAAAGATGAAAAGTGGAAAATTTTATTTAAGAAAATTATATTACTTGTTCCTTTAAGAACTTTATTCAATTCATTATAGTATTTTTTTTTTCAGAGAAAAAATTTATTCTCGTGGTTATTTGTAATCAAATTTACTTGAAAACTTGGTTTAGTTGCCGATACTTTTGCTATCGAAGTTTTGTTTGCTTGTTTCAATTCGAATCGATCGATTTAAATATAAAAAGGATAAAATAGTATCTGTTCTCATACTTCAAGGAATAATATTTATCATTGATAAAAACATTCTTTTTTAAAAATTACAATGAGGGAGGGGGTACAAATGCTACAATAAGAAATAAATTTTAAATTGTATTAGCTTCTATGCTTTAAGAAATAAAATATTTATTATAAAACATTTTTTTTACAGTTTTCACATAATATAAAATTATAAGCAAAGTAGTGCAATACTAATGTGACAATAAGAATAAATCTTACAACAGAGTTTAATTAAAAAATTTAATGAAATTGTAGTGATTCATAAATAATATGAAACGCTACAATTAATAATTATAAGTGTAGCTTTCATATTTATTTATTATAACATTCAATATTTTATTGGTAAAGTTAATTAAATTGAATTCAAATTTTCAAATTAGGAAATCATGTATAAAATTGACACTCTGATGCCGCATTATCCATGATTCCAAATTCTAAATTTTTTTGGCGATGAAAAAATTTTGCCAAATAACGTATCATGACGTGTACGATGACGTAAATACTAGGGTTACCAAAATAGAATTTTCTGCTTAATTCTTATAGGTCTCCATATGTATAACGTCATAAAAACTAGCTTGCCAGAATAAGAAAATCCGAATAAAAAATTGCCAATCTTAGAAATTGACATCATGGATTATACGGCACCTGTACCATAAAATTTCAGGATTTAATTGAAAATTTTTTTTAATTTACTGGAGTTACAAGGAAATTTCAAATTACAAAGAAATAATATTTGTTGAATATTAAAGAGTATAATCATAGTATTTGAACTAGCTGTCAAAATTTTAAATATGAAATAAAGAATTTGTAATTTAATTTTCTCTTTGCCTTCATTTTTTGCAAGAATGAATGATTTACAATGATTTTTAAAACTACCTCAGACATCCAGTATGGATCAAATTCATTATGTTCATTACACCTTCACATCAGTATTTATTTTTCTTACCAGAATATCATTACTGACTATTTCTGTGATCTGCATCTGTTTGACGTCACTCCTTGGCATCTACGTGTACCGGTACAGGAAACTCAAAGTAATCAACGTAGCGAGTCCCATCTTTCTCTGCATCACCCTTCTGGGATGCGTCATCATGTACTGCGAGGTATGCCACCTTCTTTCAGTCCATGCCATGGCCTCTGAGCTCAGCATATATTATCCGGTTTCTGAGATATATACTTCATGCATGATTTTTAACTGAATATTTGTCTTTCGCAGATGGCCGCAATATTTCCTGTTTTGTCAATGTCCAGCTGCATTGCCACCAAGTGGACGAGGCACATGGGATTCTGTCTCACATACAGCGCCCTCCTTTTGAAAACATGGAGGTATGTGTATACACCCACGGCAATTGTGTTGCTGTTGTTTCTGATCCCATCTGGTGTGGGAGTGCTACACCAGATTCCCGATCCCCTCAATCCTCACAAAATCAAAAAAATAGTAGAGGATTTTCAAGGGAATCTTCTCGGTAAAGCCCAGACACTAAAAAAGATATTGGGGGCTAGAGCATGATCAACACCGCTTTTACTGTATATAGGATAGAACATACGTTTGAAATCAAATTTAAGAACACGAAGATGGCTACTAGCATACTAGAGTATATAGTTTGATCAGCTCTAGAACCTTGATGTTAATGGAAACACGAGTACAACCACCAGAGTACCTATCAGGAAATCGTATATATGCTATTTTACTGAAATAAAATTTTAACTTTATAATATACATCTCTGCATACTTAAAAGATATGGATCAAAATTTTAAAATATAAATATTTTAAATTAAATTGATTTTTCATTTGATACACGTGAGGGAATTACTTCAGAATTGTTAAATGTATTACCTTTTTTCTATTTCAAAGGAGAGCATACAGTTTTCTTTCAATTAAGTCTTGAATTTTGAAAATTTTTTGTATTAAATTTAATTTAAATTACCAATTACCGTCTAGGGTGAAAAGATTCCCTTATATGGAGTTTCCATCGAATTAAAATCTTAATTTAAATTTCATCGAATTTTACTTGAATTATATATTTATTACAAGAATAAAATATTATTTTAAAAATAAAGTATATAAGATTTTTTTCATTCTCTATCCTGATTACTATTTTAATATTTCCTATTTCTCATGTTGTCACATGTTGACAAATTTATGGTCTCAATATATCATCCATTTTAATAAATGGAAGTACCACTCACATCAATATAAGTACCTTCCATTTCAAAATTATTTTAAGATTGAAACACTTACAAAAAATAGAAAAATAACAAAAATATTAGTGCATTGCCTAATCTGCTTTTAGAAGAAGAATGTTGAAGCTATAACTGGATTTTGTTGCAGAGTTTCGCTAACGTACCGAGTAAAATCTGCGCATAAATTGAAATTGACGGACAAGCAGCTTCTCCAGTGGCTTTTCCCCATTCTCCTGGTGATGGCTATATATTTGGGAACATGGACTATATCCTCTCCTCCCGCGGCAGTTTATATCAAGGATTGGGACCAGTTGAAATTTAAACAGTGCGATTATAACTGGTGGGACCACAGTTTGGCTATAGGTAAGTCATATTTCTACCAATCATGCAACCTTGTATTTTTTTAAAAGGAATTTTGTTAAAAATTTTTTTACTCAAAGACTTTGAAGTGGCTTTCCGTTTATCAAAAATTTTAATTTGAACTTATAATGAGATCTATAGTCATAGCATATAAAAATAATAGCCTGAACAGTTGATCTCTAGTTATGTTGTGACGGTAATACTGTATTTGCCCAACAATTATGTATATTATTCCTTAGTTAAAGACTACACTTTGAACCAAGATGCACTAACAATAGATTTAGGTTATGGTAAAATTCTAATCTACCTCTAATTAGTTAAATTTCAAACAATTTTTCTGCCCATTTGAAAGAAAACTGCGTCAGTTGTATCAAATTCTATTCAGAATATGGTCATGAATCATCAATTTTTCTTCCTTCATTAACTTCAAACAGTCTTGCTCTCAATAACCCTTTATATAATCGACTCTCATAGCTCCACTAGAAGCCTAGAGTTCACTACCACGAATTGCTATATACATAGCCAATGAAATAATCTTTAAACAGCTTAAAACATTATTGATCTGCAATAATTTATAGAGCTTGATATGATAATACACAGAGAATTTGGTTATACATAAAAAATGAAGTATAACTGAGAAAATTGTTAACGAATATTTTAAAAATTAAGATCTTCTTTTGAAAACGAATAGTTAACTATTATTAGGGAGCTCATAAAAAATGTATAGTTAGAGTAAGAATTCAAAATGTTGTGCCTGCTTCATTCATATTAAGTAAATCTATTTAAGCACATTCTATTTTTGTATTTAATAAGAAACATAAAATGTGAACCTGCAGAATATAAATGTGTGATTTAAAAAACACATTAAAATATATATATTCCATCTCCATTTAAAAAATACTATATTACACCACAACAACGTAAAGCATTCACACAAAGAAACAACGTTAAGACTTAGATTTCATTCTTATTTTCAAATTATTATTATTTTAAAGTGAGTACAATTTATTTTGATATAATAGCAGCTATGTTTAATGTGTGAAAATGTTTGACTTATTCGGAAATGTGTTCTAGAATAAAATTTACCGATTATTCTTGAGTTGATTATATTAAAACGCAATTGATCACGATTAATTTTGTGATTACTGATAAATTCATTGCGAATTACGATAGTAATCGGAAAATATTGATTACATTGCATAGAACATTTCTGACAAGATTAACAGACAATTAAAAACACCGGAAAATAAATAAATACACTACTGGCCATTAAAATTGCTACACCAAGAAGACGACATGCTCCAGACGTGAAATTTATGCGAAAAGAAGAAGGTGCTGTGATATGCAAATGATTAGCTTTTCAGCGCATTCAGACAAAGCAGGCGCCAGTAGCGACACCTACATCGTGTTTAAATGAGGAAATTGTTCAGCCGGTTCCTCATACACAAATTGCATTTGAACGTTGTTGCCTGATGAAAAGTTGTTGTGATGCCTCGTGTAAGAAGGAGAAATGCGTACCAGCACGTTTCTGACTTTGATAAAGGTCGAATTGTAGCGTTCCGGGATTGCGGTTTATCTTATCGCAGTATTGCTGCTCGCGTCGGTCGAGATCCAATGACTGTTAGCAGAATATGGAATCGATGGGTTCAGGACGGTAATACGCAACGCCATGCGGGATCTCAACGGCCACGTATCACTAGCAGCCGAGAAGACAGGATATTATTCGCATGGCCGTAATCGATCGTGCAACCACGTCACGAGCCGTGAGTCAAGAAACGGGGTCGTTTGGAAGACAACAAGTGTCTGCACGAACAGTTCGACGACGTTTGCAGCAGCATGGACTCTCAGTTCGGAGACCATGGCTGCGGCTTCCCTTGACGCTGCATCATAGACAAGAACGCCTTCAATGGTGTGATCAACGACGAACCTGGGCGCACGAATGGCGAGAAGTCATCTTTTCAGATGAATCCAGGTTCTGTGTACAGAATCATGATGATCGCATCCGTGTTTGGCGGCATCGTGGTGAACGCACACTGTCAGCGTGCATTCGTCATCGTCATACTAGCCCATCACCTGGCGTGATGGTATGGGGTGCCATTGGATACACGTCTCGGTCACCTCTTGTTCGCATTGACAGTGCTTTGAACAGTGCACGTTACATTTCTGGTGTGTTACGACCCGTGGTTCTACCCTTTATTCGAGCCATGCGAAACCCTACGTTTAAGCAGGATAATGCCCGACCGCATGTATCCGGTATTGTACGGACCTTCCTTGATACGGAACATATTCGGCTGTTGCCCTGACCAGAACGTTCTCCAGATCTTTCACCAATAGAAAACGTCTGATCAATGGTTGGCGAGCGACTGGCTCATCACCAAACGCCAGTCACTACGATTGATGAACTGTGGCATCGTGTTGAAGCTGCATGGGCATCAGTACCTGTACATGCAATCCAATCTCTGTTTGACTCAATGCCCAGGCGTATAACTGTTGTTATTACTGCCAGAGGTGGTTGTTCTGGGTACTGATTTCTCAGGATCTATCCAGCCAAATTTTTTGAAAATTTAATCACTTGTTATTTCTAGTATAATATATTTGTCCAATAAATATCATTTTGTTATCTGCTTTTCTTCCTGGTGTAGCAATTTTAATGGCCAGTAGTGTATTTTTAAACTAATAAATAAAATATATTTTTTCTTTAGAATTGAAAAATGTAGTGTTTCGTTTATTGAATTAAATGAAAATTAAGTTCGTGAAATTTTGATGATTTACTAAATTTTTTGTCATTGAGGTAAATTTGTGATCAATTAAACTTTACTATATAATTATTAGCTAAAATGAATTTATTTGAATTAGAAACGAACTCGTATTAATTTATAAGAATTTCGTATTTATTTATTGGTTTTATTTTTTTATTTTATGGTATCATCGCGCAAAATTTTTCCCATTCATAAATTTGTAAATTGGATTTCAAAAAAAAATATTATTATATGGAAAAATGATGACACTAGTAAATATGCATTGACATTAAAATCAGATTGTGATTGAAATGTTAGATGTGAAAATAAATTTCTGACATTGCAATGAAGATTATAAATGAGAGAGAGAGAGAGAGAGATTTTTTCTCAATAAATGTATTTTATGTATTTTTAAAACATGCTTTACGCTTTTTAGCATTTTTTCTCAATAAACATATTTTATGTATTTTTTTAAAAAATGATTTATGATTTTAAAAAATTTCCTCGCGATCAATATACCTTATATATTTATAAAAATATGATTTACGTATTTTTAACATTTCTTTATTTTTAAGAGATGATGAAGGATTTTTAATATTTTTCTCAATAAATATATTTTAAATATTTTTAAAAACTTTTTTACGTTTTTAACACTTTTTCTTATTTAATACATTTTATATATTTTTAAAAAAAATTCTTTACATTTTTTACCATTTGTTACTCATTCAAATTAATACTATACCCTCATATTTTGTTAAATATCATATAATTATATTTAATAATCTGTTCCTATTCGTATTGGCTATTGAAAGTTATATTCACTACAGAAAAATTCGTCATTTCACTTTTATCAACACAACTGAATTATTTTTTAAAACTCAATACTTTTCATTCAATTTTTAATATATCAATCTATTTTTACAAGTATAATCACATGTATTCTCCATGAGAAATATGATACTCATAAAATGCCCCAAAATCAGTTTCAATTATTTTATTGGAAACAAACCTCCTTCCCTTTTAATAAAATATGAGTTAGTTTTATCTATATATTTTTCTTCTATTAGATGTATCTTTCTTTTTCATAAGAGATTTCTCTAAATCCAGATTTTTGCTATTTTGTATTTTATTTTGTTTCCAAATGATGAAAAGAATATATTTCCTTCCTTGTTAATATCCTGAAAACTAATCAATGCATATATTGATCAAGAAATAATTATAGAAATACTTAAAAAAAGGATTTTATTAGCTTGAAAATATTTATATAAAATATTTTTTGTGTATCATTATATTTCAATGTTAGTTTCACGCTGCTCCAGTTTTACGCTGTTTGATTAATGCAAATTTGAAATAAAATTATCTGATTCTCTCTCTCTCTCTCTCTCTCATTTTAAAATATTCTTTAATATAACGAATTTCTATCAAAGAAAATTCTATCTATTTAATTTATTCTATCAAATTTCTATGTTATATAATATTAAGAATCAATTATTTGTAATTTTGTTTTTTATGTAGCAAAATTATAAATCGTATTTCCTTTTTTTTTTTTTTTTTTTTTTTTTAAAGCAAGAATTTTAAAGACTTTTAATTCCAGTGCTGACTCCGAAAAACATATTCCGTAATTTAACTTAAATGTAATATATTTATCCTTAGTCAGTTTTTAATTCAAATTACATAAGAATATTATATTAGTTACTATAATAATAATAATAATAAAAACAATTTTATTAAAATACCTGACTCAAATTTTAAAAAAAAATGACATTTTAACAAAACATAATATAAAACTTCGTGTACAAAGTAGTAACATAATGAAAATTTTTAACATTAATTTTAACTTAATAAATGTATTTTCATCTTAGTTAATTTCTTAATTCAAAAAATAGGAAAAAAAAAAGTATTTAAATTCATAAAAGCTGATTTCTTTCTTCAAATTCACGAAAAATAAGTTTTATATATTTAATTTAAATTAAAATACTTTTCAACTTTAACTTTTTCAATTTAAAATAAATTTATAAATTATATTTACTTACTTTAAAGTAATATAGTTAGATTTTTCTTGATTAATTTAATTTATATTTTTCTTAATTATTATAATATTTTCCTTGATTACAAAGATATTTTCTTCTTTAATCTATCATTTTCTTAATAGTCTCAAACTAAGTGGAAAAATATTTCTTTTTCAATCTGTGATATATAAGAGTTTCTCTTAATACCGTCATAATAAAAACTTGCTACGATAGATAAGATTCAACAAATCTAAATAGTTTTAGAATTTTTATTGAAGAACTTTATTACTGTGCATTGTATCAATGAATATGCAATGTCTCGTAGGACTCGTAAATTTCTGTTACTTATGTAAAAAACATATGTGTGTGTGTATTTTAATTTAATATGATATTTTTCTTTACTCTAAGTTATTGTATTTATAAAATGATAAAGTTTCAGTGGAGCATATCTCTCATGAGTTTCTTCCAATGGTATCATGAAAAAGCGGTATAAGTAAGAAATATCCCACAAAAAGATTTCTCGGAAAATCTGCCGTCCTTTGTTTTAATTACTGTGTTTTTGATTTTCTCTTTGGTGTTGCCAAATTGAATTTTTGTTGCTTTCCAAGCTTATTTTTCTCTCGTGTTTTACGTCATTTCTGTGTCATATATGCGGGTTCTTTTTAAGTGGCAACAGCTTTTAAATTCCTTGTCGACAAGAAAAAGTCAAAAATTCTATATCAAAACATCTATATATTGATCTGCTACTTTGCAAAGGAATTTTCATAAATAGTAGGCCTCATTCATCTATCAGAAGGGAGGAAACCACGAAAAAACCAAGAACTCATAAAAGCAATTGTTCTTACAAAAAGTAGAAACACTGTCTCCCAATGTTTAATTGTACCTGACGTGGAAGGAGGAAATTTTCAATCAAAAAAGTGTGGTTTTTCACTTTACAATCAAGGGGCTAAGTCTTGTTTGGTTCGATGTGTAGACTTGACTCTCTTTGTAAAAAAGGATCAAATTATTTGGGAACAAAACTATTCAATAAATAAACTAGAAAATTTTAAATTAAACTGTTGATCCAGCTGATTTGTTCCATTTCAATAATATCAAAACTTTATGTTAAGGCTAAATTGCCTAAAATGAATGGACTTGAAATGCATGAAAGCAGCAGAACACAGAAAATGATTAGGAATATCACAGGGCAGATCATGTTTTTATGTGTTCGCTATTTCGATTCATATCGATTAATATAATTATCACAGGGTAGATCATGTTTTTATGAGTTCGCTATTTCGATTCATATAGATTAATAGAATTATCACAGCGTTATATGATCATTTAAAATAACACCAAAAAATGCTGAACTGAATATTATATGTAAAGTGATTTTACGATAATCCAATAAGGTTGAGATAATCATAATCGTTACTGATGTAATTTTCATCAAATGTTGAAATCCAATTTAAATTAGAACAATGTTAACACAACATTGATTGATTTGAGAGAAATAAATTGAGTGTAGTGTCCTATAAAACCAAGCCAAAACATGAACTGGAATATTTCCAAATATTGAAACTAAATAATAGTTCGGGGCACTTATCTTACGAATCAAGAGGTGATGAACAATTTCATGGTAAATTTTGTGATGGCATTTCAATTCACAAATCCAAGAAATACGATATCTAGGTGGTATCTGTGACAAAAACATGAGATTGGTGAGTTGATTTTATCATTGACTTGCTATTCATTGTATTCTTCATCAGATAATGGAACAAGCTACGTTCTCGAATAACCAATTACCACTTGGAAGTAGGAATATAGAATTCTTTGTAAAAGGTAAAAGAGTAGATTCATATATATATATACATAGAGTAGATTCATATATATATATATATTCATATACATATTCATATATAAAACAAAAAATTTAAAGTATTTTGTAGAGTACATCCTGAAATGATGGAGATCTATCTTCTTATCATGATTGTACTGAGAATTTGGCTCAAGTCCCGTGAAACACATGCTTAACGTTCAAAAAGAGCCACTGTGGTGTTAAACATTTCGACAAAATGAATCCTTTTTCGAAAAAATATGTCTGTTATCACGTAAAACCAGTTTTTAAATTCTGGTTCTCATCAAGCTAACCATTACTTGAAAAATTCTGACCCTGGCGTATCAATTAAACATAATCTATCAGAGACATAGTTTCAATCCATTTCCTATAAACTCTTATAATTCTATTTCAGAGGGTAACAAATTAAATATGAAGCATGAACAGCACAATTTGCGATCACCATTTCGGTGACGATTAGCGAAATCATCTCCCACTGTTTCATTCAACTCTAAATGTCATGGATATTGTTTGCTACCGATTACATACATTTTTCTACTCATTGATCTAGCCTAAACTGTTGGGTCCCGGATTTGTTCCACTGCATTTTATTTACCAACGTTATTTAGTAACAATTTATAATTGGCAAATTGTTCTATGAAACTCCTACAGGGAGATGTAAAAAAGAAATAATAATAATTTCAACATATCGGCGCTCATTCTTAATATTTGATCATATTTAAGCATCAGCCCTTTATTGTTATTCGAGAAGTATTTTGACAATGAGTAGTTACCACGTGAATGATGTAAAAGGATGAGTCTCAGAGATCTGAGTTTTTGTATCCTTGAAAAAGAATGAATCTCTGGGGATAGTATAGTTAAAGGTTTATATATATATATATATATATATACATACACATACAAGACCTATAGTAGGACAGAGTGAATAGCTTAGAAGCCTTTCCCAGCTACTGCTGAACAACTAAGATGAATGTTGTTTAGTATTCTACGTGTATACGTTTTAAGGTGGATGATTAGAGTTTTCCGCGTTTCCACATTTGCGGCACATGAATATGCTGTGAGAATAATCCTCCAGGAAAAGAATTACACAATGAGTACTAAAATGCCTTACAACAAGTAGTGTACTATTTCAGAAGTGGCTAGGAACGAACTCGGGACCTTTCACTCTGATAAGCTGTCCACTTTAAGGTATTCATCCTGATATATGTGCATGAATAAATTAGAAAAATAACATCTGTTATCCTTTGCTAAACAGGAACTGGATCTGACCTTGATACATTATGTTTCTTAGAGCATATGACCTCCAGTGGATTCCATTAAATTTTTTAAGGAATACTCAGATCATGATAGTCTAGTGGAGAAAATCGGAACCAGAATGTATGGTAATCGATGCTTGATCATGCTATAATTTTATCCGTCTTTATGCAACAACCAATGCACATGGGTATTCCATGAGGTCTAATGTTTGGTTCTAATATGAAGAACTGTGGAAAGGTGTACACTAACTCAGGTGTCAACTCAGTCATTTACCCGTGGCTTACAACTATGGTTGAGTTTCATTTTAATATATAATGCAAATTTTTCTCTTCTTCTTTATTTGACCTCGTCGATCCTCGAAATTGGACGAAGATATTTTTATGAATAAAAATTATTTTCCTTTAAAAGTCTCATTGTTTTTATCATTAATAAAAATGTTATTTATGAATAATTACGTATTTGCTTTGAAATGAATCTTACTTAATAAACTTGTGAAGCATGTGTTGTGTAGAAACACTTTTGCAATGTATTCCGTTGTGTGATTGTAATGCGTTTGTTGTGACATGTCAATGTGTGCCGCAGGTGAATTTTTGTTTCTGCTGTGGGGCATCAAAGTCTGCTACAACGTGCGCAACGCCGAGTCCGTCTTCAACGAAGCCAAGCACATCAGTTGGGCTGTTCACAGCATCACCGTCGTCAACATCATCATGGTCATGATACAGTGAGTACATTTCTCTAAAATTGCATTCCTTTAAGATTGCCCCAGCACGATCAGTCAAGTCGTGTGCCGGAGGGCGACCACGTTCCCCGCTGGAGCGCCGTCGGCTGGGGAACTAATTTCCGATCTTCCACTGATGTGGAGAGAAGGGTACTTGTCACATGACCGTGCCTCACAATGGCGAGGCGCTTGCTGGTATATTCCAGACTACTTAAGGGCACGCTGAGGGTCCACTAGCAGTTATGGCTGCATTAAATTACAATCCTATATATGTATGCTGCAGGGGTTAAATTAGATGGACAATTGAACACCTTAGAGAGGGCATAATTCTACGGTCATACTTATGCATGTAATATATGACATTTTACATCAATGAATAATTTATTAATTACTATAAAGATGGAAAACATTTTAAATATTGTCATTGGTGAGTGTTTCAAAAATGAAGAATTTCTGAATTTTTCGAAATATTTTACTCATTAAAAATAGACGTTTCATTTAGAAATACACTTTATTCAGGGAAATAAATTTCTGATAGCAACTAACATATTTGGACGCATTTTGTCTATATTAATTCTAACTTGGTTGTAAATTTAATGCCAAGTTGATAACTACATTGCTAATAGGCTGGGCTTCAGCTCTGCTGGCTATCGATTCGAATCCCAACTGAAACATAAATATTTATAGTGATCAGTAGACACTTATACTGTACTTCTGGTCTAATTAGCTTCTGTGTAAAAACGCGGCCACAGGAAAACCAAAAAGATTTTACTAATAAATTCCAGTCTTCTGCGAACAATGAATATTTTATGCATTCATTAATTATACTGACATTTTATTTCCAATGTAAAGATATTTTTAACAAAACTTCCTGTATATATGATTTCAGTCATAAAAATATGGAATATTTTTCATAATTGAAATTAACAGTTGAACTTACTAAAATTATCCACATCGCCAACACAATAAAGGAAACTTCGATTTGTGCAATTTTATTTTCAGATAAAAAAAAAAATGGGGTATTATTTTTTATACTTAGTTGTCTCACATACAATTTAATGTAGATATGCTCTAAAATTTTATACTCTCTAAAAATTAATTGATTATTTAATTTACTCAATTCCTGTGCTTTAATAATGATTAAATTTAAGTTCCGTCAAGAAACTATCTTCAAATTAAAACTGAGCTAAGGCTATTTTCAGTTTGTAAAAATGTCTTTCAAAATATTTTTAAATGAAAAAGAAGGTTCATTTATCGCTAAAACAAAAAAATAGTACCTTAACATTTCGATCTAGATTAATTTTGAAGTTATTTAAAAACATAAAATGAAGCTTCTTTTGAGTTTATACATTTTCATACACACACACATTCTAGAGAAACATAATTATTAAAACAGAAGTACAAATTACTGTAATAAAGATCAAATAATATTCGTGATGCAGAAATACAGACATTATGGATTAAAAATATATGCACAAAGGATTATATTTTTAAGAAAAATATTTAAAATGAAATTGGGGTACAATAGTCATAATTCTCATGATTGGGAATCATGAATTTCTGATTTGATTCTTGTAAAACGAAATCTTTTGGATGTACAAACTGTCATCAAGTAATGTGAGTACTTAATATTTCATGTAATACAATATACTACACACATGTGAAATTGAAGTAAGTAAAATCCAAAAAATAGACATTAAGGATCATATATATATATATATATATATATATATATATATATATATATATATATATACATATATATATATATATATATATATATATATATATAAATAGAGATTTATAGATATAGATATATATATATATATAGATATATATATATAGATATATATATATATTATTCATACAAATGGTGCGTTAAAAATGATTCTTAGTTCAAAAAGCATACATTTCTGGAAAAAAATAATTATCTTTTATGGAATTTTATAATATCGATATAGAAAATATACAAACTTTTTTTTATTGAATTTACACACCATTTGGCGAGTGTGTGTATAGATATATATATATATATATATATATATATATATATATATATATATACCTAGGCGCCTCACATCAGGGGGACGCAAAAATTGAATAGAAAGTTTATTTTAATGTTGTCAATCGAATATAATATAATCATCGATAGGATCGTTTGCAAAATCGAATAGAAATTGTTGTTTTGAAACAGAGGGGGCCTCCAACGAAGTTTATGCTCCGGAACACAATTACGCTGAGTCAGGCCCTGAATATGTGAAAGTGTATTTCGCATTAAAGATGGAATTCACCTTAATCTGTTTGAGGTAGGTTGATCATCACTCAACGATCATTTTTTACACGCAAGGGCTCATTAGATCTTGTCCTACAGTTTAATGTTAACTCTGAGACGTTACGAACATCCAAGCCTAAGTTGGGATTCGAACTCATGAACTGTTGAACTCAAGATGGCAGACGAATGATAACTATTCGTCTGCCATCTTGAGGGTCAAGTACTTATAATCCTACCAACGCATTGTTTTCCTTTCATTTCTCCAAATTTTCCCTTCCTTGGCCATTAATATGCTTTTACAAGTGAAAGAAATAATTTAAACCTGCACAGCAAGATAAAACAAATTACTACTTCCACTTCCATGATCATTTCCGGGTTAGGTGGATTTTTTCATTAATGAGAATTGATACTGATTAAAGTTTTACTAAATTTATAATAAAGATTTGATCCCATTTTTTTATATTCCTAATGACCGGCTATATTAGAGCACCCACTCCACAGTTCTCCGGAAGACGGAAAGGGCTTAGTAAGCAGGAACCAAGCAGAAGACCCAAGACCTGGCTGACACCTCCAGGAGAACATTGCGACCCTCGCCCATTTTACATTGCCAGTCACCATTAGCAGACACGATGCATCTTTCACAGGCTTGGGATTCGAACTTTCTAACCTTCGATAACGAGAGCGAACACCCTTACCAATCAGGCCATCAAGACTCACATCTTGCAAATAACATTTCATTTTCAGATCCCTTTTTCAGCCACTTAAATTTTCATTTCGCAGAATTCCACTACTATTAATGTAGTTTTTTCCTCCATTGCTTCCGATACCGAACGTTTTTGATCAACATTTGTTGATCAAAAACGTTCGGTATATATTAGATAAAAAAGATGCTACTTACCTGCATAATAACATCCAAAATAAGTGAGAACAAACGAGCATTACTTAAATTTTTTATGATTAGCAAAGGCTTAAATAATCAGCATATTATCGAGAATCCATTGTAACTAATTGACTCTCGCTTACCGTTGCAAATACTTGCATCAATTGACGATTCTGTTCAATAATTGAACATTCAAGACTCAGAATGAAATTTCCCTTCAAAACGTTCGCGGTGCACGACTTCATATGTTAAGCGTAATGTATTTCAAATGACGAAGACATGAAAAGTAACTTGTCAGCCATAACGAGTTATCTGCATTCATTCCCGGGGAAATTAAGTGCTTATAATTACA
Source organism: Latrodectus elegans (assembly GCA_030067965.1). NCBI lineage: Eukaryota > Metazoa > Arthropoda > Arachnida > Araneae > Theridiidae > Latrodectus > Latrodectus elegans. The sequence goes on from CM057813.1 coordinate 124,477,048, forward strand.
CCATTCAATGCTTTCCTTAATCGTTTCTAAAACAGGTTTCCATTCTAGAGAAATGAAATGCTAATTCACAGTAAAGGGAGAAAATCTACTATTCTCTTGAAATTTTTCTAATCTTTAGAGTTAAAAGAGGTTACTAATTAATTAAATTTCAACAATAATCACCAACTAAATTTTCTTTTCTGGACAAAACTTCCACCGACTCCATGGAATTAAATTAAATGAAAGAAAATTGCAATGCACTTTTTTTAGTATAATTGGTTAAATTGATTTTCGTATTCAAGATATTTAGAAGTAACTGGAACCATGTCTCTTGCAGTCTCGTCATCCTTCCACAAGCCGGACCAGACGTCAAGTATCTCTTCGGGTTCATCAGAACACAGCTCAGCACCACCGTCACAGTCATCCTGATCTTTGGACCTAAAGTAAGGCTCCATTTTCTTCTTCTCAACAACAATACCAATTAAAGAATTCAGTTCACGCTCATTTAATTGAGTTTTTATATCGACCTAAAAAATTATCACTATCGATATTTAGAAATTACATCAATCGAACAAAAACAATATATGAGCAAGAGAAAAGAATTAATCAAAAAGAAAATTTTCAATATTGGCGTTAGAAAGGCATTAGTCTTATTATTTAAGAGATTGTTAACAAATATTGCAATTATTAATTTAGAATTCAATTAATTAATAAAATGTTTAAAAATTTACATCGTCCTCGCAAATTTAAACTAAATATAAAAGGGATATCTTGACTTGTGATTTTTCATTTTGCTTTTTCTTCTGCTCTATTGTCAACGAGATAATGTCTTGAATCAATAGAAAATGACTTCTCAAACAAATGCTTTAGTCTAACGATTTCTTATTGTACCTTTTGAAGAATACAATAAGAAATCGTTTTTCATTCACAAAATGAACTTCGACAGTATTCTCAGTCATTTCAATGTGAACTTCGCCTTGTTTGCTTCAAGTTGTATTAAATTCGTCGACAAGTCGGATTTACAACGCCGTATTAATACGAAATTGTAATTAATTATTTATAACGTAGATGAAACGTTATCAGACGTCATGGATATTTTAACTCAGTGAGAATTGTAATAAAGTGGCGTAATCCTGATCTCAACTGGAGCGAAAGAAACACTCACTATATGGTTAATACAACAAAAAAGAAATGATAGAAATTAATTTTTTTTTCATAATAGTAAAAAGCAGAATGATTTGTAATAAAGGTTGCGACTTCAGACACTGTATATAGAAGAACTAATAATTTATATAGTTTAAAGCTTTCCTCGATTAATCAATAAAATAGAAAAGATATTTATTTTACCTAGAACGATTAACGTTTTATTTTGAAAAAAGTTGTATAAATTTATTTTTAAAAAGTAAAAAAATAAATAAAGAAAGAGAGATTATTTACTTCCTTCTTTTTGAAAACACATTGTAAAAAGAGGAAGTAAATCCCCAGTATTTCAAAACAGTTTGATGACAGATATTATTTTTATCTTGCTTTGTTAACTATTAATGGTTAGTAGTTTATTTTATATGGGTGTGTGTTAATCCTATATTTTACAACATAAATACAGTTACAGACTAATGGTAAAAAAATATAACATAGATTATAAAAAAAATCGCGATAAGTTGAAATCATCCATCTTTTTTGCTTCGGATCTGAAACTCTCACCATGTTTGGAAGTAAGCCAAATTTTTCATAATGAATGTGCCTTTGAAAAGATGCAATGAGGTTTCGCAAAATATAAAATATGTCTATATAAGGAATTTTCTCTAACATTAAAGAGCTTTCAAGGAAGTAATTGACTTAAACGTGTAAGTAAAACGAAATACAAGCAATAAATTTAATACTGTACGAAATAAACTATCGATGTTACAAAATAATTTATTTTTATATTTAGCTTAAACTATATATGCATATATATATATATATATATATATATATATATATATATATATATATATATATATATATATATATATATATATATATATATATATACAAAAATATAGCGAAATGAAAATTTCTAGGCGCTATTAACGACACATTATTGGAGACTGCATGATCAAATCAATAATTGCTGAACCTCAACTCCTCAAACATACAAGAAATGTTTGTTTGAGGGGTTATAGATCCATAAAAAAAGTTATAGATGCAAAGATAACTTCTTTTGCATCTGCACAAGAAGTGTTGCTTCTTATATCCTACTGCCGATACATTTGACCCGCCTCTCATAAATTACTGTCCCAACTCTGAAACATTTTTGAACATGCTTAACTTACCCTCTATTGTGCCCAGATTGACGATTCGACAAAGATTTGATAATTTTGCTGGACAAGGAAGATTATAAGCATCATGAAGGTAATTCAGGAATATAAGACTATATGCGGTCTGGATATAGAATGAAGTGCAATGAATGTTAATGACTTAGATCCATTAAAGGGTATGAGTATGTCAATGCACTGTTAGAAATGAAGAAAAATTGACTGGAGGTGAGTTGCTTATAGAAAAGAAAGCAGCCTATATCATTTTTACCAAGGATAATGTCTGTATAACTCTGAAAAACGAAAGTTGACATTAGACCTTTCTACAATCACTTCTGCCGAAAGTGATAGTCACCAAATGGAAGGGAACAGCGTGGTTCATCGCTGAATAACCTGCAATGTTAATCTGCTTTCTTCCATGATAATCGGCTAGGTAATAAACAATTGCAGATGAGCTCATCCCCCAGAGATGTCAGGAGATTGAAAACATATTACTCAGAGACTGATGTAAGCGTAACTCCAGAACAGCCAAGTGCATTGATATCGATCCAAGGATGGTATGCAAGAAATCTTAGCACATTAAATAGAAGACAGCTATGAGATTTTGTGGTCTAGGTTCACATCTTTCCAAATATTTGTGCATCATGAATTTCCAGAAGCTTCATTTCACGATAAATTGTTGCAACACAGCCATTAATATTATCAATTAAGATATCCCCCGGTACAAGTATTCGGGTTGTCCATCCAGAAACGCATTTTGATAATGTAACCCCATTTGGAAGCATATGATGAGATATAAATTCCTTAAAAATAGCGTACGGCATTATACTTTATATCTCTTGGATAAAGCGAAATGTTAAACTTTCAGCTAATTTGACTAGATTCGTACTATGCTAATTATGTCATAAAAGTGGTACTATGACCAAAATCATCGTTCACGGATGTTGAGAATTTAAATGTTCGCAGAATTTATTTACAGAATATGGCATGCGAATTCTCAAGAATTTCATTTTTATTCTTTACGAATGTTTTCTTTTATGTTAGTATTAACAAATACAAATATGTACACTGCTGGACAATTGCTAAGGACGGATAACACTATCATCCATAGCAACCACAAAATGAAATGAAGCAATGAAATGAAGCAAAAAAATTCGGCTACGCATAAAATTATCTAAGTGATGTCGGAAATACATGCCAAAAATACTAAAGTTCGTCTATTAAATCTTTCCTGTAAAACTTTGACTTGAAACAACAACTGTTCACACGTGTCAAAACCTTTAAAGGTCTTATGAACGCTATCACGTGATGAACAGACGTGGAAAAAATTTACACACGCATACTTCTTCTTACTATATCTCGCACTTATTCTAATTTTCCACATTTTGCTTCCTTTCATTTTGTGGTTGCTATGGATGATAGTGTTATCCGTCCTTAGCAATTGTCCAGCAGTGTATAAGCATATAAACAAAGAAAAATTATTTACAAAGCGTCTTGGGCTTTAAATATTTATTACAATTTTAGCAAAATATAAAATCTGTTACATAACAAAAAAGTAAAAAAGTACGTACATACCAACATATTTTCAGCTATTATTTTTCACCCTTTTTGAAATCTCGACTTCTGTTGGGTAACAAAAGAATTATCTCTTCAAGCAGCACCCTCTGTTATGTCGCTTTGAGATCACTCTATGTACATATTTTTTCGAACATATTATGTATGGCAATTGCATGTTCTTTTTTAATTAACATGTATATGTTTCTCACTTGACAAATTGAGTAAATCAACTTTTAAGTTTTATAAAACGCGTATAAAAAACTGTATGTATTATATAGCTTAGTATACAAACAACAAATATTATTTGTAATAAGAATTAACGTCATAAATGTGTCATATGTAAATAATATTAAAAGACTTTAATCTAAAAAAAATATATAAAGTTGAGAAAATACTTGAAAGGAATATAAAGTATTTTTCTCTGGTCTTCTGGAATCAATCGATTTGACAAATGAAACCCTCGTATATACAATCATGAATAATTACTCCAGCTTATTGAATTTTTTCATTGATTCATAATTATCCAATAATTTATATCGATATCTGATATTAAGCAATTTATGACATTATATTTCTTTTAATTATCCTTTTATTAGTTCATATGAATAATCCCACTTATAAATGTCGTCTTGTTTTCAGTTCTATCGAGTGATCAAAGGACAGGGTGATGTGTGGGACAACCGAGCTCGGGCACGAGGGGTGACGGCATCATTTTCTCTCAACGGAGTCGGTCCGGTCAATGAAGAGCCCCAAGATTTATATCAAGAGAACGAAGAGCTCAAGGTGACTCGAGAGAAACTTCGTTTAATTTATTTTAATTTTCATTCAACAATTTCACTAATACATCGTTAAGTTTAATAAATCTCAGTCACCAACTTTGAAAGTAAATGAAAATTTACAAATGCACTGATGAAAAGCTTAAAAAATGAAAGAACTGGATTAATTTAATTAAACATATGAATCGATACATTTAACTAGCTATTTCACAGTCAACAACAATTTACTCTAAATAATAATTAACTCAGTATACAAAAATTGTTACATATAATAAAATGCTTGAATGGCAAATTATGCAAAATTAATTTCATTACTTTTCAATATCAATCTTTTTCTTTTCCAGGAGGAAGTTCAGAAATTGGCTTCCCAAATAGAATTCATGAAAATAGTCCACATGGAAGTCAATAACCGTCACCTAAAGCCAAAACATGGAGGCTTCTTCAGCCAGTCTACCAGTAACCAGAGCCCAGTGATCAAAAACATCTACATGAAATTCGAAAGTACCGATTCTCCGGGATCACGAATTTCCCCGGCTGCGGAACTAGTCAGCGAAAAAGTGTGAATGATCTGATGCCAGATATCACTTCGAAATTAATTTGAAAAGAAAAGGAGAAAACGATTTCTTGTAATTGGTTGCACTTCGATTCACGAGAAGAAGAATCTTGTAAAATGTTCGAAGTGGTTAAATCTTCGAAAAAAGTTAGTTGTGCCCGAAATTGAAACGCAATTTTCAGAGGGAAGTTGAACAATTTAAAATCAACGTTGGCAAAAATTCAAATCCTTGCAAATGGAACAAGTGGTTTCTCGACTACTGTAATGGCGTTTTTTCTCGCAACTTGGATTTATTTGGAAGGCATATTTATGGGTGAACTTTAGACTATTATTTTATTTAAAAATCGTTTGCCCTTTTACCAAATAAAACATGTATTAGTGATAGTAATGATTCCATGCAGAACAAAATTTTATAGCATAAAATTTGTTCAGGTATTCAGTTACTAAATGTCTTAAATGAATAGTTTTTTTTAAAGAACATATTTCCTAAGGAATGAATCTACTCATATTAATAAGATTCATTGAAAAAGTTTTTTTATTTTTTCATAAAATACTATGCTACAAAGATAATTGGGTTTTGAAAATGTCTTTACCTTTCTTTCTTTTAAAAAAAATTTTTAATGAAATGTTTCATTTAAACGACATTAAAAAATAAAATAAGAACAAATGCATTATTAAACTTTTTTGATAATGCTATTTTATTTAGCAACAAAAACATCTCGCTTAAGCAGTCGGGCAATTTAAATCATTAAAATATTTAAAAAAAACAAAATTATATATATATAAAAAAATTAAAGAAATAACATTTGAAAGAGTTTCTAAAAATATATACATTCCAGAAAAAAAAATTTTCAAGTTGATTTCAAAATGCATTCCATGAGTAATGAAATTAAATTTACCAAAATGTAATGTTCAAAAAAATTAAAGCTAGCATAACATGGCTGACAAATTCTTCATTTTATCAAAAATGTAAGCGTTAGTTATTAAGAGATTGCCTATTTTACGCCTAACGCAACAGCTGTACATTAAAATGCTTTTAACTATATATATATATATATATATATATATATATATATATATATATATATAAATATATATATATATATATATATATATATATATATATATATATATATATGATAAATATTTTAAATCTTTACGCAATAAAAAGAATCAAATCAAATATTGCTCAAACAGCAAACTTCTCTAACTTCGTTTTAAACATTTTTGAAAGACATATTGCGCATTAAATACAACCATGCTCATCAAAACAAAACATACATTTTACATAAAATGAAAATTATAACTCTTTACTACAACTCATTATCTCTCTGCTCAATGAAATAATTTTTTCAAAAAAAATTTGTTTAAATAAAGACTATCATGATCTCTTGAGGTGGAAATAAAGCACTCTAAAATAAAAAATAAACGTGTTAATAAGGCTTATGTTCGCAAACATACCCAAATTAAAACCATCCATAACAGAATAAGGCAAGAAAACTTTAAACCTTTATTTAATGAGCAATTTCCATTGTAATATTATTTAAAATTTTGCAAATAATTATTTTTGTTTAGTTTTCGCATCATTTAATTAAAAATTAGACAAATCATAACATTTTCAATTTTTTTTTAAGTATTTTATTGAGTATGCGCAAGTTTACCAAATTAATTGACATTTTATAGCTGGCCAAGAATAAAGCTTCATACAAATATTATTATAATACGCTGCAATAAATGTAAAATTATAATGCAAATTGCAGCGCACGAGTTGTAATATTACTTAAAATTCTTTCGATAGCTAATAAATAGTTTTAAGTTTTACCATAAGAAGAGGTCATGATATTTTGACTGAAGCTATGAAATCTTTAAGAAAATAAAATGCATTATTTTGATAAATGTTCTTTAAAATGTGGGGAATAATTTACACAAAAATTATAGTGATAAACCATGTTCTTTTAAAGATATTTAGTTTATTTATCATTTGCATACATTTTCTCTTTCGATGTGCATAATATTATCAAATTTAATGTTTAGTAATATTAAAAAATCAGACAAAATCTGGTTTTACATTGTAAATATCAGCTGTTCAGCAAAAACTACTTATTTTCCTTCCCATATGTTTCTAGATTTAAAATAAATGAGATTACATAATTTATATTAACGTAGATCGTATTATAGGAGGAATAATGTTATAAAAAGTGCCACGGATGCAAAAATTTAAGTTATTCGGACCATTTTACATTTAGGAGGTTCATAACTACTTTTATATTATGAAATCATTAATATAAATGCAAATGTTTGGCATTATAGAATCTTTTAAGACAATTTTTTATCTTAATTAAAAATTATCGTATTTGTGATAATATTAATAATGTTAACACCAGTGAATCTTAATTCTTTAAAGAATATTTACTTAAAAGCGTTATTAAATGAAGTTTTCCAATACTCTGAGCAACACTAACAGTTGGTTAGATATGGAATAGTAAAATATTGCTTTTTTTAATTACTTTTAACCGATTTTCAACTTTAAATAGAATTAGTTACTACTAGCTCTGGCTATTCATTTTTACAGATTTGCACAAGTGCTAAAAGATGCAAATAATTTGCATAATTTTTAGCAGTTAATATTATTCTTAAGACAATTGCTTAAACATTTATGATAAAATTTACAATTTTTTTCGAAGGTGAAATTGCCTTTTTTTCCCCCCTATAAATTCAAATATTTTTCTTGATATCAAATAAAGTTTTTTTAATTAATTTTTTTTACAAAAATAACTTTTTTCTAATGATTGGGGTATGTTGGGATGTATTATCCCCTTATACCCAAGGAACCCACCAGAAACAGTGACCTCTTCGCCGCCGAGGCGTTGCCCCGGGTGCACCACAGGGGGTGGGCCACCATCGCACCCTAGATGCCGAGATACATATGAAGAATGGTAGACAAACAGGATCACTAGACGAGCACAGCAGATTTTATTAACAAACGATGCATCCCGGCGACACATAACAACCACGTCTTACTCGGGAGTTGAACCTGAACCCACCCGGCAGAAGCCGAGGGCTCTAACCACCATACTGGCTGGGCGACACAAAAATAATTATTATTCTAGGATTTATATTTTAAAATAGTATTAAAATATAGCAACAGATAAAAAAAAATTATAATTACATAATGAATATCATTGATTTTGTGACAATATTTAGATTAATAATAGAAATAGAGATAGATCAAAATTCAAAGTAATTTTAACTTTGCACTTTAAAATATTCCGAAAATCGGAAGCAGTGGAAATACATTCAAAATGCCTTAAGATTTTGAAATATTAAGCTGACTCTGTAAATATTGATTTTGCAATTAATATAACTGAAAGAAATGTATAACAATTGAAAAACGAATGTTGAAATGATAACTAACATCATGTACTCATATATGGAGCTCATTCACATAAGACATTTTATCTTTTATTGAATGTTAGATATCTTTCTTACTCATCATTATGCCTATGATGAAACACGTTGTTCAAGATAATTGTAAATTGGGAAACGTTGAAATGAACTCATTCAAACATAACTGCTCAAGAATTCTTGTCTAAAATAATATTTGATACATAATATGAATATCAATAACAAAGGTGATTTTAATAAACACTTCAAATCCAAGTAATAGAATTAGGAATTTGAGGGACCAAGCGCATAATATGTTACATGAAAATGAAATAAAGATGTAATCATGATTCTCTTTTTAAGCAATTTTATGAAAATTGCATTAAAGATTTTAATGTGTTCATATTAAATTATGTAATTTGATTTGAAATGTGAAATCAAAAAATATTTAGAATAAAATTTCAAAAAATCGGAAATTTAGTTTAAGCATATTTTTACATTTCATTCTCCTTAACCGTTGTAAGCAACTTCAAATACAAGCAATAAGATTATTTCTTTTAAAACCTGAGTGACCGATTTATGAAAATATTTTAAATTATTGTTCATGAAACTTTTTTATGGCTCTGATTCGTGCAGTACTTATTTACATCGTATGAAGGAAATAAGGAGTAAAATATTTAATTAATTAACTAAATACACAGCATCTCACAAAAGTGATGGGACACTTGTGCTTTACAAAAGGAAATTAATAAAATAAATAAAAAATACTTGGACAAAATTTTGTGGGTGTGTTTCATACTTAAATTTAGTAACAATTATTACATAACGTTCATTTTGTCAAGATATTAAAATATTAATTTAATAAAAATATAAGTGCTTAGAACGGAGCAAAAAATAGCTCACATAAGTGATGAGACACCGTTAGATATGCATCAAAAATCCTCTGAAATAAGCAATTAATATATTTTTGGATGTTTTATTTTTTCTCATAAGCAATTGGTAATAATTTCTAAAATCGTCTACAGTATTTTTGTCCAGATTGTTTCGAAATTTTTGTGCTTTTAGCTGTGTGTAGCCATGAATGCTTAACAAAAAGAAACTTCCCCTGAAATTTGAAAATTAATTATTAATTTGCATATTGATAGTGGAAACTCTATTAGAGAAACTGCTGAAACAATTATCTTGAGTCATTCAACAGTTTTCAATATCATTAAACGATATTAAAGGAATCATATGATTTAGAACAAAGAAGATATGGACTCCCACATCAAAGCTATCCAATGGAATAAAGCAAATTGTCGTTAGAATTATTAAAAAAAAAAAAATCCAAGAATGGATGCTCCTAAAGTTGCTGCTGATTTACAAGCATTATATGGAGTAATTGTTAATCCTGAGACTGTTATAAGAGCAATTTGATCTAATGGATATCACGATAGAGTAGCCAGGAAAAAATTCTTCGTTAGAGAAAAGAATAGAAAAATCAGACTGATTTTCGCAAAATCCAACATAAATAAAATTCTGATGACTGGAATAAAATTATATTTGCTGATGAGAGTAAATTTAATGCATTTGGTTCTGACGGTGTAGAATCTTGGTGTGGAGAAAACCGAGGGAAGAATTTCGCGTAAGCAGAACTTGGTGCCAACAGTAAAACATGGTGGAGGAGGAGTTGCAGTATGGGAGGGGGTGTCGTCCATTGGAGTGGGTAATTTTGTTTTTATTGACAGTAAAATATAGATCAGTACAAGTATATTCACATTCTAAAGCAAAATTTGAAATCTTCATCACGAAAATTGAACCTTCATAAAGATCTTAAATTCTACCAGGACAATGACCCCAAACACTGCTTTTAACGTTAGACTCTGGCTGCTGTATAACTGTCCTGAAATAATAAAAACACTACCGCAATCTCCAGACAAATCCCATAGAGAATATTTGGCAAAAATTCGCAAACACAACATTTCTTCAAAACAACAATTAAAATTGGTGCTTCAAGAAGAATGGGGTAAAATCACTAACATCACTCCAAAAATCACAAAAAAAAAAAAAAAAAAAAAAAAAAAGGCCAAATATATCCTAAGAAGTTTAAAGCATGTTTTAAAAGTAAAAGGAAATGCAAGAAAATAGTAAAACTTTAAACAATTAAAAAGTAAAATTTTTGGATAAATATTTTATGGGAAAGAAAGTGTATTTTTTTATCCGTTCTAAGCAAATCTATTTTTATTTAATTAATATTTTGACAAAATGTATGTTATGTAATAATTGTTACTAACTTTAAATATGAAACACACCTTCACACAAAACATTTGTCCATGCATTTTTAATCTATTTTATTACAGTTTTCTTTTGTAAAGAGCACAAATGTCCCATCACTTGTGTGAGACACTATATTTAAAAACATAAATTTATTTAAATAATAATTTTAAATATAAATGTTGATGCCATTATGAAGATTTAGATTTTGCAATAAATAATCATTGTTTGTTCTAAAATAGAATAATGATTCTTACGATATAAATTGTAAGAACATGTTAAAAGGTGCATATAATGCTTTTCATAATTATTCATGTGAATAATATTTATGAAATTTTCTCTGATCAAACTTTCATATTGTGAAATATTTTATCATATATAAATGTATTTTTTAAATTTTATTTTTATGGCAGTATATTTTGTAAAGAAATACTATAAATGAAAGAATATCAGTTTTAAATAGGAGAACATTAACGTTAATAAAAAAAATAATAATTTGTATTTTTAGATTATGTTTTCGAAGTAAAAACAAAATTCAAGATTAAAATCCTTATTTAATTGAATGGAAAAATAAGCAGTATTTCTTTTAAACCCTTTTCTTATCAAGAATTTTTCAACAAATGTTAAAAATGTTTATTTTCTGCGGATGTAAAAGTTGAGGAATTTCTAATCTGTAAGGGAAACAATTCGAGGTAATAATCTTGATGGTAGATGCAGAAAGAATGTAGAATGTTTTAAGAATGAAAAATATACTGAGCGAATAGGATTAATATCGATATACCAGAAACTTCTTGGATTCAATATTCTTGACAAGAATCAACAATTTTGGAAAAGTATGTTCCACAAAAAGCAAAAACTTCGTAGCCCTGGGAAAATGAAAATGGTGTTGCCAAATTTCTTTTAAGGTTCTCTTATAGAATTTTAAGTTCAAGGATTTTATATATATAATACAGAGAGATATTTTATACAATAGTTTGCGATGAGTTTTTTCATTTTTATGAGTACTTGATAAATGCAAAAAACTAAATGAAATAAAATATCAAAATTTTTATTTGTGAGTTAAACTAGCATGTATTTTTTTTTTAAATAATTTATAAACATAAAGCATAAATCTATAAATTTAATCTTGCCAGAAGGTGTGTTTAAATTAGCAAAACAATTACAGTTATTTAATCAGAATAAGACGTTCTCCTATTTTAAAATCTTAATATACATCATAGATACCTGATAAAAATTAAAATTTCATGTGTTTTTTATTTCTGAATCGTTTTTGTTCTTGTAGCAGGTAGGTTTGTTAGGTTAAAAACCATTGTGGATCTTCTTGATGAGAGGTTTAGAGCTGGTATTGAGCAACACTGAATATTAGTTTAAAAGCCTTGCAAGAAATGATGGATTAATAATTTTAAATGAGAGGTTACTAATGAAATTGGTGTATCGTGGGAAAAGAATCAAATCTTTTATGGATTAAATGTTTACAATGGCTGTGCACCATTGTTTGAAGGCGTTCGGGCTCACGGATGACCGCAATCTGGTTCCATGTTGCTCTCATCTAGGGGGGGATAAGCCACAACAAATGTTGCCGGACAACCAGAACAATGAGAATAAAATCCTAGAAGAAATTATGACGTCCGAAATTTTCGGGTGTGAAAATTATAATATATTAATTTGTGTTAAATTTATGGTAATATGACAAAAATAAAAAATTTTAAAAGAGAAGAGGAAAAATGTCATTGAATTTTAGATTTCATTTTGATAAAACTGCGTTGCTTAAATTTATATTCATATCATTTCAATTGATGATTTTATTAATTTGAAATCTTCACTTCTTATTTAAGTATTATATAGTTGAATAAGTTTAAACCTCTCTTATCTCTCTCACTCTCTCTCTCAGCATAAATAAAACTTAATTTACATTTGTAGTCCTAATTATTAACAGGAAAAATGAAGGCTTAAAAGGATTTCTTTCCTGAAAACGGCAACCTTAGTAAATAAAACAGTTTTTATTAAGAGAAAAAAATGTTAGTCTACTTTATGCTGAAAATTATAATTATACCAGAAGAATTAGTTATTTTGATAGGTTGAACTTTAGCAATGAAAATTCTTTTAATAAAATCCTATCCATTCTGTGCATTTTTTAAAACTTATTAAAAGATTCGAACTTTATTTTAACTTTTATCTATGTTGATTTTTAATAACAGAAAATAATGAAATTTTTCTTGGAAACAAAATCAATTGATCTTCTTTAAATTAAATTCATGAAACAAAATGATTACATTGATTATAAATCAATTTGTTAATTTTTTTCCTCGTTTTAGTGCATTCATTTCAGTATGTATTATTCATTACATTTATAACATAATACTGCTGTTAAGTGTAACTCATAACTATGTTATTTTTATTCTAGAATAGTTAAATATCTTTATAAATTTAATTATTTTTTTATAGAATTTTGAATACAATTTTAAGGATTTTTCATGTTATTCACTTCGATTGTGTCTTAATAAAACATATAACTCTTTATTACTCGATTTATTGTTTCTTTCTAAAATATATAAAGGCTTGCTGCTATGCCATCAGAAGTTTCGTTATGCCTGCCGAGAATTCCATAATTGATACGACTTGTCTAAAATCCTTCTATTGGAGAAGTGTGTAAAAAATTACACTATAATTAAATGTATCAAAATTAACTTACAAATAAAGAAAACAAAATAGTTCCTAAAATTTTTAAAAAGACGCCCAAAAACGAAAGATTCGCTATTATATGTAGCTAAATCAAAATTCTTTCAGAATTGTATCAGATCCAGATTATTTATGTCTACACAATATTACTATTTTTTTTCGATGAAATAATTCCAATACATATTATATTACTCTATTAATTTCGAAAAGCTATCATTCAAGAAACATAATCAATTTGTCTTATTGTAACAAACTTAATTAGCTTGATCAAAAAAATTACATTTCCCACTTTCATAATAATCTTTTTTATTGGTACTTTTCAGAAGTAAAACAAAATTTCACTGCCAAATCACTTACAGACATTGTGAACAGTATTTTAACACTTAGCTTTATAAATGTTATTTTAGTTTGGGATGAATAACGAAATTGTTTCTCTTATAAAAATTATATTTAATGTAATTTTCATAACGGTACAATATAGAACAAATATATGTATTATTATTTCTAAAAACATATAGTGTACATAAATAACTTTATATAACTTATATATATATATATATATATATCAAAACTGTGCATAAAACAATCACTAAAGATATGTCTTAAGTATTGTATATATTATAATAGCTCTATATATATCTGCATATAAAAATGGAATTTCGCATGATAAATATTTGTACTTAATTGTAATACTGGCTGTAATACGTTTGAATGGTTGTTTCTTGTTTTTATCTCATTATCTAGTGTAAATAAAGAGCTCAATATATTAGCATGTGTGTATATTTACATAATCCGTATTACGTGTTCCACTCCGTTGGGATCAGTGTACAATTTTTGTATCATCTATGAAAAGTCGAGTTTTAAATTGTATATTTTGATGCCAAACGAAAGATTTTAATTTTGGGTGAAGAATATTCTGCTTAGAAAGAATATAATGCTCCGAGAATCTTTGGCGAGAATATTTTTGTGAAGAATTAGATTCAAGAGTTGGGAAAAGCATGCTGCTGTGTACTCCAGTACTTATTTTTTAGGAAAATGCATTGTATATCGGTATATGTTTAAATTACTATTCTGTGAATAAGAATTCGTTTCTGTAGAAAGTTTATAAAAATAAATGTTTTTTGTTTCGAGTCGGTCTGATTTATTTCATTTAAACATCAATTAAACTTAATCTTAGTATAGATTACTCGGGAAACTTGGCGATCTCAGCAATGCTGGGTGCATTTAGGAAGTCGATAATATTTGCAATTTGTTTTCTATTGGTGAGATTCGGTGGGTTGCTGCTTTTTATTTGCTGATATTTGTAAATCTCATATTCTTGTTTAGTATCCTGTATTTATGATTTATATGCCTTCGGGGGGTATTTTCAGATATATTTGTGTGTCATTATGAGAGATTATTTTTTTAGTTTATACCAAATCTTATCTCCAATCGTAAAACGCGATTTTGTCATTGACGACATTTTTAAAAATCGTGCCAAACGTGTTACGTATACAAATATTTTACCATCATTTACAAAATAATAATTATTATTCAGAAAAGTAAACAAATTTCGTTTTTAAATCTTTATTACTATATCTGAGCGTTATTTATCAACAAAGTACAGGGTGTTTGTAGGATTTTTGCTTTATTTTGATATTTATTAATATGCAGATAACGACGATATAAGCAAATTATAGACTTAAAAATCAAATTATATATTATATTAGTACAAAAGAACTCATATATTTTTATAGTATGAACATTTTCATAGAATAACTTGCCATTAAGTAGAATTTCATAATTTTGGGATTTATCGATCATCGAAATGTGTTACCAAATTTACAGACACCTGATGTTAAATTTATAATAATGTCACTGCACCAATAAGAATCTGATACACTGATTGATTAAATTAATTTAAATTAAACACGTCTATTATAGCAACAATCTGAATAGCAAATTAAGCCTTAATTTTTAATGTTAATTTTAATTTATAACAGCAATTTGAATCTTTAATTCTTTCAAATTAAATCGAAATTTCGAATGCTTATGTTTTGAAGAGAGGGACTTACAAAAATTCTAAGACAAATATGAGCAATTTAAAGTAATCCTAGTTTCAGAGCCAAGCGCGTAAAATCAGTTTTTCGTCCAAAATGCGAAGTTATGGTACACAACGAAAATCTCGAGATATGTAAGCAAATGTCTTAATGTGATTATTTTAGAAATTTATCCGTGAATTGACTTTATAGAGAGCGATGTAATGGAATGTACTTAGTTTTTCCTTAAAATTTGTTAACTTTATATAACTCAGAGTCTTAAAATGTATAATTTAAAAATGCGATTTGACTATGAGAAAATGATTTCGTTCACGGTAAACAACATGTGGCCAAACGTATTTGATCTTACAAGGTTCCAAGCGTCAAGGCAATGTATTTTACTTAGTGACTTCAATTGCTGGAGATAAGTAGCCGGAAATTTACTGCTCAAAGAAAACTTAATGTTACTTCGCGAAACTGTTTCAAACGCAAATGCAACATTTGCGTGCTGTTTCAACGAATAGCTAGGAGTTGAATAGTAGAATAGCCAAATGTCTCGAATTCAATACCTGTAGCGGATTATGCACATTAGTATCTTCGTATCTCGTTTAGTTTTCGGCTAACTTACTATGAATTTTACCTCTGAAGAGTCGCTGCAAATTTTTCTTCTAACCTCGATATCTCCTTTAGAAGTATCAGCATTCCAAAATTAAAGGATTCTATGACTTCCTTGTGTTCAGTGGTTGATATTACGCCTTTAAATCACATAAAATCTCCCTGCAGATGCTTAAAAGCTTGCTTAAATTTATTTTGTTTACATTTTTCATTTAGCTTTCTATAAAATTTTGATTATTTATCCAAACAAAGAGCATTGAAATTATTTTCAGCTTTAAAGCAATATTAAAAAATTTAGATTTCAGTCAGCTACCTTATTTTTGACTTCTCAATTCTTTGTTTTTAATATAGTACGTGTCTTTTCCTAAAAATACTGGCTTAAATTCTTTTTAAGTTTTCATACTATTTTATATTAGCTTGAGCATTTTGTCAATGTGGTGGTTTTTCTAAATTCGAGGATACAATGATATCTTTGGTAACAAAAGGCAGATTAGTAGACTAAACAAGCGACCTTTCGAAATATTGATCTTGTATTGTCTTATTTCAAATATTACTGGAAACATGTTCTTCGAGAAAAAGAAATTGTGGTTGACTGGAATACTGAATATTTTGCATCCTCAAAGCCACAGTGGAATAAGATGTCTATTC
Source organism: Latrodectus elegans (assembly GCA_030067965.1). Lineage (NCBI taxonomy): Eukaryota > Metazoa > Arthropoda > Arachnida > Araneae > Theridiidae > Latrodectus > Latrodectus elegans. The sequence continues at coordinate 124,493,804 of CM057813.1, forward strand.
CGACAATTTCGCAGCATATGAACTCGAAATACTTTTAACCGGATTTTAAACTGTATTAACTGGTCACGCTGATTTCAGAAGTTATTTATTTCGTTTTAACATCATGGCCAGCGAACTTAGTGCTTATAGCGACACTGTAGAAAATATTGAACAGGATTCCCTGCACAGAAAGTTGCATGCAAGTGCCAAAACAGTTTTCAGAACCGAATTAAAGCGTCTCTTCATTTGTCCACTCTGTATTTTTTTTTCTTTTAATCTTTTTGAGAATTATGAAGGAATTGCTATTTTACTTAAGTTTATTTGTCCTTTCAGCTTATATATTCTTTTATTGTTGTTGTCTTGTAAATGATTTTGTGGATAAGTATACTTACCTTTGTAATCCTCGTGGTATACTTTGAGGAACACGAAGAATTTCGTTTAACTTTTAATAATTTTTTTATTTATTCTAAATGTGTCTCTGGTTAGTTTTTTTCGAAATTGTTTCGGCACAGTTGAATAAATTATTTGAGTGTTAGTAATAGGTTTCTTTCCTTATTTCTAACGTAATAAATCTGCGCTTTAACAAATCGCTTTCATCCGATTCCATCTCTGCTTTCATCAGATCGCTTCATTCCACATTTCCACTACTGCTTCATTTCAGATGCAATCACAACGGAGTTTAAATTATATCCTTAACTTATTCACTTAGATAGATTTATCGCTTTGTGTCCAAATTTTTTCATACTGCGGCTGATTCATTAGTTACCTGCTGTTAAAGAGATTCCAAACTATACAATCATTCATATCCAGTGCAGGATTCGAGTCCTTGAACTGAACTGAAAAACAAAAATCATTTAATGCCCAATTCAGTTCCCAATTAGACTGAGCAGTGTGAAATAAGAGACCAAAAGTGTTAAGGAGAAAATCTTAGCAGAAATTTTCAGGTTTGATTGTAGTTCGATATTTATGTTAATTTTTATATGGATTCCTTTTCAATTGAGAGTTTGAAAATCTACCAGATTTCAATCTGCAAGGTAAGAACAATTTTTTTTAATGTACTGTGTGTATCAAAAAAGACAATCCAGTTCCAATTATCTATAACACATAAATCATTTTTAATCTTGCTAACAGCATTCTTTAACAATAATTCCTAGTGGTTGTGGTGATGCTGAAATGTTCATTATTTTAATAATTCGCCGGGTCATACGTGTCTATTAATTTCTATATCTATGCTTGCATTCCTTCTGTGTGTATTTTTATACGAAGTGGATACGCAACTTTAGATACTAACAGGAACAAAGATTCTGAACCATTAAAAATAACCACGACTTGAATAAGAGATGATTACTGAGCTGAGAGTTGAATGACCATTCAGTCAGCCACTTGATGTTTGGCTCATTATACTAATGTCTTATTTTAAACCACGAAATGAAAAGTCACACATGAGCGTACCATATGAGACATGTGACAGAAAGTTTATTCTATTTGTATAAGAGTCTTACAAACCCAGAAATATTACTTTTTTTAAAAGAAATCTACCAGAATTTGGCTATCTATATATAAAAGTGCAACTAAGTAAAACTTCTCAGTTTATTTTTTATAACTCCGGACTACAGTGGCATGGTTGGGAAGCACGTAGTTCTTATTGTTAGAAGATAGTGAGTTTGATTCCTGATTTAACTGCAGATGTTTCTTTTGTTCTCCAAATGAAATACCTCTGGGTTGGCAGATCAAGTCTTGAGGTCTTCTGTTTGGTCCAAATTTCTTAATTACAGACTCAACCCACCTTCTAATGTTTCAATCAGATCAATATATAAAGTGATTTCTTTCCTCAATGTCAGCTATAATCATTTAGTTAACATCAAAACCAATCAGCATAATCTACTTACGCGTATCTACCTATCCATTACCCCGGTTAATATGGCTTTTGAAAACAAATTTTTTTATATTTTTACATTGAGATCAAATTGGAAATTTTCTGTCATCCAGTTATTATATATTTTTATTATTATTTTAAGAAGTGTCTAGGGATTTATTCGTGGATAACTTATTTATATAAAATAATATTTTAAGTGCTTATTTACACAGAATATGTGCACGTCATCATCTTTAGTAAAATTCAGTTTTGTCTTATCAGCAGGCAGTGAATGATCGTCTGACACTTGGTTGGAACATAAAGGTAGAATCTCTCAGCTGTAAGCTAATCAGGGATGCTTTATAATGTGATAAAATTGCCGATCAATGGAGATGCATAAAAGTTCTGTGTGTTTCTGAGACGACATTACGTAATTCACCAAATAACCTTCATTATGCGTGTAAGCATATTAAATGTGAAAATTAACGTCTACGTTTTATTCAAAAATTGAGTTATAACTATATGTTGCTATTCAAAAATCACTCCCTTGTTAATGATTCTACAAGTTGATTATAAATATTTGTGTGAGCAAGAGACAGAAAATCCCAGTGGCTCAGTGACTTCCCATAAAAATAGCAATGTGAGGCACCATTTGCAGGGGGCAGTGTTTGGGAAGGCGGCCACATTACCCACTTCTATAGAATGCTGAAGCTTCGTGGGTTGGGACATGTCTACGTTAATCAGTGACGTCCAAAGTTCTTTCACTGGTGTATCATGGATGAGGAGAACAGGGTGCCAGCTCAGATAAGTCTCTGATAACTGAGGGTGGCTCAAAAAGATGAAGCTCTTGCAGATGCTAGGGAAATATTTAGAGCCCATTCATCTTAAGGTACAGTCCGGGATTCACTTACACCGCTATACGTGTGTGAATAGGGTGGCATATGCAAGGAAAACTATCATATTAAAAAGAGAATAATCCATGACTGAACAGAAATGTTTTGCACTAATCATTTATAAGCTTTGATATGATTCTCTAACGTCTATTTCAAATAAAAAGAATAGCTAAAGCTTTTCAAAAATTTTGTTAAGGTGATGGATAAAAATGGCTCCGGGTCTCATTGCTTGAAGGAAAAACTTCCTCTCCCGCAATATTTCTAAAATAAATTTCATTATATGAAGTTGAAAAATTAGCATATAAATTTAAAATTTTGCAAAAAATCATCAGGCAATGCATTAACAAGAGACTACAGTCCTAAGAATATGGACTACAGTGTAGCTATAAAATTGTACTTTATGGACTCAAACTGAGATTTTCCCTTACAATTCGTCATCAAAGATTAATAAGTAGAGACACCTAATAACACAATTGATCTTAAGTTTAGAAAAATTGATGGCTGTTCCGTTTTTATGTCTGAACTTGTATTTAGGGATATTTGGATTTTATCGGACAGTCGTGCTTTTATACAGCACCTATCTCACTGGATGACATTTGTGGATATGACAAGCCTGGATATACTAGAGCTTTCCAATCAGCTTGCTAAAAGACACTCTATACACTTTCAATGGGTCCCCTCCCATGTTGGATAGAATGGTAATGAGATTGCTGATAATTTGATCAAGGCTGCCTCTATTTATAACCTGCATGACAACGCTAAATTAACCTATGTTAAAATTTGCTCCTACTCACTCGTAGTACTTTGGCAAAAGACCTCGATGGTGCCACAAGCTCAATATATCGAGAAAACAGCAGACGGCTCTCTCACATTTTCAGAGAGGCCACATCAAATCACTTACCTCTCATCAGGGCGAGAGGATCTTTACAGAGTGTTATTGGTGTGGGGCAGCTCAAACCTCCTCCGATCATATTCTTATTTGTCTAAATTTTTGTTTTTGAGATTTTAAGGGATCCAATTTTATTTTTGGACCTTCTGGACATTTTTGGTTTTATGGAGATGGTGTAGCTTAGCTACATTATCAAGAATGAGAAAAAATAACAATAGATGAATAATCAAAAATTACCATTTAATAATAAACACGCTTAACTTGATATAACTTGAATAAAAACAATAACTTGAAGCAACCAAACTATTTCCAATGGAATGTAAAACTTACTAATCCTTGCTGAACACTTAAATTGAATACTCCATATATGCCAAACACCGAAAATTTCGAACAAATTGTACATATATTTTTAGATTCGAATCGAACGGATACTGCTGCTTCATCATCCGAAATGAATGCTAGATATTCAAAGGCATTTGATATGGTTAAACAACTTGTGTTTAGATCTAGTGGTTTGAATCAATTTGAAATTGCTTGTTCTGCGATTTTAGATTAGACAACTTTTAGATTTTACATCGAACAAGTTGATGTACCGAATAATCATCGAAAATAGATGTGATGTATCTGAAATACACTGACCCTGTTTAAAACAGTTTGTGTCAACATAAGAATGACTTGTATCAATTCGGAATCTCATGGAAACCATGGCTCATGAATCGGTGTTTCCAAAAGCACTCATCTGAACAATTTCGAATAGAAGAGGAAGATTCAACATCCATATCTAATGGCTTTTGTCTGAAGTCAGTGTATCTTGATTAAACAATTTGCGCCAACTTCAAATGGTCAAATCAACGCGAAAAATGATGTTGAATCATGGTTACGACGTTTGTAGATCAATTGCTGATGCTTGGATCAAATGCATCTCACCAATACTTGGGCTACGAATTAAACGAGACAAGTCATCATTAGAAGTCGTGTATCCATGTAAAGTCAATCGAGAATGGTTAATAACGTGCTTCATCGTGCTGCTGGCTTATGGATTTGAAACACAACATTCACATGATGATCGGCAGATGTTTCAAGAGAAAGTTTAAAAAAAATTAATTAATCATATAGATTCGACTATTGCATGACTTGGTTGCTCACATTATAACACAGTTACTAAAGTGAAATCTGGTTATTATATGAATTTATTTTGAAAACTACTATATAAACTAATATTTTTTTTTAAAATATCCCAAATAATGTATTATGCTTGGGCAAAACACAATTTTTCTCCTTCGGATTTTTCATCAGTATTCTTAGTTTTTATAATATACTGTAGCAGTAGACAGAACCTAATTCTGAGCCTTCATGAAAACCCTATTTCCACATCATTACTATGGTTTGTTAAAAGATAATTTTGAATAATATGTTTAATGTTTTGTAGAATTTAATTCAATAAAACAGCAGACACAAAAGGTCATAGTAGCATTTATTAGCTACATATTCTTTCAAAATTACAATTTCTACATGAATATATACAAACCGTTTTTCAGACCACTTAGGAATCACTTTTGACTAAATATGACTCCCTTCATATGAAATATCTTGTATTACAGACACCAAAAGTATGACAGCAAAAAGCAACGCTGTTTGCAGCTTTCAACACAAGTTTCTTTCAAATTGAAGAAATATATATATTTATATATTATTATTTTTTTAAATCTTGACATTATAAAAATGATTCTTTGTTTCTCAAATAAATGAATGAATTCATTCAAAATATGAGAAGAGAATGCATACAAATATATTATTTATACACATCCATTATATATTTCAAACAAACAATAACTTGTTATATAAATATATATTCCTGTAAAATAATGGTAAAAAATCTTTACAAATACAAGAATCATTGTAAAATACTTTCAAAAGCCTTTAATGGGTTATTAAGAGAAACTTGAACTTTATCAGGTTGCGCAATGTTTGTTACAATATCCAATTCCACAATACATGCACAAAAATCAATACTTGAAAGTACAATACAAAAAAGTAAATTTGCAGATTTTGAAAGAAAATCTTATTCAAAATTAGTTACATTTGAGAAACTTCTATTTTAAGGAGAATTTCGAATCAAGGGCTTTACATACAGTAAAAATTTGCTAAATAACATTTTTAAGCCATAAATAATATAAAAGCTGCAAAACATTACATGCCATAAACAAAACAAATAAACAAGTAGAATTTGAACATTTTGTAACGTAGGAACATTAAAGTAAATGGCACATAAAAGGTAAAATTTAAATTTAAATTAATTATAATATCACGTGTTTCAATAAAATAATAAATATGAATTTTAAATTCCATGAGGCAATGAACAAATTAAATTCACTATAATTGCTGCATCATATCTAATTAAAGCAAACAAAATAAGCATGTAAAACACAAATTAACTCCAATTCTTATAATTTTCTTACATTTGATGTTAAATATTAAATGAGTGGTTATCAAACTGGGATAAATGATTAACATAATGTTGAATTAAAAAATGATTAAAATTCTACAATAAAATGCTTAACATTTCAAATATACTTAAAAAATAGTTTTAAAAAAATTAGCAATGCTAAAAAAGGAATGCATTGATAGTAAATTGAAAAATTGCCACAAGAGGGCATTGTGTAAAAATTTAATGATAAGAGATGATGCTTAGTGATAGTTGAAATTGGTCGTGTAATGAATATAAACTAAGTAATATGATACATAACCATTCTTGTGTTAAAAGCTCACGTGTGGAAATATTGTTTTGACAATTTATTATGCATATTCCTTTGGCTCACAAGCAATACAAAACAAAGCTTGGTATATTGTGAACAACAAGTCTTCAGTTACATTATGAATCTTCCAACATAATTTGAATTTTAAATTTTGTTCAAAAAACATTCAGATTTAAAAAATTAATTTAGAGAACAACTAATGCTTTGTAATTTTTTTCAATACTGCTTCTATATGAAAGCATTATATTTGTTACAATTTTGATATATTTGTTTCAAGAATTTTTTCCTTACAATCACAAGTCAAAGCAAATTTTTTACACAAAAAAACAAATAGCTGCAAACGTTTCAATTGTATTATAAAATAAATAGATTAAAAGCAATAATTTTCCCAACAATTTAAGAATATTATATATTTCATATGAAGACATAAATATTGCAATCCAAAGAAATTTATATAGTATTTGATCAGTAGTCTCTACAACTTTGATTAGATGCCAAAAGGAAAAAATGCAAAGAAAAATATAAATAATCACATATAAAAATAAAATTTATCTGAAATTGTGTTAGATTTTTGATAGCGAATAGTATAATACACTATAATACAATTTATACAAAGAGGATTTAATACATAATATTAAGTACATCTGACAATTATTATTTAGCTCACATAATAAAATCATAGCAACAAAAATAGAGCATTTTTTCAATGAGTCCCGATAATTTAAATAATATAATTTATAAATAAAAATAAACATTAATTAAATTATAAGAAAAATAATTTAATAGGATATAATAGCAGCTTTTTCTGCCCATATAACTGTATATTTATTTTTAATTAATTTTTTTCAATTTATTACAATACAATTATTTACAGATATTTTGCAAAAGCATTTCTTTCCAGAAGAAAGAAGTGTTTTGATTAGAATTATTAAAACAAAGTACGATTCGAAATTTGAATCCAACTGCTTTTCCTTTCATAAGAAAATTGCTCAATTTTTAATGAGAATGCATTTGATGTTCCATATCTTCCATGTGTGAATCTCTACACATTTAAATCTTGATTGTACAAAAATACTATATTACAAATTCACAATAGTAAATTACAATAATATGCTACACACATTCTCAAAAGCTACATATATGCAGTAAAAACTGTTAACAATTTTAAGATCATAATCAAAAAATTATGATAGAAATCTATTTCAAGAGCTATGACATAACAAATGCTAATTTAAGTAATATTTAAGGTTACATTTAAGATTCCTTTTGAAGCATTTTGGCACAATGATATAGAAATATGAGCACATTTTTTCAGTATAACATTAAAAATTAATCATAAGAAATAAAAAGTCAGTAAGGGGTATTTCAAATATTGTAGTATGAATTCTTCTAAATAAATTCTTTATTAATATGAAATGTGTTTTCATTTTAAATTAACCGCAAATTTAAATGTAAAAATTTTGGAACTACTTAATTATTTTAGAAATGTTACATTTTTATTTAATAAAGTACACTATATAATGCAATTTTTAAGAAAAAAAACTAATAAATAATAATTCAACAAATACCTCTATAAGATTTATAGTAATTTAAATATAGCAACAGAATAATGCATTAATAAATTAAGCGAGGCAAATTATTCTAATCTTAAAAAGAGATATCTTCAGATTTTTAAACATGAATATAATTTAAATTACAGATAGAAAAACTTTGATTAAAAAATTTCTTGTAAATTTATGAAATAAAGAACTAATCTAGTAACAGATTTCAGTAAGATATTTAAAATATTTACTAGCAAAGCTTAATACTTGCAGTAATTGGGAGAAATTTCTTATTTTTAAAATCATATCTCAAACCTGAAAAAAAGAAAAAAGTTTAAATTTTCTTAGTGTCAATTACTTGACAAAAAAATTAATGTTATTAATGTAACAAATACGAAATATATATTCTTTAAAATCGTGTGAAAGTATTGAAAATACCTACACAAATTCAAAGCATAAATGCTTTTCAATGATTGTTAACAGCTTAACTGTAGAAAAAGGGGATAAAAGTGAATTAATATGACATAAAATACTGATACTAAAACTTGGATGATTTCAGCTGTTACTCATTTTAAGATAAATATTTATTAATGCAATATAATTAAAAGCTTCAAATAGTTTCCAAACGAGTATATTATATACATGTATCCATGCCCAAGGGGAAGCCAAATCTATCAACTGAAGGCTAGAATGCTATATTCAACACCTTAGCTCATTGAAAATTAGGAGCCACAAACGAAATACATCAGAAAAAATTGAAATTTTAAGAAAAGTATTTGAAAATTTTTGCTAATTTATCACAAATTTTCTAAATATATTTTTCCTAAAGAACAGCGATTCTGAAGAAATTACAGCTATTCTGAAGAACAACGATTCTGAAGAACAGCGATTCTGAAGAAAACGAATTTTGAAATACATTTTGAAATTTTGATTACAATATATTATTTTTATTTTTCAATAAGTTCTATAAAAAAAATTTCTTCATGATGTGTGATAGAAGTTTAAAAAAAAATGAACTTGAAAAAGATTACTACACAAATGAAACTTAGTTTTTAAATGTATTCTACCCCATTTAATGATAAAATAAGATTCTCTGGTAAACTGAAAGATGAGAATGGAACTATTAATTATAACAAAGAAAAGAATCTACTTGTGATAAAATCTTTGTAATGTTGCTCTTAGTATCTTCTGAAGAGGAAAAGAGAAATGTTTACCTTTTCATATCAATAATAAATAGCCAAGTATATAAATTAATCAAAAAGCCTATCTACTTCACATATTTGTAGAAAAATAGTAGTGATCTATTCATCAGAAATGGCTAATAAATTCTTTATATTTAATATATTTTAGCAAGAGAAAGATGATAAAAGTATTTGCCAGTTAAATAATTTAAAACAATCAAATAAATGTTTTTTCTAACCAAACAAGATTACAGCTTGAAACTATAATAAAAACAAAATGGAATTATAAAATAAGAAATCTGTTGTCAATTTTTAGAGTGAAAATTAGAGTAATAACTTGTAAATAAATCAAAGTAATTGCTAAAGATAATGGAACAATTAATTAAATTCATATTTGTCTTAGGGGAAACATAAATGTTTTTCTAATTATAAATTAATATAGTTAAATATTTTTAAAAACTAGAAATAAACAGTAGGCTAACATAATTTAAGTTATGATATAATTGGAAGAATAGAATTGAATAATTTGAAAATGAATAAGAAATTACTTTGCAAAAACCATTAGCAAATGTACAGCAAATACAAATTGCTACAAATACCTCTCAAAACTTAACTATGAAATTCTTTCACTGCTAATTTGTGTGTTTATATTCCTTAAAGACGTTTTAAAAAAAAGCCATTCCATACAAATGACATCTGGTTCATTTCTTTCTCATTTACAAAACATTTTACATACATTTTTAACGCTGAACAAGTGGATCAAAAGTCTTTCAACTTTGTAGAAAATAGATTGAAGATCATCAAGTTGCCAGAAACTCATTCCCATGCATTTCAAAGCTGTTAACACTTGAATAAGCAGTTTGTTAGGCTCGTAAAGTCAATTGATTTGGCCTGAGAGTTTTGGCAAAGAAGCACCTGATATAATATTGTTTGAAAGGAAAAAGGAGTTTTGCGTCATCTAGTCATTATACACCATCATCAGGAGGACCAGTTTTGTAAATTGCTGCTCTGTAACTAAATCTGTCAGAAAGGCTGCGTTTCACAGAATTACTCGTGGAAGTTACGCCAGAAGGAACATGGGCTTGGTCACTTTTTTCCAAATTTTCATCAACTTCCCCAATGGATGTTTCTACCAGTGGAGGCTCAAGTTCAGGAAATTGTGCTATCTTGGACCGCAGAAGAAAAATGTAAGTCCGGTAACGTTTAAGCTGAAAATGTTACAAAAAATTCAAGATGTTAATTAATGGCGAATAAATAAAGCAATTTGTAGTAAACTGTAAACTGTAATTTGTAGTCTTAAATTTTAAATAAACAAAACATTTTCTAATTTTAACAAACATCACCTAGCAATTTTATAATTAAAAACATTTTCATTTAAAAACTAATTATAAATATTAAATTATTATTTTAACACATACTTAGATATAATATCCAAAAGGCATGGCTGTTTAAAAGTAATATGTTCAAAACAGTTTACAATCAACACTTGTTTATAGATATTTGTTTATATTTCTTTTCACCAAATAAAACATTTTAAGTAGCAAAGAAAAAAGTAGAATGTTTTTAAATTCGGTACATTGTTCATTTTTGTTTCGTAATGCACATTTTCATAATTCTTTCACCTAACATTAAATCATAACATTAGAAATAAACTTTAGATTTATTCATTATGTAATAATATAAAAATATTTGCATTACTCTTGATAAATACAGTTAATTGCAAATGAATTGAAACTACAATGAAAATTTTTCTATTTAATCGATTTTATCCCTTAGAAGCAAAATCTGTGAAATAAATTTTTTGTCATTCAGTTATCAGACTAGCAATTAAGAAACTTGATTTACATCACTAATTAGTCGTTGCCTCATTTTTAATCTTTTGTTAATTTGAATAAAGATAAAAAAAAATGATATAAATGACCCATTCATTCTAAGCATTATTTACATACAAAATTATTTTCATAAAACTTGTAAAGTTGCTTATTTTATATTACCAGTCAATAATTAACAAAATGAAAAAAAAAAGTTTTTTTTATTCTCTTATGAGTTGAAATGAAAAAATTTATTATTTATTAACACATATATATGAACTGAATAGATAAATAAATACTGTTCCTTCAAGATTTTGAAATGACGAGACAAAAAATTTTTTCCCTAAAAAATGACAGAATCATTATAATTCAAAACTTCCATACAAATCAGGATTTTTAATAGAAAACCAGTAGTTACTGAGTATTTAATATTTCACAATCATAAACAAAACAAGACCAGTATTTTTTTGTCATCAGTGATGTTCTCAGTGAATGAAACATTGTTAGTAAATCTTATACTACAAATGTCAGAGACCAAGACAAAAGTACTTATAATTTACTTCTTATTTAAAACATTAATCATTTAAAGTAACATAACAATTGGTAGACTTATAAATAATTTTAAATTCAGAAAAACATAAAGAAAGAATAATACAATGCAGTTACCAATTATGTAATATTCAAAAGAACAAGTGTTGATATATTTACATGCTCACATGGCTGTGGTAGCCCAGTGGTTAGGGCATCAGCCTTCTGTCTGAGTGGGTTGGGTTTAATTCTCAATGCTGACAAAGACCCACAAAGTACACACAATAAACAGACTCATTAAATCTATTGAATTGAAAGTCCTGTGGTCAATTGTTGAGCAGTTACCACGGGTATAATGTTCTGGAGGAGGTTTCCTACCCCTCCACATCAGAGACAAAATTGAGGGAGTGAATCCTCTGGTGGTGCCCTCTATGGGAGGAGTTTTAGAGCAAAGATGTACCTTCACCTTCATGCTGCTTTGGTTAAACAAATGATGCACTCTTCTGGATAAAATTTGCATAACTGTCAACTAGGGAGCTTGGCTTGTCCAAATGTCATAAATAACAACAAGCAGACATAGTGGAAATCAGATTGACATATTTTGTATGACAACAATTCCTTGAAATGTTTATAATATATATTTTAATGTGTTACTGATTTTTGAATGAAATGGACCATAATCATGAGATGGATGACAACTTATTTGAGTTAAACTTAATATTTTTATTTTCCCAATTTTCTATATTATCTTTATGATATTCTATATTTCTATATGCAAAATTATATATAATTTAATTTTTCTAAAAATGCGTTAATACACCTTAGCATTTCATTTCTCAAGATAGAAATATATGAATATGCAAAATTTACATAAAAAGGGAATTTAAGATATAGAAATGAAGAAAACTTTGGGTAATTCAGAAAAATTTAAGTGCATTTTTCACAAATGTCATTCAATAAAAGAACAAATTGTAAAAAGGGTATATTGACTACACTTATTATATAAAAAAATTGTGCAACATGGATATGGCACAGGAAACAAAATTTTTGATTTAATAGATCTTCAAGTAAGTGTAAACTTTATCTATGGTTGTAGAAGTTATTATTTCAAACCTTGATAGTTTTAAGGCATGGTAAACAGATTATAAAAAACATTCTTTATAAAATTCAAACAAAAATTTCACAATATTTTTGAGTATAGATAAGTGATATCTTCAACGAAACAGCAACAATATCACATGTAATAGCAATAAACAGTATAGTTATTATACAGAAACATGTAAGGGGTATATACAAAACAAAGGAGAGAAGAAATCTTGTCTTCTTATATTTCATAAAGAATCATTCACTGATATACAAGCTAAAAAATGGTTTATGTCAGTTGATATTTTACAAAATATGATATAACATTAATAAATAATATAGAAAAAGAAAAGAATTATTTCAAAATTTTGGAGTAAAATCCATAGTTAATGGAAGTTAATAACAGCAATTATCAAATTGCATTAAATATATATCTTAATAAAAAATATAATTATATCGAAATATTTTCAGTCACATTTTAAAATAGGATACAAAATTAATCAAATTCATAAATAGAAATCATATTTTCAAAGACATTTTTAATTTCATTTTGATGATTAAATATCCATAAGCTTATTTTGCATCAAAAATGGAAAAGCAGATGACAAAGGCTTTCTTAAAATTTCGTTATTTTTTTATATTGTCATACATAATATTTTATTGCTTCCTTTAACAAGCAAAATGGCTGGTATATCCTGTGACCATATGAGCAACTGAGAAAAATAAAATTCAGTGTTATTAGGAGTTATGCTAAACTGTGTATGCAAATCCAAAAGCCATACTTCTTCACCACTGCACATGATTTTCTTTCTTTAACATATTTTAAATGCTAGTATTATATTTAACTAATTATTCCATTTTTCCTCCAAGATGATGAAATTTTAATATGTAAAATACTAATAAGATCGATTTTTTTAATGGTCCCATGAAATTTTGGCTTATAGGAACTTTTTTGCGTGTATATATGTATGTGCATCCTTTCTGTTGCAATAATGAATGAATGTAACCCAACCTATAAATGAGTTTGTAGTGGGGTGAAAGTGGGTCATACTACTCATATCCCCAACTTAGTTCATATTCTTTTTAAAAAAAGAATAAATTTATGTATTTACACGTACATATATTTATTTTTTTAAAAAAAGATATGATTGAAAAAATAAATTAAGTGGCACAATAAGATAATCATTAGAGTGCTTATATGTAAATAATTTATAAGAAAACAAAGGAGTTTAAATTTATGAATAAAATATAGGATACAAGAAAAAATAAATCTAGAAACGAAACCATTACTTACTTCAAACTGAAGGAAATGCTCTTTCTCGACATATTCATTAACAATTCTAGATTTGGCACTTCTTTCAGGAGGATGAGATGTGTGCTCTTCAATCTCTTTCTCTAATCTCATTACCTTACTTTCTAACTCTAAGAGCTGCTCTCGCTGCAAAACAATCATTAAAATAAAATCAGTGTTGAAAAAAATCCAATATATTTGAGTAATGAAATATGAATCTAGAATAACACATCATAAATTCTTTTCATCTTTGTCTTAGTTTAAACATATATTAAGGATGTTCAAACTTATCCATTTGAAATGCAAAATATATTGAATGTACTATAGACTTCAATTCTGTGAGTTCAAATTCCAAGAGATCTAATGGATTAATTTAAGATAAAAGAAGCATCCAAGAAGTATTTTTCAATAGTGAACTGGGCACAAGTATTGCAAACATGTGGAAAGCTAACACTATACTGACATCAACTCAATAGTTATTTATACAGAAAGCAGAAAAACAATATTCATATTCTGTTGTTTAACAATGGATTGGATCAGAACTGAAATCTTAAAATCGAAAGAATGTACTCGAATCATTACACCAAATTGAGCTGAGGCAAAACATTTTTGTATAAATATTTTGTTCCACTTCAATCACTTTAGTTCTACTTCACGGATGGTTAACACAATTTCTCCAATATTACAAGACAACTCTTCCAGAGTGTGTGCATTATTTGTGCACATTCAAATTTCAACATGCTTTCAGTCAAAAATCACTAGCAATACTGACAACAAGGATATTGTTTCAAAGGACAGAATATCCAGTATGAAGTATCAAGTCAAATTCCAATAATAAAACAGGATTATTTTCAGTAACATCTTCATTGACATAGTGGTTTATTATTAAAATTCAGATCTGGAATTGAATCATTTGTCCATTTTCCACAAAGAAAAGAAACTTCATTAAAATAAAGAAAACAACTTATTTTTACAGTAATGTTACACACATTTCACACAAAAATTTAAACTTACTTGAATCAAATGCTATTCTAGGTTAACCTTTTATAGCAAATGCTATAAAAGGTTTTTTAATTGTTAAATATGCAGGTAATTACAATTAGAACAATTTACTTCATACTCACAAAGTTCAGTTTTGTTGGAGCAACAGGCAGCAAGGGTCTCTGGAATTTCTTTTGTGAAGAACCAACAGCACCAGAGAGAGAAGGTGCAGATAAACAAGCAGCCACATAATTTATTGTGTCAATCCAACTTTGCAGTTCTTTTGAATCACTAAATAAGACAATAAAATTAATTATAAAAATGAATAAATATTTTGAACATAAAATAAAATGCAAAGTTTGCAATATTTACAGTTACAATATTTACAATGCAATATTTATAATGCAATATTTACACAAATAAAAAATAAGAAAGCTATCTACATAAAAATTCTCAAAATATATAAAATAATTACAATTACAATCTAAATTTAAAATGTTGATAAATTTTGATGATTCAAGAATACTTATTTATAAGTTTTGAGAAGTTATATATATTTATTACAAAATTTGCCAAAGTCTCCAAGGTATATAAATTTCTGTGACAATTTTATATTATCCTTGAAAATAGATGCATAAAGATACAAACAGCAGTAATTTGTTTTACTTATAAAGAACTCAAATTCTTTGTAACAGTTGTTATCTTTTTCATAGTTTACACTTAAATTTTTTTAAGTTTTCTGCAGAAATATAATAAAATTGTATTTTGTTCCCTTCGACAGTACAAGAAATTTATTTCATTGGCTTTAATTATTTGATTCAAGGAACCAATTAAGATTTTATCTGTTTTGTTCATAATATTTAAAAAAATTCTGAAATTCGAATTCCAAAAATTGTTAGAGTAACTTGCCCAAATTATTATCAACATTTGCATCTACAATGATTTTGAAGAGAAAAAAAATTTGTCAACAAAATATTGAAATAAAAATTTTTTATTCCATTTTCTTTAAGTTTGCCATTTTAACATTTCTCAGGGGATCCAAAGGTAAAAGAAATTTAGCACAGACAGTAAAAATAACATGATAATTAAGTTCAAAAAGACTTTTTTGAAGATAAGCAGTTATGTTTCACATTTTGTGGAAAATTGATAAGAAAGTCAAATATACAATGCAAATTGTAGTCACAGTTTGTAGATATACAATAAGTAAGATTTCTCAATATCACTGATTGAATTATTTTTTAATCTTATGTATCATTTGAAACAATCTACATATCTCATGGTTTTCTCTGAATACGAAAAAGTAAATTTTATATGCTTATAAGAAAATAATGTTAATTAAAAAAATTTTCCAGTAAATATTTAACTATATTCTAGAGATAAAAAGTGTAAATATAACAACAAACTACTTCTACAGCTGTTATTTTAATACCTGAGAATGCCCATTTAGATCCTAATCTTCATTCTTTGCACATTTTTTTCTTTTTGCACTGATATGGGGCCTATATTTTCCATCATTTTACTAAATTCTTCATCAGATTAATTATTAACTGATTTTTTCCTGACTCTTTCCAAAATGTACAGTTAACATATTTCTACTTTTTTTTTTTTTTTTTTTTTTTTTTTTTTTTTTTAATCTATATGTGATGAATACATAATCCAGACATTTAATCTAGTTTATTTCTATAATAAAATCAATCTTGTCATCTTTTTCATTACTTCTTTATCATTGATAATTTTATATTTTCTATAATCCGTTTTTATATAGAAAAAAATCATCACCACTCCCTACGTAATTGAATACTTGATCAATCTCAAACTTCTTGATTAAAGATCTAAATCTATTTACAAATCACTTTCTACAACAGTAAATATATGTACAGTGATCATTTTATACATAAATCCAACAAGTTATTAATATTATAAATATTGAATGATATTTTATATGAAACTAACAAACAAATAAAAAAAATTTTGAAAAAATATATGGAAGAATTGAGAATGATATTTAATTATTTTTATTCCTACAAGATTCGTAAATAAATTTTATAACTTATTAAACTTCATATATACTTCCTTTTAAAATTACTTTTAGAAAAGGAAAATTATACTCCTTAGTCAAAAGACTATATTATTTAGAAGTAATATATCTTCATAGAAAACAGAAAAAGTTTCAAATAAAATCTACCATCCTTTTTATTGCATTCTTAGATATTTTTCATTTCAGATTCAACAACCACAAGATTAAGTTCATTATTCATATGGAATTAACAATTCATTAACATTATACTCAATATTCATGCAGAAATTCTTTTTTTAAAATAGAGAAAAGATTAGAATGGAAAAAGTATATCTTTTGATTTTTAGGAATCTCAACTATTGTTAAATGAAACAATAATATTGCAAATAGAAGAACCTGTAAAATTCTGCTGCTAATCAAGTCAAAGAAAGAATGTTAAAATATCCTTCAAAATATTTATCGTGAGCTAATCAATACTGAAAATTCATAATACTGCACATAAACATGCTTTAACTGAAAATAATGAGATTTTTTTTAAATATATTTTTTCTATTAAATATTTAAATTTCTTTACATTTTGTAACACAACAGAGAAAGAATTAAATTTATAATAAATAATAGAAAATCTTAACTGTTTGCTTAAAATATGAAAAAATATATTAAAAAATATTAAGAATTAATAAAATATTGAATTTACTTCTAAAAATTGACTTGTTTTTTATTTGAAAATTGTAACTCAAAGAAACACTAAAATATATTCATTACAGCCTTCACATTTGATAAAGCACATTTAATGAATCAAAACAACGCATTCAGTAAAAAATAATAGTAAATGATAGTACATTGCATTCTATCATAGCATTTGATAAATGTATCAATTTTTAAATTTGAAACAAATACACTGGTATGCAAAATATAAGCAATGATTGTCTTTTTTGCCATAATTCACGAGCATTTATTTGAGACATGAAATTCAGAAATGAGAGACAACATTTTATACTTTAGTTAGATATTTGTACAAAAATGAACTTGAGAGGATAGTTGAGCAAAATTTAATACAATGCATACAGTATGGATTGAAACAAAAAAGGCTTTATTGAACACATAGAATAGTTATGTGTGATTGTTTAAGAAAGAGAAGAAGTAGATGCTCCTTATTATGGAAAATGACTTCCTCTTAAGACAATGGCTGCTTTGCACAATACCCAGAGCAAGATTGCTCAACAATTCGTGAAATAAGGGCTCATTCCTCAATCAGATTCTGTTTGAGTTCTTGGGTGCTGTTTTGAGAACGTAATCATACTGCAAAGCATATCACCAAAAAAACGAACTCGTGCTAGATGAGATTTAAATCAGGAGAGTACAGTGCCCAATCCATTAGAGAGATATCTTTTCTTTCCAGTAGCTGCTGAACCATGTATAGTCACATGCAAACAGATGCACATAGAGAAATATCAGCTATTTACTATGGTTATTACAATTTACAGAACCTCTGTTGAAAACTCAGAGCTCAGTCTGTCATTTAGCATGATACCTTTCCAGGTGTGTGTGTTGTGTGTGTGTGACAACTCTAGAACTACCAAAACATTATCTCCCCATGATGTTACAAGGACGAAACTATGTCCTAACCTCTCCCAAAATCAACTGGCATTGACGCAATCATTTTGATACTAAAATTAATATATTCTGTTATGAGAACACATTTCCATTGATCAGATATCCAATTTTTTTTATCCTAACAGTACTCAAAATGGTAGTGATGATGGCAAACTGTCAAAGGTTACTGTACACAGTTGCTGAACAATAATGCTAGCAAATTGGTTTCATTCTCCTTTTGTCTACAGGATGATATATTGGTCATCCATTGCAATTGTTTTCCTAGAATATACCTCCAATAACCCTTTTAACAACTGTTCCTCAGTTCGGAAGGTGAATATTCAAGCAAGTGAAGTGACACTTGTTGATTCTAAGCTTTTAAGTTACATGATCACATTACATTTCTCACAAACTTTCTAAACAATCTTTCACCTGTGGAAGCATCCAAATGATTTCATCCAGCCATATTTCATGAAAGAACCTGAACTTACAGTTCAAGTCCTTAAAAACATTTCTATCCTTCCTTTTATTGTCTTGAGTTGTGTGTGATTACCGCATGTGTTTTGTGTACACTTACACCAGTTGTGATGTTTTGTTCCAACATTTCCATACACATCACTTTTCTACTGAACTGCTTGTTCGGTGTATTAATTGCCCCTTTTCTGCAATTTCATGGCTAATAATTTAATGTTCACATTTTCCATTAAGTTTTTCTCACCAGTGAATTTTTCTGTTTTTTTTTTTTTTTTTTTTTTTTTTTTTTATAAAAATGATACCATTGTCTTAAGTAATTATTATATAAAAATTCATAAAATTTAGCAATACTATCATTTAAATAGCAATAAATAAGTTTCATAAGTTGACAATGCAATATCAATATATTAGTTCACATATTATATAATTTTTTTTACACATGGAAGCAAGATTCATACTCACACAAATTGAAGAAAAAGAAAACAAACAGGAGCAAAACAATAATGCAGAGTTAAATAATAACTTTAAATAAAATAATAATAAAATTATTTACACCATTTTACATTATTTTTCTACAATAAAAAGAAAAAATAATTTAAAAAGCCTTATATGCCTTGATTAAAATTATGAAAGGAATAACAATCTATTTTATGAAATTGTAATTCACGTTTTTTTTGCTGAAGAGTATATATTTAATTTATTGTCTCTAAATATGTTCTTTACTATTTTATAAGACAAACAGTTTAATCTCAGTATCAGACTTTTCATTATAGAAATGTATATTCATTCTAAGTTGACATTAAATTAAGGTAATTAATAAAAGTAAACTGCTGAAATCAAAATAGTACTAAAATAATATATTATATATAGGCAAATAAGTAATGTTATTGATTAATGATATGTTTAAAAAAATTTATTTACATTGTTGAAGGAGCAATTTTGCATAAATAAATGCTAAAGTAAAATTAAAATAAAAATATAAAATTTTCTATGAAGGATCTGATAAATTATGTTCTTAAACACATGTATGATGATATTTTGAGGTTTATTTTAATGACAATTTATAAAAATCATTTCTCTGGAACATCTTTTGAGTTTTCTGAAAGAAAATATTAATTTTAAGATAAATCAGACATGGCATTGATATTAAGAAGCATAAAATTCTTAGCACTAAGATAACCAATAAGCAAATGGCTCACTACATGGAAAACCACATTTGGAGTACAGAATTGGAAGAATTCTATTATTGTTAATAACATAAACTTAATTTCAGGTCTTGAGAACTTTGCAATAAAAAATATGCAAAAGTAGATTTTAATTCATGTTATATCACAATCGCTTCCAAGCAATATGATTTTACTCATTTCTGATAAAGTCAAATATCTTGAAAATACTTGAAATTCATCACAGAAAGTTACATTTCTTAGGAATGAACGCTCAAATTCTACTGTCAATGACAACAATGAATATAAAATGCCACTTAATGTTATCCATAATATGCATATATTTTAAGTTACATAAGTAATACAAAAATTATAATATAGAAACCTTTCATATAAATTATACAAATTAGGAAGCATAATCCAAAACTGAATATTAATTTCTTACTTGAAATATGCTTACTTGACTATCTTAAAAATATTTAAAAAATTCTATTCAACCTCATCAATATAACAGAAATCAACCTAGTGTGATTTAACATTACCAATGTAATAAAATCTTTTAAATGAAATAAAATATTATTACACAAAAATTATATAAAGAAATATAAGTGAACAGAATCCATTTTTGCTGATGAATTTTATCAATCACTCAAGTCAATAAACATAAATGCAAGCTTAAAAATATGTTTTTGCTGGAAATGTTTTTAAGTCTTAAGATAATGTGTTGTACATCGTTAATTTACTGTTTCTTTACTAAAACAAGAAAAATGTGATCAATATGTGATCTGATATTTAAAATCAAATAAATGATCATATCACAAAATTTATAAATTATATTGAATACTAATATATATTTTCTAAGAGATTAAATTTAGAAGAAAAAATTAATTTAGCTATTTTTCTCTTAATAGTAATAGCTAAATTACTACTAAGAGAAAAATAGCTAAATTAATTTTTTTCATAGATTGGTAAAAATATCAAAATAATAATAAGAAATAAGGTCTTGAATTATGAAATAAAAATTACAAGCAAACAGGAACACAGAAATTAAATATAACGAATTTCATTTGCCATAAATCTCAAGCTTGTAATCAAATAATGCATTTCATCACTATTAAAAAGTCACTTAATATAGTGAGAGTTATTTCAATACATAAGAATTTAATTCATTATAGGTTACTAAATTTACATTTGAAAATTAATAACTCAAAAGAAGTATCAGACATGATTCTTTATTTGAATAGTAAAAATCTAAAATTACATAAAGATTTTTTGTAGAGAATACTACCAAATAAATATTGAAGAAATGACGATTACTTAGATCAATCAGTGTTTTTAAAATTTTTTGAGAAAAGTCCTAATCTTTAAAATAAATAGCAATTTTCATTCAAACGATTCTCAAATTCGCAATAATATAATCCCTGGAATTGATTTTGGGTGACTGAAAAATGAGACCCATTTACAAATACCTTATTTTATATAAATATAGGTAAATTCATGTAATACATGCAAAAATAGAAAATTCTAGGAAGCACTATTTGGCTAAACCTATGGAAAATGTAAACACTTTTTAAAATAAGCATGTTTTAGATGTTAGATTTGATTTAATTGATGAATAACAGTTTTCAAAAAGATAAGGTTCATTTTGTTCACAGAAATTACCATAGATTTTAAAATAACAGAGATTCACATCTACAGTTTTTAAATTGACTTCCAAAGCGACTGTAGTACCTTATTTTTAAAGCAGACAATTTTTCCATTAAAGTAAATAAGAAAAATAAAAATACTTATCAGGGAATATTTTTACAATGACAACTAAACTGTTTTTTGCAATGAAAGCAGCTAAACTTATAATATCATGGACAGAGAGATGTGTTAGGCAATAACAGGCACAATTTGCAACAAAAGGCAACACAGAAGCAATATAAGGTTAAGCATACACAGCACAGGGGTAAAGCAAATGGTTTTAGACTTCTTCACCTCCACCACTACTTCGTTGTTCATCATTAAAATCAAAAACGTACTCATGATTATCATCCTTAAGGTACCTTGTTTGAAAAAGATAAACAGCCTGGTCTGCCGTCTGGAGCCTGAAGACATGCTGTTTTTTGGTGTAATCTGTTGCCCTAGTAGCTAAAGCATGGTGGATTCTGATTGAATTGTGAAGACTGTCATACAGTTGGTTTTTTCGAAATCCATTTTCATCCTAAAAAGGAATACAACAGTTTCATTTTTAATGAATCCTAAACAAAATCTTTAGATGCACAATTATTAAATGCTGATAATAAAGCTATTTAAATAATTATTTAATATGAATCAATTCGTTATAATTATATAATATGTATCACATCAATTGTATCGTAACTTTAAATAAATTTATAATTTAAATAATAATTTTTTTATAAAACATTTCTAGTTTTAAAAATGTTAGTTGCATAAAAAGTTCATTTTTAGAACAATTAAATAAAGCAATATGAAAAAATACTGCTTAAGATAAGTTTTTAAATTTGTCTCATTGCAGGTACTGAAAGATTTCTGTGGTGGAAGATTTCTGTGGCATAAAATGTGAGATAGAATAGGAATGGCATTAACATACAGGAGCATCTTACATTCTTTCAATGAATTCTTTCCCACATTGATACACAAAATAATAAACAGCAGATAATTTGGCTAAAGTAGGCATAAGACAAACTTGAGTAACTGACTCCCTTATAGCAATTTTCAAGAGCTATAAGATCTCAATCAGTAGAGCAGTAGGCTTTAGGACTATGGTCGCCTGGATGGTCAATGCATCATTCTCATTATTTGAAGGTAGTCACATCGAATACCAGCCAATTGAAGATCTATTGTGTCCACTAAAGGCGGTTAGGGCATGTTAAAACTGGGCATGGTAGCAATGTCTTCCAAGCTTAATGATACCTCGGTATGTTCCAGTAAAATATTTAAAATACATGTATGACTAAAACATATACAGCATAAAACATATATGCATTTATTAATAACATTATACATATAAGTATATAAACATTTAATTAAAAAATATGTCATTTAAATTATATTTTGTAACCTTATTTGCAAATAGCTTAAAAAATATTTACACATAAACTGAATTGCATATAATTTTAGAAATATTTAAATCACTATAATTGCAAATTTATGATTGTGGATTAATGTATGATCAAAAGCCAAAAATGCCTTTTAATTAGTTTTTGAATAAATATTTAAAATCCTACTTTCATCACAATTTCAATTCTCATTATCATAAACAAACTTTTATCAAAAATTAATAATAACACATTTTTTTAAACCAGTACCTTTTTAATTTAGTTTCCTTAATAAATAAATCTATGATTTCTTCTGTTACTTCGATCAAAAAACAAAACTAATAAATGAAACCAAAATATTGAAAAATCGTTCTTACCTTGTGAAGATAAAGGACCAAATCTCGTAAGTCAGCATAAAACATTTTCCATCCTCTTTTGCCAATAGGAGCTATTAAATGAAACATGTATAAATAGCAACATATTTTCATGAAAAAATGAATTAACTTAAAAGCAAATGACAAATATTGATATCATAAAAATACATACATAACTCCTTTCAACATATATTTGTGGTAAAAGTAAAATAGGCTTGTTGGATTGAATAATATATATAGAATTTCAATAAAACTACATGAATGGAATATCAAAAAAGTATTTACTGTTAAGTTTATTTTGCCAGGAGTTCATTTAAATTCATGAAAAATATTTCCCAAAAGAAAAATGTATGAAATTGCAAACATAAGAAAACTTATTATACATAAAAATCAACAATATTTTGAAAAATAAATTAAAGGATTTAATTACTGTTAATACTTTAATATTAATTAAAAATTGCAGCAAAAATTTAAGTATTTAATATATCAATATGAGCAAAAATCCTAATATTTTACAAATATATGTTGCTTAAATTATATAAAGAAATATCATTAGAATAACAAATTTTTATGTTTACCATGTATAACAACTATTACTAAAAACAAAAGTATCTTTCTTAGGCATAAAAATGTAACCACCAATTTAATCTTTCATTGGCAATAAGCAGAAAATTATATTGAGTTTAAAATTCTTTTTACAAATAAATTTTGTAATTTTAATAATAAAAATGTTTTAAATAAAATATATGAAAAATAAATACAATTGCATTAGAAATATTGTTTTCATACAATTCAAAATTTTTTTATATAAAATTAATACTATACAAATTTTAGAGTTAAAAATTAGCATTTTAGAGCATTTTATTAAAAGAATAAACCTTGGTATAAATTATTTTAGAAAACATTAAAAAAAGCAAAAGAATCATGTAAAATAATTATAGAATCTAAAGGATTCAAGTAAAAAGACAAAAATGATATTTCTATTTCAATGCATTGATTCTTATCCTAAAAAAAACTCAATAATTTTAACAGTTTGAGTAATTTTAGAAACATTGAAATCTTGTTCTCATCTAATAGACCAACCAGTTATTAACAAAATTAAGTTTTGTGCAAAGCAATTCTTCAAATAATACTTTCTATATTAGCATATCTAAACGCATAATAAGCAAATTAAGTACTTACCTGAAATATAAAATTGCATTATTTTCAACATATTTCAAAAATATAAACAAAAAAACAATTTTATAAATAAAGTACAATTATCAATAAAACTATTTAACAAACACATAAGTTCATTATCTAATTTCAAATGATATTGTGATATTTTATTTAATATATATATAGTGATCACATTAATCAAAGTATTCAAGAAAAAATTCTAAGAATCAAATACTACTTACTTTTTTTACCATTTGGGTCAACACAACATTTTCTCATAACATAACCTTTCTTGTATTCGGTTGCAAAATTTGGATTTGGTACCTAAAGACAGGTGAAGAAAAAATCAAATCATTTGATGATGCATATGATAATCATGATTAACAAAATTTGTGAGAAATTTATTTCAATTAACTTGCTCATTATATTTATTAAAAATGTATAAATGTGAACATTTAAATGTAATAGTATTAAAATACTTGTTGTGAAAGATTAGTAATTTAAACTTTGATAAGAATTATTTTTACACAATCAAATGCAATTTTTTTCATTAATGTTTACTAAAGTAACTTTGTATTATATTTATAAATGTACATTTAACCTCCTTTTAATTTAATCACACTATTAATCACAAAATGTAGTATTTTTAAATTAAGTTTAAATTAAAATAATACTTGATATTTTGTAGCATAATAAATTTCAAGATTTATTTTAAGATTAGGAATGAAAATTATCACAAATATGTTAAAATATCAGATTCTGAATTTTCAAATTTGTTTGATTTAATGAAAAACATACAATTTTATCAATTTTTCTGAAAAGAAATGCATTTTAAAAGATTTCTGAATACAAATATATATCAAATTAATGTTTCTCTTTATAGCAGCATAAAATTATATGTGATCACCTTCTAATAAGTGATAACTGATGGCAATAATTTGTTAATTTATTCATATATTCTGTATATATGTTAGGTATCAATATTTTTGCTTCAATTAGTGAAATCGATTTTTTGATTTGGTTTGTATACAGTGATATTACTTTCGTATAAACTCTCAATATCTTTCAAAATGGATAAGAAATTGGAAAACAGTAAGCATGCAATTAGTGACAAGTGTTAGAGAATATCTTTTAATATATTATGTGAATTCAGGTATTTTTGTATGTTGTTGCAGAGTCTTTTATTTCAGAGTTGATGATCAAAATAGTGAGATCCCAAATGCTCTATGAAATAACAGGTTAGTCTTCAAGAAAATATTTATTTTGAGAACTGTTATATACCTAATGATACTGTGTCAGTGAAGGTGAAATGTTTAATAAATAATAAATTTGCATGCAATTTTCATACATTTAAAGTTTCCTGCACCTTATGTCATGGAGACCTTATAAACAGAATCTTAAATGTGAAATGCAATTGTTTCAATTCGTTTGGAAATAAAATCTGATATTGCTAAACTTCAGCATAGAAAATTTAGAACTGAGGGACACCTTCATTTATCAGAGTTGTCTGAAAGATTTGGTTGTAATTAATGCACAAAATAGTTAAAAATGATTCAAAGATAATGTCAAGAAATGAATCTCACTTAGCAATGCCTAGCAAAGTTTCAAACAGAAGATATCTGCCAGAGAAATGTAGAATTCTTGAGACTTTGTAGTTTCCGATAAGGTTGCTGCAATGTGGTTAAAGCAAAATTGTGGGAAACACATCATATGATATTAAATCTCATGATGTTTTTCATCATGATATAAATACTTAAATTTATTAGTTTTTCCCTGTCTATTTTCGTTATACACAGTCAAAAAGATAACACCTGAACTGACAACAGCAATAAAAGGAAACGTTTAGAAACCTGCACTTCACTTGTTTTCATTGTACTCTGCTTGTTTATAAAACTTCCCAATAATTTACTGTACTACATACAGGATATATCGATAAATTTTGTACTCAGACAGTCACTGCTCTTGGTGATTGCAATTTCAGGATTATGAGAATACAATTTTCAACAGTTTTATAATAATTAATACATTAAAGACAGT
Source organism: Latrodectus elegans (assembly GCA_030067965.1). Taxonomy (NCBI): domain Eukaryota; kingdom Metazoa; phylum Arthropoda; class Arachnida; order Araneae; family Theridiidae; genus Latrodectus; species Latrodectus elegans. Next base: position 124,520,455 of record CM057813.1, read on the forward strand.
AATCTCATACAAGGGACAAGAATAACTATTAGAGCAACTATATGTAAAAATAAAAATTCCTTAACTCAATCATTAATTTATAATAATTAGTTTTAACTATAGTTTATTTTATCTTGAAGATTACAAGCTCATTCCAAATGCAATGAATGTAACTTTATTTGGTTATAGCTGATGACTTAATCAGTGATAAATGTTTCAACATTAAAAATAAAATAATTACTTGCAAATACTTCTTGATTCAATTTAAACTTACAGTCCACAAACAAAGCAAGAAAATTTACGTTCGTCAAAGAATATTTGGTCCTACTGAAACTGGAACTCAAGCTATGCGATATGGATACATTGAAATCAGAAAAATGAACACTTCCAGCATATTGAACACACAAAAGGCAAAAAGGATACATTTAAGTGATTTTTATTTGTTTAGTAACCCATAGAAACAGTAAGTGATCTTACTTCAGAAATGTTCCTTGCAACCCTGAAAAGATTTTGCTCCCTCAAGGGTGAAGTGGCTACAATTTTGTATAACAATGTTAGAAATTTCAAAGATTAATAAAAGAAGAATTTTAATGATTAATAAAGATACATTAACGATAATGAAAACAAAGTTAAAATCGGGACTTAGTTCTATTAAAAAAGATGGGTTTTCTCCCTGTAAATGGACTCTTGCCTGAGTGTTAGAGGTAATTCCAGTTGCTAATGGTAAGATTTGTAGAAAATTACAAACTGCAAAAAGCGTTTTAACACCAGTTATCAGAAAAATTTGTATGTAACCTTCTAAGGACAATTTGTAAAGAAAATTTGATACAATGTATATAGTGTATGATATTTAGTAATCACTATTTTATTTGTAAATATTACGTAATTTGTTTACATAAATACTTTTGTAAACTTTGTATTTCTATGTAATTTGTAAACTTTTGAGTCTACAAACAAAGCAAGGAAATTTGCATTCAGGGAACATATCTAAATATTTATTATATTATAATTAAAAAACAGAAATGGACTAGATCAATACATGCAACATATCATTGACAAATTTTAAATTGCTTTCACCATACTACATACATATAAATCAATAATTTAATTGACATTAAAAGTGAAAAACTCTACAAATTTCATAAATGGTAGTTGCAAATCATAACATAATTATGTCACACACAGTTACAACATCAGGAATTTATTATCTGTTAGAATAATTTTTTTAATAATCAGGTAATATGCAACAGCATAAGGAACAATTTATTATAATATGAAACCATGTTATTTTTTCCTCACTGCAAAAATTTGCAATTGATAATTTTTTTAAGTTCACAGAATCTAAACTAAAAGATATTTAAAATAAAACTTTTAAAAATTAAAAAATTTAATCTATTCATTCTCAATAATCTATTCATTCTCAATGATAAAAATTTTAAATTTCAAAGCAGATGTTTGCAAAATATTCATAAATAACCATAAGAAAATTATGTACCAGAAGCAGGAAAAAATAATTTTAACATAATAAATTCAAATCGATTAAGCTGTTAAGTTCTATGCATTTTGTTGGCTTACCTCAAGAAAGGGATTATGCCCAATAAAACTTTGACGTGAATCTGTATTACTTGGATGTTCATCATTTGGAGTAGCTTCTTCCTCATCATCCCTATAAATTGTATTAACACAGTCATTAATTATTTTGAAAAATAAATATGTTCACTCAATGAAATTAAAATTGAAATAATTTTCATAAAAATAATCTAAACATGAAAAAGTTTTCAATAACAACAACTTAAGAGATGCTAGAGTTATAAATTACATGAAAATTAAACTCCTTTCATAAATCCTTACTGAATAATTTTATGGAATTAAAAATAATACATTTAAGATGAAAACTGGAAATCATAACACTCAAAAAGTAATAAAAACCTTTGCAATATTGAAATAGTTAACAATAACAAACATGATTTATATATATATATATATATATATATATATATATATATATATATATATATATATATATCCTATTTCCATTAAAAACTCTGTACTCTGTAATACATGAATTTACTAAATAATATGAAACTAATTGCTATTATTACTTACACTGCCCACTCTAATGCAGCCGATTTGATGGAATGATATAAAAATTTTAAAACTTCTTTATTAAAATTCTCTCCTTCATTAAGTTCAGATAAATTCTCAATGAATTCTGCACAAGTCATTCGACGCCCAACATTCTATTTAAAAGTAGAGAAACAATCAGATGTTATATAATTTAGTCACCACAAAAGAAAATCTCAGAAAACAAATATTATATAAATTAAGGCAAAGGAATAAGTAAAATTAAATATATAATTTTAAGCAGTTTTGAAAATAGGTGAGTAATCAAGTCAAATTTAATTTATTAAATAATAAATTTCTTTAGACGATTAAACATCAATATATAATTTTTCTGGAATAATATTTAATTTAAAACATAAAACAAGCTATTTGAGGTAAAACCACTTTTAAAACATCTTTTTTCACTTTAATATAATTATTTCTTAAAATTTGCATGAAATGTTTTTTCTTATTAACAGTCAGATTTTAATATTTTATGTAAACTGAATTCTCTTTAATTATAAATTTTTAAAGTGATAAATAATTTTTTATTGTAAGATTCCTTTTGTACCCATTATGTATTGCAAAAATTCTTGACCACTTCTGTGGAAACTTGTGCTGTTCCAATTAGCCAGTACAGGGTCAGAGAAAAAAATTTATATTATCACTTTTTTTCTGCCATTAAAAAATTTTGATACTTTAAAAAGTAAAATTTTGATCAGTATTTTCCATTGAAATTAAAAATAGTATTCAAAAATTGAAATTGTATCATTGTAGATTGGTACACTAAAAAATGCTCATAATCAATACTTCTTAGAAAAAAAGTTACAATTTTACCATGCAAAAAATTAATTGCACCACATTATAAAATAGTCAACATTCCAACACAGTACTTTGCTTTGTATGAATAAACAAGCATTTTAAGCAGATGCATTTATGATGTTAACTGATATAAAATTTAATTTTATATGTAAAGTATTTCAGGCAGTGCTGAAATGTAGGATAGATTAATAGTTTTTATCAACTATAAAAGTTTCTTTAAGTTTTTAAAGTTCTATCAGTCAGGAGATAAGTGCATTATGGAATTTTTTAAATATTAGTTCAATATATCAAAAAAATAACAGTAAATAATGTGTTCAACAACTGTACAAACAAAATTTTATCACACAATACAACAATGAATATTTAAAATATGGGCTTATTCTATCCCACAAATAGATGGCCAAAGATATTATTTCTATGTGAATTATTTGCTCTGAAATTTTTGTATACATATCATTTAATAAATCACAGTAGTTTTTACATTTGAAACTAAACTATTTTGAAGTGAAAAATAAAGAATGTGCATATTTTGAGTATAAAAAAGAAAAGATTAATAAATATAGGCAGTTAAAAAATTGTTGAGAATAAATTACTACTAAAATGTTCATTCATGGTTGCACTTAAAACTGCTAAAACACAAAAATTTATTTTAAAAAATCAGTCTGAATTGAAATTTATCAAGAAAAGTTTAGATCTTGTACTGCTAATAAATCAAATCAATTATTATATAGGTTGATAATATAAAAAACTCAAAAAAATATGGAAGAATGTGGAATAATAGTTAATAGGAAAAATAAAGGTATCAAAACTGTTTTGTAATAATAACTGATGAAAGATGTAATAATCAATAATATAACAATCAGAAAAGCCATAGTAGGTTAGATATATTTATTTTAATTAGGAAAATAAAATAATTATTAATCAGAATTTGTTTCATACTCAATAAAGCATAGAATATTTTAATGCATTTTTGCATTAAATATTTCTTTTTAAATAGAAAGGATGCATGCATAGGTGAACTTTCTGATAATATAACTTATATGACAGGTTTATTAATAAAATAATTTAACAAGAGAAGATAATTATGATTTACTAAGTACCTATTCTATGACAAATAGAAACTGTTATTTGATTTATAAAAATTAAAATATAAGTAGATTATATTCACAGTATTTTATTAAGAAACTGGTGAGGAACAAAAATTAGGTGGCTGCAAAACAAAATTGTAAGGAAATTTTTTAAATTAAAAAGGGAAAAGTTAAATCAAAGCTTTCAGAAATATTTTTAAGAAAAAAAATATATTTATTTCATATAAAATGGAATCCATGTTTATTACATTTAAGTGATAAATTTCATATATCATTATAATTTTAAATTTGAGTTTACCAAAAATTGCAATAAGTTGATTTTTAATAAAATGGTCAGATTTAGGGGAAAAAATTAACACTTCTGAATAAAATAAATAGATATGTGCATCCAATAATTATTTTGTTAATTTGTAGCAAAAAGTGAGCTTAAATAAAGCAAAATACAATCATTAGAAAATATTTGCAATACAATAATAATTTTGGAAGAATTTGAAAAAAATCAAGTAGTTAAGAAACTTGTAAATAATAATAATAATAAAATATAAATGTTACAGTAACACCTTTCTACAAAAAAGGATATGAATCCTTTTTTGAAATTAATTAAGATATTAGCTTAGAAACTGATCCCCCCACCTTCCCTAATGTCTAAAGATAAACCATGTAATAAAATGGAGAAAACACTTTTATAAAAAAATACTAATTTCATTCCTGCTTCACATAGTTTAGATCAATTATGAGAAAAACAAACTTTTCTATAAAGATAACATAAAATAAACTTAGAATAATACTTTCAATTATTTTATTAGTCTGATTTAACTTGGTTAATTTGAAACCAACAATTGAGAAGTTATTTTCAAAAAAGGAAAATTTTAAAACTACTTGATGATTTCCTATACTGTTACTTAGAAGATGTGTATTTATAATACAATATTTTTATAATTTCTAATAGTAAATCATAATAAAAAATAATATATTATAATAAAAAATGTAACAGTTGACTTATGCAGCAGTTCTATATAACTCCAAATACATTTTGTAAAAGAGTACTAAGATCTTTATTACAAACATCACAGATGTTGAGAAGGAAGAAAACGTTGAGAAATAATGATCAACTGGATATCTAACATTTTTTTTTCAAAAAGTTGAAATGATTATTAACATACAAATTTTTTTGTATGTTTATATTTAAAAAACAAAGCAAAATTGAGGATTAAAAAGTTACCACAGTCATCATTAAAAAACCAAATATAGTTTCAAAAATGATCAAGTTTCAAGAAATGTGTTTAAAAATAATATCAAAAATATGATCTTTTTACATTATATTTTGTCTAGCACAAAAAATGATTTTTCTGTTATCAAAATATATATATATATTCTTCATGTAACAAATTTTGCAAGTGTGTAACATTTTCAGCTTACAGTGTAACATTATCTTACTTTAAAATATGCAATAGCAAAAAAATTGAATAAATTGTAAAATTTTTGAGAATATTTTGATTTAAAATTAGTCATACCTCTATTTTTAAACAATACAAAACTTACTCCATAATTTTTTATTTAATAAAAAGTTATTGGAAATTATAATTTTCAAAAAAGTAAGAGAAGAGGCAGATAAACTATCTCTTTGCTATAAAAAATTAATGAAATACATAATTAAGGATATTGTCTTTTCAGAAAACAGTTCAACAGATTTGCACTCAAAGGTCTATTTTAATTTTTTTTTAATCTGATGAGCAAGATTTATAATATAAGAGAAACTGCTTATTCTTTTCGTTATTATTCTTTAACTGTCAAAAACATTCATTGAATAAATTAATCAACTAAACAATTTGTGTTGACGTAATTCGTTAGTATGTGCATTGCTTTACCTCAATGCAAATACAGTGAAAATTTAGGACATAAAAGAATTTTGTTTAAGAATGTGTTATCATAACAAATAATACAAATTTTAATAAGCAATACTTATGCATTTCACTAAAATTTAAAGTGGTAAAAGAAATACAGTATCAAGCTATACTAATTCAGAAGGTATTTCTTCTACATAAAAAATCAAAAGAATTTTTAATTTTATTGAAAATTTCTAACCAGTTGCTTAGGTCTTATAGATTACAGAAGGTATTTCTCCTACATAAAAAATCAAAGGAATTAATTTTATTGAAAAATTTCTAACGAGTTTCTCAGGTCTTATAGATATCTTTTAAATATAAAAGACAACAGATCTTTGGCACAAGGACTTACAGCTTAAATAAGATTAAAAGCTACTAGATAAACTTTAGCATTTTAAGGTGGGAGCTAAATCCACAAAGGTAATTAATGTTTATTTAAGGTCATTTATGAACATAAAAAGATAAATTTTGCTCAAATTTACCTCTCCATGTAAGTCTGTGTTTAGGAGCATTAGGGCACAAGTTAGAGTATGCACAGCATCTATAAATAAAAGTTTTTTTTAAAATACATTGCAGTTAAACTGTAATCTTCAATAAAAAAAATTAAGGTATTATTAATTAGAACTAACTTTATAAAAATATACATTTGCAATAAAACATAAGATAATGTAAAGTAACCTTACATCAAATTTCTATTTATTCATTTAAAAATTAACAGGGATTTTGAAAAAAATAAATGCATATGAAATAAATTATTTCTAACACAAACAATAGTCTTCAATTTTTCCTTTTACTTAGTGAACTATCAATGATATTAAACTAATAAAACACCTTGTTTTAAATAAAAAAAGAAATTGTCAGTAATTCTAATATATATATATATATATATATATATATATATATATATATATATATATATATATATATATATATATATATATATATATATATATACTAATAATAAATTATTGGTAGTAAAATTATTTATTTAATTTAGAAATTTCAGAGGATTTTCTGATTTTCTGTAATATGAACATAAAAACATAACATCTTGTTTAATGAAGGGATAATATAAAAAATGGAAATAGCAATTGGGTCCGATAATTTAATAACTAGTTATAAAGAAAAACTTAAAGAAGAATTCATAAATTTGATGAAACTGTTATTGTTAAATTAGTAATTATGCTTTTGAGTTTCATCTATACATTTTAAATAAAATAATAATTATTAACTGAGCAGTGGAAGTATAAAAATATTTCACGGCACAAATAGTTAGATATATAAAAATGAAGAAACATAAAAAATCTGTGATGCCATAATAGCACAGATTTTCATTTTCTTTATAATTTAAGTTCTCATTTATTTAAACAGAAGATAGTTTTAAAGTAATTATTTCTTTCTAATAAAAAATATTTGTTTTCAATTTAGATATTTAAAGAATTACTGTAGACAAATAAGAATATAACTACACATATTAATTCTATTACAAGTATATAAATTTTCAATAAAATATAGAGCTATAATTTAGACATGTAAAATAAGCAATGACTTTTTGTTTGCAATCATTCCAAAAAAAATCAGAATTTTAAACTTAAAAATTTGAAAAAAAAAGTTTTATTGAAAATCTAGCTTTGTGTAAATAGTTAAAAGCTTTAGAAAAACTAGAATAACATAGACACATGGATACATAGTAAGGTACACTTTTACATCAATAGTTAAGACATTAAGTCTTACCAGCTCAGGCACTTCAGTCATCACATGTCAGTTAACAAAATTCATGATTAAACGAAGTTAGTGTTAAATCAATGAGATGTCTCTTACTGAAATAAATGATATCTCTTAAGTAAATTATTTGGAAAAGTGCTGACTCTCCATATTTAACAGTAACACTTTTAACTCATTCAGCATGGGTATCTTTTATAACAGTTGAATGGCCTTTAGTAAAGGTAAACAGCCAAAATGAATCTTTTCAAAGCTTATTTTACAATCAAGAGAATAGATTAACCAATTCAACCTAGCAACACAAACATTTTAAAAACCTACCAATTATAGCAGTCAAATATTGTCTAGAATGATTTGTCAAAGAAATAAACTATATATCAGTACTTCAGGATAGTTATATGTGAAGTAGAACCAGGTCTGGATACTCATTACATAATTCTTTTTCAACTAAACTATAAACATCACCCCAACATTTTCTTTGGTAGACATAATATAAAAACTGAACTTCTATCTCAATCCAAATGAACTTGCTACATGCTCTTTCAGGATAGTGAAATGACATCAGTAATATGAATTGTTTGAGAGCTCTTCCATTTAGACTAAGCAGCATTGCCAATAGTTAACTTTCAACAGAGTACAATGAAGATTGTGATCAATGAATAAGTTCTGTTTCCAAAAGCATTTATCCCTTGTTAGCTTATATCACTTGTAGGCTAATAAAATACAAAAGTTAGTTACAGATTTGTATCTATCTACATAATAATACATCAAACATATCAAATATTCATTAGAGTCAATCTTCTTACACGACTATCCTAGTATTTTTCACAATTAATAATTTTTCATTTTAAAGGTTTTCCAAAATAAAACTTTTGTCAATTATAAGCATTTAGATAACTTGCCATCAATGGTAAACATAATATTTTTAAAGCTCTTGTATACATCTTTAAAAGAAAACCTTTTATTAGTCCTTCTAGAATTAACATAATACATACCAGATCTTTATTAGTACTAAGTCCTATGTGAAAGTTTGAATCATTCATTAAGTTGCACTGAGTCTCAATGCAGTCATAATGAAATCTGTTCATTATTCTGTCACATGAAAATTTATCTAGATAATTTCCTATCATATTCTCTAGGTGGTTTCTTCAAATCATTGTATTACGAGTTAACAAATCTAAATTTTTCAATACATGCTACTTATATAAACTAGCATACTTATTACATCCTCTTTTTAAGGTAATGTAATAAAATGTTTTAACAAAACATAAGGCAAACATAACATAAGTCAGAGAAAGGAAAACATTTTTACTATATGTAGACAATAAAATTGTCAAATATGGTGAAAATACATAAATTAATTGTTTATTAAAAGTAATCTGCACCCAGAAGCTAATGGAAAATATTTCTGTTACTGAATGCACATTAAAAATTGCTTAATAAGATGTTAATGTTGTCAATGCAGTAGGGTGCAAACTCACAATAAATCAATTTTTTTAACTTAGAAAATTAAAAACACTGTCTTTTAGCCTAGGAAAGTATTAACATTGCCTCTATTTATGTATACACTTTGCTAATTAAAAGTTGTCAACAATTTATGCCCAACCAATTATAAAGCAGCAAATTACATTTTACAATGTTTACATGAATGCAATTTTTTAATTTAAGGGAATTTAAAATTATGAGATACTTATATAATTTTTTGAAATTGGAATTACATATTTATTCCTAACAATTAATGCATATTGTCATTGGATTATGTTATTGTTGAACAATGTCATACCTTATTGTGCAAATTCAAACACAAAAATTTTAACAAATGTTGTTAAAATGGTATAAGTTAACTTGCATGTATGATATAGCAATCTAGTATGAAATATGTCCTCCTTTAGTTTGAATGAGATCTTGTACACTGTTTTGCACAAAATTTGAACATAAATTTTTGATTTCATCATCATGAAACCAAATTTCAAAACATTCTCAATCATCACTATCTTTAGAATAATCCATTTTATTTCCAACTCCCTTTACAATGCTCCACAAATTTTTAATGAGTTTGACATTGAAAGAATTACTAGGTCCATCCAAAACTGTTAATTTCTGTTCTTGAAAAGATTTCTTTGCTAATTTAAGAGTATGATACGGAGCAAGATCTGGTTAAAAGATACCAACACTACCAGTGAACATTACCATCAACATCTGCAATTTTTCTTTCTTTTATAGAAGTGTATTTTGTAGAGTTCAAGATCCTAGCAACTAGAGACATTCTGACAGGTTTTCCAGAAATAAAACAACTCCAAAGTATGTTTCTGAAGGTGCTTAACAGTTTATCTAAGATGTTTCCTGATGGGTTCCCTGTCACTTTGCCTGATAAATCTTGGTCAAAACATTGCACAAAATAATTTGTTATTTCACTAAATACAACCTTTGCCCAGTCTTGTACAATCCAGAATTTGTATTTCCCAATATAAATGTTTTCTCTTCCTTGCAAGTGTTAATAACTCTTTTTTGATTGGTGTTCTTGTAAACTCTCCCAAATTTAATAAGCCTTCATTGAATTGTGAATGAATCCATGCTAGTACCATTAACTAACAATTCTCCCTAAAAATCTGTGCTTGTCTAGTGAGGATGCATTTTACTATTTCATACAAGAAATTTGTCTATTTGAATCATGAATGTGTGTTTGAATCCACATTTAGTCTTTCATTTTGGAGACACTGTCCGAAAATTCTTTCCTTGATTAAAAAATCCTAGAAACGCTGAATTTTCAAATTCCAGCTGCAGCGACAATGTCCCTAATAGTCTTAGAAGTATGCTGATTAAGGGTAACAATTCTTGTCCTTTTCCTCAGAATATCTATTTTTTAAATAAATGCTAGAGGAAGACAATTCACACAACTGACCACTTTTTAAAGCAATTGAAGTGCAACTGAAGAAAAAAATTTTCGACATGTCATGATCATGTGATCAAACCAGTTGCAATAATTCAAGGTCAGTCACCCAATATAATATGCAATTGAAACTGGTTTAAAGCAAAAATTCCAGAAAGAAAAAATTTTCTTCAGAAAAATGTTTGTCCTATATAATTTACACATGGTATAACAACATATTTTAACTATCACACATGATAAAGACACATTTGCAATGTTATGAATAAAATCTGGATAATTATTTTATGGGACAAATGACTCAAATATATAATGAAGATAATAATTACAAAAAACAAACCTTGTGACTTAAAAGCTCCAGGATTGCAGTCAAGGAATCTTTTAGAGAAGTGTACTAATACTCGCTCACGCTCTTGAGTTTCTCCAATAAGGCAAAATTGTTTTAGAAACTTTCGAAGAGCAACGTCCAATGTCTCTCCTTGGAAGTCAAAGAACTTCAAGTATTCTTCTGCTACCACTCTACTAAAATCGTTACTGTTAAAAAAGGAAAATGATAAAAAAAGTTTCAGATGTAAAAAAGTTTCATTTTTAATTCATAGACTTTAATTTCTATGTACTTATTTTAAATCAAAATGCGTAAACTTTTGACTCCAAACTTTTTGTAATGTAAAGAGGGGTTTAAAAGTGACATAAATATGAACAAAAAGCTTCTCATTACAAAACGTATGATCAATCCATATGATACAAATTATAAAATTTCTTTTCCTTTGTTTGTAATGGTATAGAACTATGGAAATTCCTTTTATTAAAATCATAAAACTGACTTTTTAAGCAAAATTGTGATACAGTGATATTGATTTGATTGTCAATAAACAATTTTTTTGACCATTCTGTCCAATTCTACAGGGATCTAAAGTTTAAAATGGATTCTAAATTACTACAAACATCCATGACCCATGTAAGAATTGAATCCATGAACTAATAAACTAAAGACTAAATAAGTTAACTATTTACTGCCACCTCAGTTATATAAGTTACATAGAAATTGAGTTGTCTTATAATAAAATTTTAATACTTAGAAATTACAAATAAAATTTTAATATTATTTTGTTTATACATTGAAAAATGGATGCATTTACAATTGAAAACTATCACTGAGGATTTCAAGATCTGTAGTTCGATAGCCTGCCAGCAGGACTTTTCTTAAATAAGGACTACATTCAAATCAAGACAAGGGACCCAGGAAACTTCCCAGCTCTCACCCTGACAAGTGGTTGGGTTTTATCGGTCAAAGTGCAAAATAAAACAAACATATCTGAAATAACAGAAATATAAAATGAAAAGAATTGAAAAAAGCTAATGCAGTTTATTCTTAATATAAATGTACAATGTTTCATTGAAATAAAAATTATATTATCCAAAAATTTTATAATACATAATACAAAAAATAATTATGTAATTTTATAACATTATCAAAAAGTTTGAATTATAATTTCATTGACTCCTATTTTCTGTACAATTTTTAATAATAATATAATTGAAAAATAATTGCTACTTGATACTGATGATCAGAACTAAGGTACAAAGATTTAAAAAATAAACAAATTTTATAAACTAATTGATCAAAAATTTTTAATTTGGTAACACAAAATATTATGTATATTTAATTAAGAAATATGCACATTTATCATATGTGCATACATCTAAGGCTAACTTTGATCATAATTATTTTATCTTTTCATTAATATAAGTATAGTAAGGTTCAAATATGATTCTTTACAAGTATGAAAAGTACACATATTTATGTTTTAAAATGGAATAATTAAAGTATAGAGGTAACATTCTAACAAAGAAAGAACAAATATGTAATGGAAAGAGGGAATTCAGTTCACAAAAAATTTTAATTTTCAATAATATGTCAAAAATGTGTGAATAAATTAATAAAATTAAAATTAAATTAATGCTTAAATGTTCAATTCTTTTTTTTTTTTTTTTTTCAGGCAAAACAGTGTAAAAATGTGTAGTTAAAGTAATTTGAAAATTTTAAATAATGTCAGCTAAGAAACAAAAAGTATATATAAAGATTTTGCATAAAGTATAAAAGTATAAATATATTTAAATATGTGATTTGTGTGCTAGTTTATTGTCTTTATTTGATTAATAACATTTAAACTGTTTTTCATATCTTAATATCATATTTTTATAGAACCACTTTTGATGAAACAAAATGCCATACTACAGTTTGTAACAAAGAGTACATGGAATACTAGAATTAAGTTTCATTGTAATTTTTCCAACAACTTATTATATATTTTTATTGAAAATAAATATTGACTGATTGAAAGAATTTTAGAAAGATATATGACTTTTAAGAATAAAATTATAGCATAAAATAGCATATTTCAAAATAATTCTGATTTCAAGAAGCATATAAACATAACACTAATAAACTTTTGATAAATAATTTTATATATTCTAAGCTGTTTTTCCCCCATTGAAAATGTTCTTAAAACAGCTGACAAGTTTACATAATCCACAAAAATTAAAACTTATAAAGTAAAAATATTTTAAAGTACATTATTTACATGTACACAAATCCTTTAAGGCATATTATTTACATGTTTTAACTTTTAAAGATTTAAAAAATAATTATTTAAAAAAAAACATAAAAAAGGTATAATATTTTTAAATTTTACTTTCATTTAAAAGTTGAAAGTTTCACAGTTAATTTCATACTTTATTATAATCAAGAATTCTTGATAAAAATGACTTTTGTTATGTACATTACTCACATTTCTATTTAATTTCAATAATGAAACTCACAAACTAACTTTTTAAACAAAGCAGTCCAGTATTTAAATTTTTAGTTGAACTATAAAAAACACATTCCAGTTACACAGTATCCTAAATAAAATAAAAGCAATGCTTTAAATTATTATAATTTAATCTTCAGTAGCTAAGTTGATTAAATTGTTTTCTTAAACACGAAATTTTATCGCCCTCATTAATTATAGAAAACTTGTCTATTCATAAATATGACACTACACAAAAGCACTTTGAAAATTCAAATTTATTTATTACAAATGTCCAGAAGATTGTCAATGATGCATTCGATATATAGCCTTCCTACATTTCTGAACTTAAAATTTTAAAAACAAAAGAGCAGACATGAGTCAAAAGGAATAAAGTAAAAAATTTGATGTTGTTTGCATTAAGGACACAAGGAAGAAATACAAAACCAAAGTAAATTCAAGTTAGCAGCAAACAATAATGGAGTTTATTAAAGTGAAAAAGTTCGATAGAGGTACTTCTTGAAAAATATGGGATCAACTGATTTGATTAGAAAACTTAAAGAATTGATAATAATTTTAAAAATTGGTCATTTAACTGATAAATAGCTTTGCCAATAAAATGGAAAACATGAAAAATTAGAGTATAATACTGGAAAATGGAACTATAAAATATTAATGTACATATATAGAAAGAAAATTACAAACTTTTATATATTTATTGAACAGGCTTATACATACACATATATTAGAAGAGAAATATATATATATAACAAATATGGTTACAAATTAAATTAATTTACAAGTGTTAATCTCTTTGGTAAAATATTTTTCCATTTTAACAACTCAAAATTCCCTATTTTAATTGCACTTATATAAATTTCAGTAGAAACATAGTAGCAAGTGTTACTTTATAGCTTTAAATAAATGAATTAAGTAAAATTTCAGAGAATTATATAAAATTTATAACTACATAAAATTAATCATATGTTGCTTCACTGAATAAAATAAACAATAAAATGTATTAAAAAAATTACTAAATAAAAATTAATTCCATTAAAATTGACAGCCCAAATATGGTATATAATAATAATGAATAACTTACCTAAGATAAAAAAAAAATCATGACTGCAGATAGAAAAATAAATAGTACTTACTTCTTACAAAGATGCCTTGCCACATCAGATTTCTTAAATCCTTCAAGATTGAAAAGACGTTTCGCAAGACGTGATGCTGAAGGCATGTCAATGGCTTTAGGACTGTAATGAAAGCTGCTCAAGCTTTCGACATCAGATTCATCCTCAGGAGAGTAACATCGTTTCCCTTCTTCAGAGTCATTCTCTTCTGGCTTTGAGTCTTCTTTGCTTTCTAGATTCTTCAAATTCTTTGGTGAGTCATCATTAGAGTACTGCAGTTTGTTATTCATATTTTTCTCACTGGTTAAGGTTTGGTCTGGCAGTACTTTGACATAAATTTTATTTTCATCGATCATAATGTTTGTGACGCCATCCTGCTTAGGTTGAATTGTTCGAGGAGCATAGCGTTGCCTGTTAGTAATCATTTTTCGGAAGTTTTCATTGACTAGTTTATCGTCAGTAATTAAACCATTTGATTGATTGTTTTCTGTAGAAGTAATTTGTATAAACTGATTGGTTCTTTCATCAAAATTACCATTTTCTGATATAGACACTATATTATCACAAGATATGGGACTAGATGAGCTTTGAGAGCCAGTTGCACTCACTGGAGCATTATAGGTCCAAACAATTCGATCAGAAGGAGGATTTTCAGTGTCTAATAGGTTATTCAGTGATGTAGCGATATCTTCATCTATGTCAATGTTCACTGTGGCAACATTCTTTTGAAGATAGTCTTCACTTCGAGAAGTCCTAACATAATTGCCAACATAATTAACACAACCTTTCTTTTCAGTAACAGGACTATGAGGTTCAGATGCTTCTCTTTTCGTTCCTTGTGATTTCTTTGTTAAGTCACTATCTGTAAGTACAAATTTCAGATGAATTTAATAAGTACTTAAACATAGAAAAAACTCAAACATTTTAACTATAAAATATTACTTAAATGTAATTTGTTTTGAAATTTTAATTAAGTCAATGTTAAAATAAAATAAAATTTTTAAATATATGTTCAGGTATAGTCAACAATATTTTTGTTTGAAATAAGTATATTTATATGAAATATATTCCTCAGAGTACAGAAAATAATGAATTTTCAATCACACCAATGATGAATAAGAAACAAGGTTCTATGACATTTCCAAGTTTAATATACTTTAAATTGTAATAAAAAAATATTTAAATGTTTTACTTCAGCATTTAAATTGAATTTAACAGTTGGAATACATACAAGAATTCAATAATTAATTAATTAATCATTGCAAAAATTTTAAACAATAACCAAAGTAATAAGTAAACATTTTTCAATTTTGCCAAAATATGTTTCTGTAAGGATCAAATAATTAAAATAGTCAGTTAAGATTTAAAAAAAAAAAGAAAGAAAGAAATCATTTGCAGTTTTGTCACAAGTAGTAAATTCAAAATTAATATTTATTTAGTATTTCCTTTTTCAAATCTGATTACTACTACTTAGTAACAAATTATTTTATACTTTAATTCATACAAATTATTTTGAAAATAATTTAAATAATTTTGTTAGGGTAATATATTCCTCTAATTATTATGAATTGTGTAAAATAAGATTTTTTTTACATAACTGTATATGACATAAAATGAAATCTTATGTCATATATTTTTTTTCATGAGAAATTAAAGAAAATTTTAGAAGAAAAATATTTCTTTATTATATCATTAATCATGAGCTTTGTAAAATAAGATTTAATTTTGGTAAAATACTTTAATAATGTAAAGAATCAAAAATAAAATGTTTTTGTACCTCTATATTAAATTCTTATTAAAACAATTCTAAAGGCATATCTTAATATTGACAGCAAAAATAATACAAAAATATATAGAAACAAATAGTAAAAAAAAAACAATTTCTGGTGAAAATTTAAAAAAACTTTATATAAGAGAATTTATATATAATTTTAAATTCCTAAGTACTAGCTATGAGAAAAAATACAAAGTTTTTAAAATATATTGCAAGTAATAACAAAATTTTAATTTATATAAACACTGAATTTTTCTCTTAATCTTGTTATAATTAAGATATTTTTAATAATGTAAAAATGCAAAAGTTTAAATTAAACTATAGATTAACTATTATTTAGAGAATACCTGGAAAATTACAATATCAAAAGATAACCATTCATAATTATGTAAGATACATAACGAAACTATTAGCAAATCTTTTAATATATCACATTCAAAATATTAATTATAAATTTATGACAAGGTTTACTGAAATAAATCCTTTAATAGAATCAACCAAAATACTCTTCAGATTAATTCAAAACAGTTATAACCAAGTGCTTCAATTTTCAGGTGTGTTTTATGCTGTATTAAAGGTAAATAGAAATTCTATAAGTATACAAATGATCATACCATTAAACAATAACATAAAAATGACATCATTGTTAAAAATTCAATTCAGCCAGAAAAATTAATATAGAAAATATTAAGGATGTGGACAATTACTACCAACTTGCACAGTACTTGCATCATGCCTCCATGAACTTCTGTGTTCTATAGAACTTAAGTTAAAAATGCATTTGGCCAAAACCAAGTCACATTTTCCAAGAAACCTTAGGTTCCAATAACAAATTCAACAAACTAAGTGTACCATTTTTATATATCATGTTATTAGTGCTGAGTTTTTTAGTATATTGCATGGAGATAACTACATTTAATATTTCACATGCACTTTTAAAGCAGATATGATTTCTAGTACAGATTCCTCTACAATTGAGAAAGCTAATTTTGGTCATTAGTAATAATAAACTTACAACTGCAACATAGAGAGAAATGTTTATAAAAAAGCTAAATGCTTAATTTAAATTACATAGCAAAGAGCAAAATATTACATGCCTTCAACTATTAATTCATCTGTTTTATTTTTTGGAGCAACTTTATTAAAATTCAGCAAAGACAAAAAATATTAAGTAATTAACAGCAGTTTTCTGCGCAAAATAATATAGTATTTTGTATATAAAACTTAAATTTAAATATTAGGTCAGAGGATAAAAATCATTATTGTAGTGATCAATAGTAGATTGTAGTGATCAATATCACTTAAAGAGCTGATCAATTTCATATTTTAACTTGTAAAAAGATGACATTTCCCATTGAAAAAATTCAATGGCTGTGTTTTATTAAGTACACTAAGTTAATTTACATAGCATTAAAAATGGAAGTCAACAAGGAAAAAAGTTCATATATTTTGCAGTTTTTTTATAAAGGGAAAAATTCAAGCATGCTCAAGGTTAACTTTAAAGTCAGGAAGATATCTGAGGCAATTTACAACCCAGATTACAAAGATTCTTAATGATACTAATAGCCGTTTTAAAAGTTCTTATAAAAATATTTCAAATGTGTAATATACATAAACGTACTTCAAATGAATATTATATTTTACAAGTACTTATTTCAGGAGTCAACAATATTTGAAATTCGAAATTCATACAAAAAGATATGATTCAGATAGATTATTTTCTCAACTGCTCTAACAAAATGATTCTACATATATTAAATTAGCCATAATGTTATTCAAACCTTAAAATGATTCTCATATCTAGTGACAGTTGGTTTCTTCCAGTTAAAAGAAATAATATAGGAAATAATGATCATTTACAATACAGATAGCATTTAAAATTAAATCATGAACTTTTGAAATCATTTAGCTAAATTATTATTTTAATCCATTTAACAAGAAAACATCAATTCATTCTAAAAATTGTGAGTAATCAATGAATTTAGCACGTATTGTATTTAATTTGTATAGCCAACAAAAAACACTTCTGATGTGCATGAGAATTCCTCAAGATTTAAAAATCATTATTCAAAAACATATGCAATAGCTATTTTACAATATTGCATAATGTAAAGTGATAAATTTCAAAGAAAGTTAAATTTTGTTTTCTCTAATTATATTTATGTCAAATTTAAAATTATTTATTTTCAATCTAAATCAGAAAATGAACATTATATAATAAATTTAATTACAGTTAAGTATGAAATTAAACATTAAATATTGTTTTCATAGATATATTTACTTACAAAGGTAAAATTCATTTTTGTTTCACATACAACAAACACGTGAAAAACAAATTTGAAATAAAAAATTAATTAAATACAACACTTTAATATTAAAAAATTAAAAATCTCTAAATTAATAATCATTAAAAGTATAGAAATATTTCACATTATAATTCAAACTTAAGTTAAACATATATATATATATATATATATATATATATATATATATATATATATATATATATATATATATATATATATATATAATTATAAAGCAAAAAATATATACATATAGCAAAAATTATAAATATATATAAGAATATAAATATATATAAAAATACAATACAGAATATACAATACAATTTGTTTATCTGTTTCATATATTTCAGTGCTTTTCCATACTTTTCATCTGTTTCATATATTTCAGTGCTTTTCCATATTTTTCATGTTTTATTTTATTTATATTTCACTGTTTTTCCAATTTCATATTTTATCTTATATATATATATAGTTATACAAAGATATTTATTAATATTTAAAATATTTTTTGCCCAATGTGTACTAAAATGTGTTTTAAATCATTGCCAGAAATTGGTATATAAATAATGAGACATTGAAACACACACATACAAAAATAATTTGCAATTAAAAGAAAAACAAAATATTTAAATAAAAGCATTCTTAAGTGTGAATATTTTTGTTCAGAAAAAATTGTTAATTATACATCATTTTTAAGTCTATTAGAAAATGATCAAAAACAAAGTTACCATGATTAGAAATAACTGAAGGCTGTGAGCACGATACTATTTCTTTCTTCTTATTAAATTTTGGAACATTGAAAATTGGATTGCTGCTCTTTGTTTTAATGATGAGATCACCTGTCATCATAAAAGTCTCAAACTTTGGTTGAGTGGATTGTTTTGAATTTGCTTTATTAAGATGTGTGGGCGAGGGAGGTATATTTTCTCCATTTTCTCGGACATCACCATTGGACTCAAACTTTTTATTGGGACTGTGTTGTGCATCAATGTGGCCGTTGCTGGGATTGTGAGAGTTTTCTTTAACATAGGATCTTCGCAGTGCTTCCAATTCACTCGATTGCGCCATGTGACTATGCACACGCTCTTTTATTAGGGAGTCTGCAATATATAAAATTAATTTTTTTCAACAATGGAAACATATTAACCAATCATAAAAAGTTATATAACCTACTGTACTGTTTATAAAATACAAAGTTAATTTGATGCACTATTTTTAACACTAAAATCTTTTCGCTTGTAATAAATTCAGAATATTTATTTTATTTCATTAATCTTAATTATATAGCAATAAATTGCAATTTTATGGAAAATTAAAACAAGTATAAAAATAAAGAATGTCAAAATAGAGTAAATTATTTAAGACAAAAATCTATTACTATTATGATTAAGTGATTTTAATAAATGAAAAAAAATTAATAGAGATGATAGGCTTAGCTTATGTAAAAGGAATTCTATGATACAAAATGTAAAATTTCTTGAAGAGAGCAGAAAAAAATTACGCTAAATCAAAGAAATGTTAAACTAGTTAAGTTAACAAAATCCTGTAATAAATACATAAATAATTTGCCATTAATTAACAGATAGATAAATTTAAAAAAAAAACTGCAAAATATATTAAAATCATATTTTTTTCTGTGAAAATCAAAATATTAGAATGAATTTCTGTGCATATATATATATATAATTTACTTTTGCACTTTGAATATGAAAATACAAAATATTCTAATTTTAATAGCAAGTCAATGTAATCAATTTACATACACTTAAAAAATTTTGAAATTTTACTGCCTGCAATAAAATACACTGATCTGAGTGATAATATAAGCACTGATTTACTACTATATTGATAAATCCACGAAAGAAAAACACCTGTACATTATTTTTGGACTATCACATTTTTTTCTCCTAAAAGAAATATTTTTTATTTATTTAAGAATAATTTTGGATTTAAGATAGAAATTATAATAAATATAGCATACTGTATATTCATCAAGAAATTAAAAAAATTTCATATAAGAAATAATTTTTTAAAAACTTAAATAAATATTTTAATAATAAATGCATTCTGCAAAGAAAAATCTAATTTTTGTGAATATAAAAACAAGAAACAGAAATCAGCCAATCCATATAGAAATTATCATACCTTTTTTCACTTTCAATGTCACTACATCATTGGATAACCTCAGGCACTTGAGCACTAAAATGTTTATAAATGTGAAACAAAAATTAACAACTAAATATATATGATAATTAAAAATAAAATTTACACAGGTAAATAAGTCATGCACACCTTGCAAAGCTGTTAATAGAAATGCAAGCAATAAAAAATACATAACAGACATTGATGGAGAACACTGGTGCAGTTTGATTCAAAACAGCAAGGATTTAATGCTTATTTGAATCTCACTATTTCAAATCTTTCTTCTCATTTTTAAGCATCAAATAACAGCTGATTTAAATAATCATTAACTGATGAAAAATGTTTAACAAACAATATTTATTGAATTCGTGTGTAAAAATCACAACGAATAAAAGTTTCAATAAAACAACAATGTTAAGCAGTCTACGCACAATATCTCAGGTGAAGATAATGAAAGACAAAAAAGAATGTCTTTCATCTAGGTAAAAAGCACATGTAAAAGAATAGAAATCAAAAAATTTAATAAATTAAAAGATGGGGATTTGAATAATAAAAAAGGTAAAAGTTTTTTATGAAAAAATAGAAGTAAAATCTGGTGAATATTAAGATAATAAGATAGATATGGATAATTTGAAAAAATAGAAAATTCATAGAGCAACATACAATATATTGAAAGAGACAGAATTCATAGAGAAGTAGAAAAAGTGAATCAAGAGTTATACATGATAAGAAAACAGAGAATGACATTATAGAGGCCATTAGACAAACTGCAAACAAAAATATGAGTACAAAAACAAAAAAAAACAATCGTATGCTAAATTTTATACATGTGCATGCAAAATGATCAGTTAAATGAAAAAATTCACAAGCAAAAGACATGCTTAATATAAGTAAAGTGAAAATATATAGATCTAAATGTAAGTAAAAAGTAATAATAAGCAAACACAAGCAAATTGATTAAAAAAATACGATTATAGTACATTTTAAAATTTTCAAGCATTGAATTGATTTTCAAGAAAATAATAAATATGCTGTTTTCCCAAAACTGTATTTGTTTAAAAATAAGAATTTGATTACTGAAAGAAAATATAGAATAAACACGAAAATAGTGCTCAATAATATAAGCATCCTAAATAAAAAAAATGACTTATATTCACTAGATACATAGAAAGGAGTAAAAAAAATATTACATTAGTTATTAATAATTATCAATAAATATTTCGAAGCAACATAAATTATGATTAACAGTCAAAAATATCAATAAGCAGTCATAAAATTACACACAACTGTAATTATTATGAAGTTTTTAGTACCACAGTTGAATTGTGTGATGCCCCTAGCATTATCTACTTTACATTATTAAAAACATAGACTAATATTTCAAACTTAACTTCAACATAAAAATGAGTACAAGGCCAGAATAAATTTTTAACAATAATTCAAACTCAGAGCATATTATATTAATTAAATTTTGTATCCATTATTCTAATCAATATTTGTAAGTATTTAAAAAAAAGTGCTATTACAGAGAAGCACTTAGGAAGATACTAGACAATTAAAAATTAATTTAATTCATAAAAATCATAATAAAACTAAATCATGCAGAAGAAATGTTTATTGTTATTTTTATATAGAAATATTTTAATATTTTTAAATTTCCTTTTGCATGACACATTAGATATATACTAGTATATCACATTAGATATATACTAGTAGTCATTGTAGGTAATGGAATGCCATGAATGTGAGTAGAAAACATTTTTCAGATAACAACTGAAAAAGCATTTGTTCTAAGTCACTTATTCACGAACAAATTTTATTCAATAATTATTTAGTCTAAATGAAGAAACATTTCAAATAGTTGAAAATGAAATAGTGTACTTTTAAGTTGACTTGATTAACTTCAATAAATCAAATAATTCTGGTACTTTTCTGTTAACAGGATTATACTCGGCAGCAAATGATTTGGAAAATCACCAAAAAGTTCATATCAAATCACCATTTTATATACAAGAGTCACTAACATTTTGCCAAAACTAATTTCACTGAATTGTTTATAAGGAACCACAAAGACGAATTAAAAGCTTCCTTCAAACATTTTCGCGATATCTACGAATATAATTTCACTGATCAGATAGGCAAACTCTGATCGTGAAATAAATGTCAGAGTGGCACAGCAAGTAATCAATTAAATTTCTACTTAATTGAATTACTGTGAAGGATGTCACGTCCAAAATACACTAATACATTTGTTTAGTGCTCAAAATTAATATTAGTTTAATGGTTGAACATTGTTCTTTTTATTTAAGCGTTCAATTTCCCTTAAAGATTTCAAATCATTTGAATATTATTTTTATTTTTAAAAACTTCTGCACTTCAACTGTAATGCAAATATTCCGGGGATATAATACTTCAAGTTTACAATCAAATTGTGTCATTTAGAGACATTTGAAACCGACCCCGATAGTAGAAAGGTACCCATTCTTTTCGATTGTTTCGTTTAAAGTATATTCATAATTTATTTTCCGACATTAAAAATCACTTCACATCCTTTTCTTTCTACAAAAAATGAAAAAAGTTTGCGGCATTGCAATTTTTTCTCTTTACACTGACTTCAAATACATGCGCATTATAGAAGTTATACTTACAAACTGAAAATTGTTGGTGTTCAACATTAGTTATTTCACAGCAAATATCTATTTTAATTGTTACAAAAATAACTAATTAATTTTTTAAAAACTTATTCAATAGAAGAATTGAATTACACTGATTTTAAAGATCCAGACGTACTAACCTAAAAATTTGCTGTTTTAGTGTACAGCTTGAAAAGTAATGCTAAAATTTATTTATGTTACTCAAATAATTTTGAATGAATTTTGTTTTTCTGAAGCAAAACTGACTAAGATATTTGATTGCAGAATGTAATATAATACTAAAATATAATCTGAGAGATATTTTTTTATTTGAAAGCATGTGTTAATTAAGGAATACGTGTTTATATGCATTCTGTTATCAGAGATAGAATGAATTATTAACTGGTGAATCGATCAAAATATTTGACTCTTAAGATCAATTCTGATTTTTCTTTCTTTAAGTTTCTTTTATTTCTAAAAAATATATTCTGACCAGCTGTTCCTTTTCTGATTACCTTACCTTTAATAAAATAATGAATAATAATTTATAAAATTTTAATAAAAATTATACTTCATTTGAAAATTTATTTAAAATATATAAATATTAAAAAAATTATATTTCATTTGAAAATTCTTTTAAAATATATAAATATTAAGATAAAATTAAACTAAATTCGAATATTTTATTATGACAAATTGTTAGCATATAAAAACAAAATTTTAAATAAAAAAAGTGGGGTACACCTTGATTTTCACGGTAATTGGAATAAATCGCCAAATTATATATAGAGATTAGATTAGATAGATAGAGAGACAGAGAATATATATATATATATAACAGAACTGATGAGCAATTATACACACTTTTGGTTTGCATTTGAACCTTGCAAAATAGTCCTATTCCCCCCCCCCATCTTTAATTCTTGTAAGAAAATTGTTGACAATTTTTAATTTATAGAGAAATAAGGAAGATGCCATTTCGTTTTTGCAAGAAAAAAGATGTAATTCCTCCCAATAGAATACGCGTAGGTGGGCACGAAATAATATGCTAAAATTTACTCTATGTAAAGAAAAGTATATGGAGATACAACTTGAATAGCTGTCCACAAAAAAAGTGTCTTCGATCCGTCACTTGATTTAGTGGTTCCATAACAGCAGCACTGCGTTTCATGTACTACTAGGCAGAGGAATTAACACCTCTGAAACAACATTACTAGTGAAACTAAACATTTGACAAAATACTATGACTGACTGAAACAATTATATGAAAGAAGTTTGTTCTCTAGATTTACTTCGGAAAACGAAAGGACGAATTGGTGGTCTTGAAAAAAAAGTCGAAATTGACAAGAGCTTGTATGTGACCCGAAAAAACAACTCTGGCAGAGAACTTCCATAATAATGGATATTCGAAAGGACGAATTGGTAGTCTTGAAAAAATAGTCGAAATTGACGAGAGCTTGTTTGTGACCCGAAAAAACAACTCTGGCAAAGAACTTCCATAATAATGGATATTCAGTGGGGAATGCCGTGAAAGTGGTATTTTCTTGCTTATATTCCAAATTAAGAAGCAAGCGCTCCAACATCAACGATTATGGATTACGTAGTGGAAGGAGGACTCGAATTTTAGGCGAGCCTACGAAATGAAACAGATAGAAAAGGCTGGCATTTAAGAATCATACATTTAACTTAGTTGATACAAGAAAGGTGTTACTCTCAAAACGGTGGGAAGACTGTGGGGCTCAGTTATATAGCGAAACAAAAGATAAAGAGAGATACCGGCTTTGGCAGATATTCATGAGGCGAAAATCGTATGGAAAAGGCAAGCTTTTTGAATTCATATTGAAAGCGATCACTGAGATATATGGCAGTCACAAATTATGTGAGAGGTATTACAGCTTGGCGGATAATCTTGGCTTCGTTTTCATCCTGGTCATCGTGAAAATCAAGGTGGTGCTATAAATTTTTAAAAATTAAGAAAATTTTAATACAAAATAATCTTTAAAAATGCTAGATAATAAAAATAAAATATTTAAAAATATTGAAATGTACTTGGTAAAATCTTAAGAGAGCCTACACCCTGGGCGACAAACTGAAAAAAGCGTCAAGCCAGAACGAAATTCCGAAAATTGTTTGGTTTACCAAGTGTATCGTAATAGGATTATCAAAATTGACGCAAGCCACGATTATCGACAGCCAAAATCCTTCGCACTACGGGTGTAGACTCTGCTAGAATCCAACCAATGTAATTAAACAAAAAAATAAAGAAAGACAAATATCATGAAATTCATATTTGTTTAGATTAATACCGAATATATACAAGTACTGAAAATTACGACTAAAGGTAATTTTTATAATTGCATATATAATCAAAGTAAATGTATTAAATTATATTTCTTGGAAACTTTTCTTGTATTAATAAATTATTCATTCTGCTTATTTCATATTCATTTAATAAAATTATATAAAAAAGGGGGCTCATACTGTTCCCTCAAAATTTAAATGACTTTTCAAATGCTTTCAAAAATATTCATACAATTTTTTTTCAGCAATGGTTACAATCATTAATTTTTGTCATGCTTAATTCTACACCTCTAAAAAAGAAAAAATATTTAAATATTTCCAATCGCATGCAAATTACATAAAGTCCCAATTTGATTTTAAAATAACATTTTTTAAAATAATGTATCAAGATAACTAACAAAATTGCCCAGGAAATCATTCAATTAATAAAATTATTATATTGCTTTTTAAATTTACTGATAGTTTATTGTAAATTAAATAGTAATTGTATACAGCATTCCTATACTGACCACGACATCAAATGTTAAGAAAAACACAATGGCAATTTAATCACTTTATCGTCAAGCTGTAGTTTCTGTCAACACAAAATATCTTATATTTATTATAGTTTCTGACAAAATTATTGATTAAACTTTTTTTAATTTTAAAGTTGTTTTAATATTATAAAAAGAGCAACAATTTAAGTCATAACAAATTTCTGATTTTAAATATGTTGTACTTTGTGTGTGTATTCTTTATTTTGTGTATTAATTATTTGTTAATTCTATATTAAATTTCACAAAATTTCTTTATGTATCTTAAATCCTTAATTACCGATTTTCCTCAATCAATCTATTCTTATATCGGTTTTATAACAGTTTACTATCAATTCGTTAGTTTATATTTTTGCACAATAACTTAACTTCTTTTAATATTTGAATCCCTATTTTATACAAAATTGTACACTATTGTCATCAAATTAATATATTTAAATCAATTACTTCATCCAATTTTCTAATTTCGAACTTGAAATGATAAGCATTTTTATGCAATTAGAGTTTAAAAATTAAATAAAAAAGATTTTTTTTAAGATTGTTGCTTTAGGAATTGATTTCTGTTTGTATTGAACCTTGTTCCTTGGTATAAAAAAATGTAATGTTACCTTTAAAACACAACAGCAAACTTTAAGAGAGCTGTTAGTCAGAAATAAAACTTGATATAAAAATGTAGATAATATTGTCATTTTTACATTACTCAATATTTGGCAAATCGCATCGTTAAGTTCTCAGAAACTGTTCTAAATTTAAAGTATAATAAGGTTACTAAAAAGTAACTACTGAACACATCTTTGATCGAAAGTTCATTTTTACAAAGGAATAAATTGGGTTACATATAAAATATACAGCCACTCTTAAAGGTAACCTACACTCTTTAAAAAAAATAGAGTGGTTTTTCACCACTCGATGAGCGACGGATATTTGGTACTCCATAAAGATTCAAAATGAATCCTTTTCTACTTAATTGGGTAGAGATTGAGTTCTCTTTCAAACACTCCATCCTCCATTCAAAGCAATTATCACTCTTTTTGACATGTTTATGGCACAAAGCAAATGTGATTTGCTCTGATTGGTTTAAATCATCACGTGGCTCTATACTTTTGGTTTAGTTTCACTGAAAATGGAGGAATTTAGAACTTATTTTCTAAAGGCGATCTATTTCAGTTAAAGATATATCTAATTGGATAAGAAGGAGCGCAGAAACATTACGGTAAGTCTTTATTTCTTATAATTAATTCAATGACTAAATCAAATCTTTATATTTGTGATTTTTCACTGTGATTATAAACTTTGGTATTCGAAAGTGTGAATGAATGAATTCTATTGAATTCATATTCATGTAATATTTATAATATTTGAAATTTCTGATTAATTGATAATATTTAATTATATAATAATGTGTTTGGAAATTCTATTTTTTATTTCAAATAATATTTTCTACCAAAATTTAATTTATTATAAATTAATAGTAAATTATAATGAATGCATATTTAAATTCATTTAATTTCGAAACTGCGTGAATATGACTTAATTTCCTCGTTGATATCCAATTTTCTCTTTTAAATATCCAATGTATATTATAAAAA
This sequence comes from Latrodectus elegans, assembly GCA_030067965.1. Taxonomy (NCBI): domain Eukaryota; kingdom Metazoa; phylum Arthropoda; class Arachnida; order Araneae; family Theridiidae; genus Latrodectus; species Latrodectus elegans. The sequence continues at coordinate 124,548,142 of CM057813.1, forward strand.
TATTTTTTAATACAGTTTACTGTACTGAATTGAAAGTGCGATTAATGTCAAATACATTTTATCAATGAATAAGAATAAATTTTTTCATTAAAATTTTATTCTTTATAATTTAAATGCTAATACAATATAAAGCAAATATTAACCTGCAGAATATTACTTGACAGTATGTATTTTATTTATTAAAATTTCACTGACAATATGTATTTTATTTATTAAAATTTCAATAACAATTTTTGATTTGATTGTTATTTTGTAAAAGCTTCATAGATAAAACGAAAACATAATTTTATATGTATCAAAATCTACCATTAATTTGTATAGTATTTTATAATTTCCAACTAAAAATTTTATCGATGGATATATAATTTATATTCGTATTTTATGGTTGTCATTGTTATCATCGATGAAAAAATTAAAAAAAAAACAAAATTAGGAAAAGCAAATCTGAAACATGTAGTTATTTTGAAGATGATGAAATGCAATATAAGGAAGAAATGGCTGATCAGGTATATTCTGTATAATATGTAATAAACAATAAGTTTTATGGAGACTGAGAAAAAATTAACTATTGTAATTATTAAAACTATTAATTTCACTGTGCTTGTAAAATGTATTTAAAAGTTTGAGGTAAAATCCTGTTTATGTAAGACCGCGGTAACTTAATGTTTTTAAATCTATTTTGAAGTAAAATTTTTGTTTTACTGCTAAAATTAAATCCTTATTAACATTATAGTAAATTAAAATTCAATTAAAATTTTCTAAGTTTTTAATATGAATTTAATAGCTTAAAAAAATAAATATCCAGTATTTATTCACTTGACCATACCCCTCAGGGGGTTTACCTTCTTTAGGTAAACACGGGTGTCACAATCCCGAGGTACCCTAGTGATCTTTCCTCATCTTTATTTTCTTCTCTCCTTTACTCTGCTGCTTTTTCTTCCTTTTCTCCCTCAGTGTGGTTGCCTCGAAAGAGGTTGAGGGCTCCTCTTGAGTAGCTATTGCCGCACTGTTGCTATTAGCTTCTTTTGGGGTCTAAATCACCCGCGTGTTTGCCGTGCGTGGAGACCCGTGTCCCTGGAAAGGAGGATCCTAGTGATTGAGGCTCTCAGAGACCAACACATCACTTTGGCCTCTGCTTCAGGTAAACGGGAGGTGTGTTGTGGTCCTCAGCATGCCAATCGGCTTCCATGGATCAAGCGATCATATATCTGCTGTGTGACTCGATAAGGGTGGAGGCCACGTCAGGGATATATCGAAAGCGTATAAGGTCTGGCTAGCACTGATGCAGGTATATTGCATCCCCTTGTTGGGCTCGATGGTGGGTGGTGCAGTCAGGCCTTGAAGTAATTAACCTATTTCTATGGAATGTACTTCTAATTCTATACTCCCTATGCAGCAACAAATGATACAGGATCAGAAATATTTTGTTATTAAAAGAACTGAGGGCAATTTTGATAATGTCTCTCCTTTCTTAATTAATAAGTGTCTTATTGGTACTGTTGGAAATGTAAAAATGTTCGCAAGATGAAATCTGGTGATCTCTTAGTTGAAGTTTTATCAACTGAACAGGCCAAAGCCACCCTAAAACTAAAATGCCTTGGTAATATAGATGTTATGGTATGTCCTCATAGTAGGCTAAATTCTACACGGGAGTAATTTCAGCAGATGATCTATATAATATTTCAGAGGAGGAAATTTTGGATAATCTTGTTGACCAAAAAGTACAACGTGTGCAGCGCATTACAATCAGAAGAGAGGGTAAAATTATAAGAACTAAACACCTTATACTCACGTTTGCTACTCCTATATTACCTCAATCTATTAAAGCTGGCTATCTAAATTGTAGTGTTCGCCCCTTCATACCAAATCCATTACGTTGCTTTAAATGTCAGCGATTTGGCCATGCAAAAACTACTTGTAGGGGACATTTGACTTGTGCTCGATGTGCATCTGTTGGACATGACAGTAGTCAGTGTCAATTACAAGAAAAATGTGTCAACTGCAGTGGTGAACATCCTTCATATTCCCGATCATGCCCAACCTGGATATTAGAAAAGGAAATTATTACTGTGAAAACAAAAAAAAAACTTATCTTACCCTGAAGCCCTACTTTAAAACAAAACTTATCTTACCCTGAAGCCAGGCGAACAGTGTCATCCCGTACCCCTAATCAAGGTATTAGCTATTCACAAGCAGTTAAAAAAGTCATGAAATCTTGCAGTACCCAAACAGATTTCTTAAATTTTTCAAACTTATCCTCAAATATTTCTAACATAAATGTCTCACCAATTCCAAAAGGAATTTCTTCACTGTCTTTCGCAAAATCTAAGTCTCAAAGATCCCTAAAGTTAAAGAATGCAAAAGAAGGGCTTCATAAATCATATTTAAAGAGTAAAAGAAGCTCAAATGCCTCCAAGACAGATATAAAGAATGTAGACCCATCAGATGATGAAACACTCCTAATTGGAGATTCATCTGAATCACAGATGGCGTGCTCCAATGCCGGAGCATTCAGCTGAGCTTAATGGGAACCTTCGTTTCTTGGAATTGTCGAGGCTTTCGCACTCATATAGAAGATATAAAAACAATTATAAATCTGTATAATCCAATTTGTTTTGCCATCCAAGAAACATTTTTGAAACCTCAGTACAGTTTAAAATTGCATGGATATAATTGTGTGAGGAAAGATGTTAATCATGATTCAATTTCTGGAGGTGTATGCATTCTTGTATCTTGTAATATTCCTAGCACTATACATTCCCTTAACACTTCATTACAGGCTGTTGCAGTACGCATACACTCTACATCTCTCATTACTATTTGTAGCATTTACTTACCTCCCCATGCGATCATCCATGAAAGCGATTTAAACAATTTGCTGGATCAACTACCTGCACCCTTTATTCTACTTGGTGACTTCAATGGTCATAACACCTTATGGGGAAGTGATAATATGAATCCTCGTGGCAATATAATTGAACAGTTCATTTCTAATAACAATATCTGCCTTCTAAATTCCACAGAAATAACCTATTTCCATCAACCATCAAGAACTTTTCATTCATTAGATTTAGCTATTTGTTCTCCATCAATTCTACCTTCATTAAATCTTAATGTTGATAAGGATTTATATAACAGTGATCATTTTCCTTTAATTATAAATCAAACTGGTATAAGCAGACCACAAATCTTCCACTCCTCTTATTCTTATCATCGTGCAGACTGGTCTCTCTACACTCATTTAGCAGCTATTACTGACAGCATGGTTAGAAGTGATAATATCAATGATGCTGTGCATAAAGTAACTAATACACTTCTAGATGCCGCCAAAAACACAATTCCCAAGCGCTCCCCAATTCCACGCAAATATCATAAATCATGGTGGAACCGTGAGTGCCAAGTATCATACAAAAAACAAAAGAAGTTTTGGGCAATTTCCGCAGGTGCCTTACCATGGAAAACCTCATGGCTTTCAAAAAAGCTGAAGCTTTTGCTCGTCGAATACGGCGAAATAGTCAAAAAGAATCTTGGATAAGATATGTTTCCTCCATCACATCATCAACTTCCAGCAAAGAGTTATGGAAGAAAGTTAAAGCTTCCAGTGGTTTATATAGGGACTTCTCTATCCCAATACTACGCACAGGAGCTGACACAATTTCTTCTCAATATGATATCGCCAATCTTTTAGGTGAAACTTTTGCAAAGGTATCTAGTTCAGACTCTTATAATCCTAAATTTCTCAGAATCAAAGAGCAAGCTGAAAAGAAACCTATAAAGTTTCATGATAAAGCCATACATCCATATAATTGCAATTTCTCTTTGCTGGAATTGCAGAGAGCCCTGTCCCAGACTAAAAATACTAGTCCTGGACCAGATGGTATCTCATATAAGATGCTTTGTCATCTTAATCATGAATCTTTAATGAACATTCTTTTTCTATTCAATAGAATATGGAATGAACATGTCTATCCCAGTCTCTGGTGCAAAGCAATTATTATTCCAATTCTTAAACCTGGGAAAGATCCAGCTAACCCTCAAAACTATCGTCCAATTGCCTTACAAGTTGCCTTGCTAAAACTTTGGAGCGTATGGTCAATTCCCGTCTTGTTTATGCAATTGAAGACAATCAGTACATATCACTTTATCAAAGTGGTTTCTGGAAAGGTCGATCTACTGTGGACAATATTGCATACCTAGAAACACAAATTAGGAATGCTTTTGTACGGAGACATCATTTGGTGTCTATAATTTTTGACATAGAAAAAGCTTATGATAAGACATGGCGTTATGGAATTCTTCAAACTTTGTATAATTTTAATTTCAGAGGAAATTTACCCATTTTTATTCAGAGCTTTTTAAATTCTCGCATTTTTAATGTCCGTATAGGATCTGTTTTATCTAATCCATTTATCCAATGTGATAGGGTTCCTCAGGGAAGTGTTTTAAGTGTTACTGTTTTTAATATTTTCATCAGCAACATTCTTCATGTATTGCAACCATCTGTCCATGGAACTTTATATGTTGACGACCTCCAAATTTCTTGCCAAGGTTCCAATATGCGACTGATTGAACGGCAATTACAAACTGCTGTCAATAATCTAGTTGCTTGGTGTAATGAAAATGGGCATACTTTGTCCCCTTGTAAAAGCAAATGTATCCATTTTTGCAGAAAAACTGGGCCTCATCCTGATCCAGAAATTAAGATATCAGGCACAACTATTCCCGTAGTTAATCAGGTATCATTTCTTGGGCTTATATTTGATAAAAAGTTAACCTTCCTACCACATATTTTAGATTTGCGCAAAAGATGCGAAAAATCACTAAATATTCTGAAAGTTCTCTCTAATACCTCTTGGGGTGCAGATCGTAAGCATTACTCCGAGTGTATAAGTCAGTTATTCTATCGCGAATTGACTATGGTAGCGTGGTTTATGGATCAGCCAGATCATCAGTTTTGCGCAAATTAGACCCTGTTCATCACTCAGCTTTACGAATCTGCTCTGGAGCATTCCGGACATCTCCTGTCCATAGCCTTTATGTAATTTGCAGCCAGTTACCTCTTGATCTGAGACGTAAGCAACTCTCTCTACATTACTATTTTAAAATGCTATCAGTATCGCAACACCCTTTGAGATCAATGGTTACTTGTCCCTCTTTAAGAAGGCTATATAATGCACGACCACATAACATATTACCATTTTATGAACGTACAAATTCATTCCTGTCTTCATCCGAGTTTCCTGATTTACATGTTCAAGCTACAGATGCTCTAGGATTTCCTCCTTGGAATATTCCTGTTGTCAATATAATCAAACCCTTTACTGGATACAATAAATCAGCTACATCTCCTTATTTTGCAACAATTATTTTCACACATTCATTCTCATTATTCCTCCCACATCTCTGTATATACAGATGGCTCAAAATCAAGTAGTCATGTTGGTTGTGGTATTGTTGTTGGAAATACAGTTTACAGCTATAAACTGCATGCATCATATTCTGTGTATACAGCCGAAGCTGTTGCTATTAAACGTGCTCTAGAAATAATACATTCTAGCCCTTATCGAAAATACTGTATCTATACAGATAGCATGAGTGTGGTCATGCAATAAGATCCTTATGATAAGTGTCATCCAATTATTATGGAAATATTGGATATATTAAATATATTGAAGAATAAAGGATTTGACATCTTGTTTTGTTGGGTTCCAAGTCATGTTGGTATTGCTGGGAATGAACTTGCTGATAATGCTGCTAAAAATGCCTCTGACATTTTGCATACTCCATTAACATTATTTGACATTAAGCAAATTATCAAAGATTTCATTTTCTCCCACTGGCAAAAACATGGGACTTGCAGAAAAACAATAAATTATATAGTATATCCTCTCACATCCTTCCATTCCCAGTTGCTCCCATGCGAAGAGTTGATGTAAAACTCACACGGCTTCGTATTGGACATACTAGATTTACACACAAGCACTTATTCTTGTCTCGGAGTGCTCCAATCTGTGACATGTGTAATGTACCATATACGGTACATCACATTTTAATTGTCTGTACTAATTTCAATGATTTACACATTGTATTTTTTAATACCACAAATTTAATTTTATCCGACTTGATTGGGTTTAAACCACATAGAAATTTGTTTGCATTTTTACGTGCAATAGGTTTCTTGAATTCCATTTAAGATTTTTTATCCAAAATAATCTTTACATATGCTTTTCTTAAACTTTTTACACATTCCATTATATACATATGACTAGTCTCTTAACACAGAATTTTCACCTTCAGTTTTAAATATTGTACGGTGCAGAAATGTCCACTATTGGACCTTGCATCAGTAAACCTTACAAAATCAATCAAATCAATCAATCACTTGACCATAAATAGTTTTCGCATGTATGATATTATTGAGTAAACACATGTGTATATGTATGTATATTTTTCCTTTCAGATAAAATGATTACAATTTGAAATGCCTAGTGAAATTCATTGAGAAAAAATATTTGAATTTAAGAAGAAAAAGTCTAAAACTAGATAACATTTTGTGATGAAAAATAGACCATCTATTGTTCTATTATATTACAGAATTCTCTAAGTATCCAAAATTGGCTGCTTTCAACAAAGCATTGGTAACATAAAATCTGTATTTTTTTGCATATTTGGGGATGAATTCTAAAATATTCATGAAAGTTCTAAACTTTTATATCAACATTATTTTCCAACAATGCCACAATGACTTAAGCACACCAAAATTTACAATTTCTTGCATAATTTGTATACCTGGATTTTTAATGGGAGAATATGAAACATGCTATGCATGCATATCCAAGTTTTCTTATTGCATGTAAGTAACATGTTTTAAATTACTTTAATGCCAAAAAATGTAGTTGAAACTTTATAGACAAAGACTTTTTTTTAAATAAAAATAAAAGAACGATCTTATGTTATTTTGATATTTGTTTAATGATTCAGTGATCAAAAAGAAAGTAATTAAAATCTATATTTTACAAACTTTACAGTATTGCTTATGTCTTTTATTATATTGTAGTTTGCAATCTTGTATTTTAAAAAATCATTTTATTTGTATTGTATTTGAATATTAGTATATGTGATACAAAATCATAGTTTAAATTTTTTTGTTGTAATTTTTAAAAAAAAATTACTTATTTATTAAAAAGTATTTGTTTTTCAGTTACAATTTATTGATTCGAAAATGCTTTAACATTAGAAATAAATTTATGTATGCATGTAAAATTTATGTATATATTTTTAATCTTTAACAACCGTTTTGTAAATTATAATAGGAGCTATATCTATTTCATAACAAATAAAACATCCAAAATTATGTATTTGTTTCATTGTATATCAATAATTTATCACTTTTGCCACATACTTATAAAAATTTTCAAAAACTGCTAGATAATCATTAAATTACTAATGTCAGTTACTAAGTTTTAATTAATTAACTAGAATGCGATTTTTTAACAAATTCTTGCTACTGCAATAAAAAGTTCTATTAATTTAATTTAAATAATTATTCTATTTATTACAGATAGATTTGGAATTTGATATTTAATATCCAAAAGCTGACTGTTTTCTTAGTAAATGTCCTGCAAAATATGGTCCTAGAATATTACTATATGTTCAAAAACCTATCCTATAACATGGAATAAATAAATATGTGAGAATTAAGGATGGTATATTTTTTAGGTTAAATATAATTTTAATACAGAATATAATTACATAAAAACCAGATTCCTTGCAGAAAAATAACGGTTTATTTTTTTGAAGGATTATTCTCTTATACGAGGGTTACTCTGAAATTTTTGAGATCGCCAGGCGAAAATTTACAAAATAAAAATAACGTTTTAATTTTAAAATACAAAGTATTTTAACAAAGAAAACGATTTTTTACTGACTTACTTCAACTTGTTTAGCGTAGAATAAATTTTAAACAGAAGAGAAAATGGAGTTGACGCGAGAACATTTTCGCGCTATGTTTTTCTACGATTTTAAAGCAAGATTAAATCAAGAATACGTTCAACGGTTGCAATTAGCATTTGGTGATGAATCTCCAGCTCGTGCTACTGTATTCAGATAGTTTAGAGAATTTAGAAGAGGTTGCCATTTTCTTCAGGATTAAGAACACACAGGAAGGCCGCCGTCGGCAATAATATCGGATAATGTGTCTGCCATTCGAAAAATGTTAATCGATGATAATCGTGCTGTACCTATCAAATGATACAGAAGGAACTTAACATTGGATCCGCAGCCATACACAAAATCCTTCATGAAGAATTACATATGAAAAAAGTAGTTTGCCGTTGGGTTCCCCATAATCTAAGTGAGCACCAAAAAGAGGAGCGTGTCAGAATCTGTAAAGAAACTCTTAAATTGCTAAATGATGGTGGCGACCGCATCATTTCTAAAATTGTAACAGGTGATGAAACGTACATACCGTTTTTTGACGTTCCAACATGTCAAGAAAGCAAAGTATGGGTCTTTGAAGATGATGCCACGCTGACAATGGTGAAAAAACAACGCGCACTGAAAAAAGTGATGTATGCCGTTTTCTTCAGAAGTACAGGATTGGTCAAAGCCATCAAGTTGGAAGGACAGAAGACAGTAACAGCAAACTGGTATACCACTAAATGTCTTCCAGAAATTCTACAAGAACTGAATGTTAGGGGACTAATGCTTCACAATGACAATGCATCTTCACATTCAGCCGGATTAACAGTTGAGTTTCTTAAACAAAAACAAATTAAAGTGATCGAACATCCGCCGTATTCACCTGATCTAACTGTGTGCGACTTTTAGTTATTCTTTAATCTAAAAAAAAAAATTACGTGGACGTCGTTTTCATCCAGAAGAAGAGATTGATGTAGCTTCAAATGAATTTTTTTCATCTATTCCAAGAAATGAAGGCTTGAGGCATTTAATTTGTGGAAAATTCGTCTACGAAAGTGCATTGATGCTGGAGGAGACTACTTTGAACACACCTAAAATTTTCAGTTTTTAAAGTATAACTTTAAAAACCTAGTCGTATCTCAAAAATTTCAGAGTGACCCTCGTATAATTTCAGTCTTAAAATTTATATAGAAACTAATGGTTTACCCATATCTTTCAAAAGAGTGAATTTCTATCTTAAAGATTGGTTGAGTTTTGTGACATTGAAAGAGTGAAATCCACTCGATTATTTTAAGCGTGTAAATTTCTTAAAAATATTCAACTGAATAAAAAATTTTACTATCAAGAGTTAGTGATAATAAAAAATGTTGTTCTCGTGTGCCAGCTAGGCTGTCAAATTGGGATGCGCTGCTACACTTTTCCAACTGAACCGTAAATGGTGTGGAGTCCCAACTTCTTCGGTACACACACATGCCATAGGGACCCGTTTATAGGGTAGGCAACCATTCACATCTCATTCACACACAAGGAAAGGGCAAAGACAGGATAGAGAGAAAGTACATCCATGCCTGAACCGGGATTCGAACCCAGGACTTCACTATCCGTAGTCAGGCACGCTGACCACTAGACAAGTTGACCGGCAATAGTAATAATAATAATAATAATAATAATATATATATATATATATATATATATATATATATATATATATATATATATATATATATATATATATATATATATATATAAAGTTCTAATTTTATGAATCAAAGTTATAAATACATCAACTAAAATTCAGTTAAACCTTTTATAAGATTATATTAAATTTTTTGAATCAGGCTATTAATTGTGTACTTACCTTCCTTAGTTGTCAAAGAGACGACAGCCTTATCGTTGACTTCCAATATAACATCTCCTGCCTCCAACTATAAAAGAAAACATGAAAAATCAACTGACGTAATTTCAAATAAGCTTTTTCTATGATTAAAATATCTCTTTTATTTTAATTCAAAATGGGGTGTTATTTTCTAGGAAAAATTATTTTAGGGTATTCCTTGGAGAAAATTTAAAATTTTTTGTTGTCAAATATTTTTTTCGGCGCCAAGAATACTGTGCAATGATACACAATTTTAAAAAATGACACTCATTTTACAAATGTTTATTACCATGATTAACATTACCCAACCTGGTGCTAAACTGGCGATTAGATTTGGTTTGCTTTGTTTGTCGCTCAATGGTCATTTTTTGTACACGAGGGCTAAACTGGCGAGAAACCAAAGTCGCTCAAAAGTATAGGCCACCCTTTTTATCTTTTAATCGGGACTGCAACAGATATGGCCAAAATGATCGATGGAAAAGTAGAAGTAAAAAAATAATAACTGAAAGATTCACGATTTTCAAAACCACAAAATATTTCAGTTGCACAACACTACTCGATTCCATTACTAAGAGGCTGGATTTCGTTCTTCGGAGTGGAAAATTCCAGGTTCGATTCCAGTTACTTAACATCGAGAGATGAGTGTTTTTCAACATGCATATCAGTTATGGGTGGATGGTTGAAATTTTAAGAAACATACGATAAGGCTAAGTCTTAAAAAAGTTTTCACGGAAACAAAACATTGGGAGGGGGGATGGCAACTTTATACGAAACTTCTGGCGATTATTGCAAAAAGTTCGATTTTGCTAACACAAAATTACCTGGAATTATAAAATATGTATCCTTAAATATTTTTTTCCAACGGTGGGCACTTGGGTGACGAACTCTATGCCACAACAAGGTCAGAAGCTGCTATTCATTTGTCGCTACCCAGCAGCGGGCACCTGTAAACCAAGTCACAGAAGCAAGAAGCGTTGGCTGCGCCATACCACCATAAGCCCGTTTATAGGGTGGGCAGAAGAAAGGACAGAGAAACACAGAGAGAACAGAGTAAGAAAGTAACCCAACCGGGATTCGAACCTGGGACCCACAGTTAACCACACAACTATCGGTCGGCATATCCTAAAATATATCTCTGCGCTTTTTATTCGCTCACATTAACTTTCAGTATTTACCAGAAATCGTTCAACATTTAATTGCTTCAGTAAATTTTTTAATTTCGTTTTCAGGGTCTTCGAAAGAAATCCAGCCAACTCATGCTTAAAGATTTCTGTAAAAAAAAAAAAAGGGGGGGGAGGATCCACAAGAAAGGGAACTATAAGAACTTTCGATTTCTATTTTTTCGAATTAGTGGAAACTAATTATATTTTAACCCTCTTTTTACAATATAAATACTAAAATAATTATTTATTTTTATCACCGGAAGCATAAAAATGCCTTTTTTCTCCGATCGAATTATGTGCGATTGACATACGAATGGAAAACAATGAGTAAAGAAGTTACAGATTAATGTGAGAAATGTTGCTATATATATATATATATATATATATATATATATATATATATATATATATATAATACAACACACACAGTTAGTAAATCTTGATCAATTTTTTTTTCTTTCCCTCTAAACGAACCATTTATTTTAATGCGACAAAGTTTATCTAAAATGCCTGAGAAGTATTAATATTTGAAAATATACACCACAATAATTTCTTTGGACTCGTAGAATCATATTTTATTCCAACGCTTGGCCATTTTTTTAAATTTTTAGTAACTTTTTCAATTATGATAATTAAACTAGAATCTTTCCGTACACTATAGATAATGAAAAAGATTCTAGCAAAATTAAGTTATTCTGCAGTTTACACAGGACTTCACACATTTATCGTTTTAGACGATAAAATGGATCTTAAATAGTGTCTAACCCTACGGTTTAAACTAAACGCATATTTCCTTCTAATCAAAACAAGCAAAAAAATAAACTGAAAGAATAAAGAATATTTGTTCACATTTTTTTTTATATTTTCGTCTTGTTTAATGGTATTATAATAAAACCATCAAATTTCGCCGCAAGATTTTCTGCATTGTCTGTTAGACGCTTGTCATATATTTTCAAAATGAGGTGAGTCGATTTATAGTTTATAAAAAGAATGTCTGGTACAAAAATGTGTGTAGAATTTATTTAAGCTAAATTACAATCATAATGGGATCATCGCACTTTTTTTTTCAATCTGGTTCTGTACAAAAATAAAAAATAAATGCTCCTTTTTTATTTCCCCAAATGTGGTACAGTAATGCGATAAAATACCGTAACACAGTAATTTAAAGCGGCAATACTATAACACAAGCCAGAGGAGGTGAACAAACTGAGGCAATGTTATTAATGGCAAGGGTTATAAAATGTTAAGGAATAGCAAGAGAAAATAAAAAATCTTGCTATTTGGAAATGAAATTGGTTTTCGTGATCTGAATATATATAATTATCTTTTCTTGGAAAATTAAGTAAGAAATATCCTTTTATAAGTTAAACTTTGTAAAATCTCAAATTTGTTTTAAAATAAATTTATGTAAAGAGCTTTAAAGTTAAAGACAACTCAAGGAATAATTGTTGGATTTGGCGATAAGGTATTCAATTTTAAAGTTTCATCCTATATTGCTTCAAGTTCATTTTTAGAAGTAAGGAGAAATTTAGAAATATAATTTATTGATAATTCATATAATTATCATATTGTTATATCAGGTGTGTGCAAATAAAATGAGACGATTGCTTAAAAAAAAAAAAAAAAAAAAAAAAGAGGCCAGCCACTCATCAAACCAAGGTTTGACGTTTTGTAAGAAGTGAAGCGCTGATCAGCCAATGCGTGTCCCAATGTAGCGAATAGGTGATAATCGGAAAGATGCAAGTCTGGTAAGCCGCATGCGCTAAGGGCTCCCAGCCGAGCGCCTTAACGATGTCATTGGTCGGTTTAGCACGATGGCTAGGTGCGTTGTCGTCAAGGAAAATCACTTGGTGCTGCCGTTTCTTGTATTCTTCAAGTTTCTCGAGTACAGCATCGTTCAAATCAAGTAATTGTTGCTTGTAGCGATCAGTATTAACGGTTTCGCCGGGTTTGAGAAGCTCATTAAAGATTGGCCCTTCCTGATCTCAGAAAATACCCAGCATTGTCTTGCAGCCGAAGCGATTCGGCCTTGCGATCGATTTGGATGGCTGTTCGGGGTCAATGTATGATCGATTACGTTTGGGATTCTCGAAATAAATTTATTTTTCATCGCCAGTCACAATACGATGGAGATATGACTGTTTGTAACGTTTGTAACGGACAAGCAACATTTCGCACACGATTTTTTAGTTTTCCTGCTGACAATTCATTAGCTTGTGTGGTACCCAACTTCCGACCTTTATTATCTTGTCCATTGGTTTGAACGGCGGGAAACAGTGCTCTGGTCAACACTTAATTGTTCTGAAAGATGCTCTTGCGTTTGACCATCATCTTCACCGAGTAATGCTTGTAATTCAGCATCTTCAAATATTTTGGTCTGCCACGCTCCTCGTTTCTCACATTGAAATCACCATTTTGAAACTTTTCAAACTACCTGTAGCAATGCTCACGGCTCAGCGCATTGCCACCTTATTATATTTCTAAAAGCATTTGATGCGGTTCGGCAGCATTTTTCTTCATCTGATAACAAAAAATTAACGCTGTTCACAAATCGTAATCGGGAGCCATAAAATTTTACATTTTCAGCACAGTAAAAAAAAAAAAAAAAAATGCACGCTGAAACTTGTCCAAATGTTAACTAAACGTGAGTATCAAAGGTCAAATTATACAAAAAATCACGTGTCATGGTTTCGCAATGCTTGCATATATGCGTGGCGACATCTGTTAGCAATCGTCTTATTTGATATGCATAGACCTGGTATAATGTAATTGATCCTTAAATTTTACTGAAAAATACGCTAACTAACATAACGTACAAAATAACTTAATTATTGAGAATTATAATTTTTTCCCGTTTTAGCACAAATAAAATCAACCAAGACTTTTTTTTCATGGGCAATAATAACATTTTTCATATTATTATGTGTGAACACTCTTTAATAAGGTTTATGAGTTATGGAATTAATTGCAAGAAAATTGTGAGCCATACACACTGTTTGCAAGGGAAGAAACAAGAAAATAGCTATTCCGATTGACGTGCGGGCAAAAACGCAATATCTGCCACCATATTGGTGTTGTTGTTACTTATGACACTTGGACAAGCCGAGCTCCTTATGTCGTTTATCTATGCGAATTTAAGTCCATAACGTGTGTCTTTCGTTTTAACCAGAGAACTAATAAGGTAAAGTACGACTTCGATCTTAGACTCCTACGATAGATGGCAGCAAAAGAAGATTCACTCCTTCAATTTTGACATTGATCAGAAGGGGGAGGAAATTTTCTCTAGATCATTATACCCATAGTAACAGATTAACGACCGGCCACAGAACTTTCAATTTCACAAATATAACGAGCATATACATCGCATGTATTAGGTGGGTCTTTGACGGCATTGGGAATCGAACCTCACCCTTCAGGGCGAAATGCCCTGTCCACTAGGATACCACGGCCCCAGCACATTGGTAAAAGAACTGATCTGAAGAGTTTCTTCTGTTGCGCTATATGGACATCTCTGAAGGGAAGTATACGAGGTAGCTGTTTGATTATACACTAGGAGATGTTGAAACAACCATTATCCTACTGCTGTCGAGACTAAACCTGGTACTGTCAGTCTATCTGTTGCCGTGGAAGCAGGACACATTCCATTTTTGACAAGGATGTTATACGAAGAATATCACACATTTTTCGATTATTTAACGCTATGAGAATACCACGAGGTACTACTCTAAATATCACCAATTCGTATAACATCCTTAATCCCCATTCGAAATGAACAGCTATCGTTACTATAGCAGCCACCACTCACCAGACTACTAGGATAAAGCTTTTCTTGTGGTAGATAGACTGTACTTTCTCCTCCAAACGACGATTTTATTACAACAGACGCTCATTTTTATGAAACTCTACTTGACGAAGACTCATGTTTATATGAACTTGTGACTAGTCCCTACCTTGACACCATAAATAGCATGATAATTTTAACTGACTTTTACGCAGTAAAATTTTGAAAAATCTCCTTTATGCAAACTTTTTTTTTTCTTTTCCGTCTTTTTTTTATTTTTATTTTTTTTTTATTTTTTATAATCGGATATTTTTCATATTTTTATTTGATTCCTTTCTATATATCGCCAAATAACTTGATTCATTTTTGACCAAAGAAACGTGCAAGCATTCCAGACACTGTGGGAACAATAGTCGAAGACACATGGATATTAGGCATTTGATGGGGAAGAACTGGGGAGCCGGATTCAACCTCTGTGTTTCCAGTACGTAAAGACACAAAAAGGGAGAAAATTCTTCTCTACACCCACATAACACGTTAGAATATAAACTAAACTCTGTGGCACAACAGCCGATGTGGGCATATCTCTGTTTTCCTGACCGAGAGGCTTTGGGGTGCGAAGCATATGTAACAACTCGGTGGTCAGCCAAACGTGAAACGACCAGTGTTTAGTTCCCAAATATGCTTGGTACTCAGTTTATCGACCCATTGATGGGATGAAAGGCTGAGTCGACCTTGCCCAGCCCGAGGATCGAACCTCGGACCATATTAGAGCATAGAAAGTGGAAATACTCTTTAGAAATTTGTGCGCTTCTGTTTTGTAGTGCGTTTCGATTTATTCAAACTCAAAATTGGACATTTCGTTTGTTTAGGAAGACAGCCGATTCCTTTAAGGATTTTTCGTATTGAAGAAATAAAAAAAAATCTGAAAATTGACCAAAAAATATTGAAGTCAAAAATTGCCAAAAAAAATACGGAATTCTAATGAGCAATCTCTCGACAATTTTAAAAAAATCTGAAAAAGGGCTTGGTAGAGAAAAAATAAACATTCATGTTGATGGTAATGTCACTTAAAAGAAATCCAACTTCTAAGCTATGAAGCTATATTTACTAAAAGATTCCGAAGCATCAGACAGTTGGTTCCAAAAATTCAAAGTAAGACAGGGTTTGAGTGTTAGAAAATTGCATGGTGAATTGAAATCACAATAAAATGAAAGAAAGAGTTCTTTTTAAGTATGAGTCTTAATTTGTATTTTTCTAATAGTACATTTTAAATAATTCTAATAATATTTCATTTATAAAGAAAAGTAATTTGGTAAAAAAAAATCAGATCTTCAATAATCTCTCTAATGCATGATTTTTAGAATTGTTTTACCGGTCCATACGAGTTCATTAAAACGAGCGTCACTGTACTACGTTACGATACAAGCAAACCCCTTAGTTATTCATAATAATTTTAAAAGTAAACGTATAAAAAAGGGGAGAAAACAGATGAATACACGTGTCAAATTTAATGGCAAAAGGTCAATAAATATTGCAAACAAATCATTCATATCAGTTCCACTATTGTCAAAATAAGAGCAGAAAGAGCTCATATTTCTCTTTGCATAACTTTCACATATAAATAATATATATACATGCATACTTCCGGTTATCATTAAATTCATAAATATTTTTCGTATTCCTTAGCCACAAAAAGGGTCTTGCGCAGTCATCATCAATAAATTTAATACAATATCAGTAAATTTAACTACTGATATTTCGCCCATAAAAGTATGATTCATATATGAATAATATGAATCAAACAAGTGGTAGTGATCAACAAGTGGTTGATTTGTCATCATTAAGAATAAACTTCGTCATTATTTTGATCAATGAAAATATTCACAACTGTATTCTATTGAAATCATTCATGATAAAAAAAAAAAAAGTCTTTGTTTTCCGATAATTTTTCGTCTATCATATAGCTATATTTTACATTAAAAATAAAGATATTAACAGGAAATATGACACTTACAATAACATGAAATAAATTTTTTTTCACTTAGTTACAGATTATGAATACTTTTCTACATATTGCCAAGTAACAAAAAAAAAGAATCGTGAATAATAGAGTATCCAATCGGGAAAAGTAACTAAACCAGTATTCAATTTTATTTTTTACATTTTAAAAAAGATATAATTTATTTTGAAATTTATTTTGATTTAAAATGAAATTTTAAAGAGCAATGAATAGTTTTATTTTTTGTATCAAGTTTGCCACACTTTGCGTCAAGTATTTAGCAATCATATACGAATGAATCAATATTTCGGAATATATTAATATCGCTCAATCATGTCAAATCATCGCCAAATAATTAATTTTCGATCAGGGACATACAAGGTTTAAGTCATTATAATTAAACTTATCTACCAGAATCCTAGAATAAGAAAATCAAGCGAATTCAGGGGAAACTTTGCTCGTTAAGCCTAAATGATTAAGTTCCAGTTCTTCATATGTTACACACATATTTTTAACTTTATCACATTAAATATTTGTGAAAAAAATCTTTTCTCTGACAGTTTTATCATTTATATAGTCTTTATTTTATTTTACAAGAAGAACGTTTTGAAAAATTAATTTCCTTGGAATTTTTATCACAGCGATTTGATGATTATTTTTATGCTTTGAACTTTCCGCCAAATATTAATCTGGCAATATATATGAGTCTGGTTCCGATAACAGAAAGTACTTAGTATACTTTTTAACTGAGAGATATAAGTAGTCATACAAACTTAAAAATATATTTGGAACTGCTTAATATCACCCAATAACAAATCATCAAAACTTAATACTTACAATAAATGAATATTTGATAAATTGAATATTGCTCAGAAGATAAATGAGATGTTTAACTCAAACAACAATAATTAAGAATATTTTTTTAATACATTGACTTACAAGAAATTTTGTTTATTATCTAGATCACAGAAAAATACATTTCAAACGTACTAGCTGTTTATATATATATATATATATATATATATATATATATATATATATATATATATATATATATATTCGTTATTTAGCGATGTCTCAGTAACAATTAAATTGAGAGTTGCGTATCGTTTTCACTTTCGATGTGCTGAATCTCAAATTTGAGATTTTTATTTATCTCCTACATCAAATCGATTACATTATTTTTAAAAAGCTAGAATTATTACAGTTATTAAAGAAAAAGTATTTTTAAGTACATAATAATTTTTCAAAGTTCTTAGGTTTGTAGCAATATTTTCATATTTTATATCTGAAGTTTAGATTCTATAAATTGAAAGACAGAATATATAATAACCATTATAAAAATTGCTCTTTTTGAAACTTAAATTTCAAATAAAATAGAAGACACAAATATTTTTTTTAAAACAACAAATGTCAAAAGAACAGAATAATTATTTCTTATGCAACATATCCAGAAATCAAAAAAGCATTGGTTATTTAAAAAAGAGAAGCAATGAGTAAATCCTTGATAACTGGAAGAAACGAATTAAAAAATAACAAAAATCAGAAAATATCAAAAAAATCTATTTTTGTATTAATTTTTGATTGATAATTTCAGCAGTCATTTTTGGCATACAATGGCTAATAATACCATGACCAACAATTTTAAGTCAATTCTGAACTATACTACAAATATCCAAATCCGAAATAAGAATCGAACCTACGAACATATAAACTGAAAATCTGGAACACTACCTATTCAGCTGCCAATTCAACGTATTGATTATTTGTAAGATTGAATTTATAATCATGTTTATGCCCCAAATAAAAGTATGTCCACTGGGAAATTAAGTGATTTTTTGTGATGCATAAATAAATACATTTAATTTCGTTTGGATTCGTTAATATTAAAAATGTGATCTAAAAATCAATATTACATTTACGAACAACAGAATCCACTCACAGCAGTCAGAAGCATCTGCAAACGTAAAGTGAATTAACTACCATGTTTTCTGCGCAAAAATAAGAAAATGATAATTAAGCGGCATTTCCTGCTTCCAAAGCCTAACGAAGCATTTCCAGGTTCCAAAACGTTAATGAATATTCCAAATCCAGAGAACGCCCCCAGTCAGAATTATTTCATCAGTGTGAAACATAAATAATGCAACGCAGCACAATTTACGCAAAATGGCAAAAGGTGCGCAATAAATTTCATTTTGTAGAGAAAATCAAATTCAGTGTTAGCCATGCTGAGAAAATGAAAGAATAAGTCGTCAGTTCTGTTGCCATTCGAAAGGTAGTAAATGATAAAGGAAAACCATTAATTCCCTGAAAGTATAAACGCAGTTTTAATTATTTTATTCTTTTTTTCTTCCATACATCATTAAGCTTCAGCAAATAAGTGAATTAACTTCACATTAATTTTAATAAATATAAGAAATAAAAAATGATTGCTGTTTTAAGTTTTATTTGAGAATAAGCAATTTTTAGTTTGATTCTTTTATAAAGCATTAGAATAACGAATTTGGACTGGCTTCTTAGTCGCTTTGCGATCGTTTTTTTGCAGACGACAGATAATTCAACCGTTAGAATATTTACATTTAGGAAGTCTTGAAAACATTTTATAACTCTTTCAGATGATAATAATAATAAACCTTTAGTATAAAAGAAAAATATGCATTTAAAGTAAACATGGAATTAATGGTTCAATTTAAATATAAAAGTGGGATATTTTAAAAAAATATACATAATGTATTAAATAAAAAAACTGGAGTTTCATCGAAATAGATTTCTTTTAAATTCAGTAAAAACTCGTTCGCACAGCACTTTCGAACACATTTAAATGTGGAATAAACTTTTTTTATGGTGGCAATATATGATTTCAGCAAGTCGAAACCGATTCATCTTAAATCAGTTTGGCGAACGGTTAACATGCGTTTCAACAGATTTTAGAGCAATCTTGTTTTCTGCTATTATTGTCAGTTTTCGTTGAGCAATATGAAGCACATCAAAATAAATATGATTAAAACAAAATTTGAAGAAACGATGAAACAAAACAATCACCAGTAAAATGAGATGAAAGAAATAGATTTGCCAAATTCATTCTTCGATTTCGTTTTTTCACCATTTAAAGTATTAAATTCTTAATTACCGTCATTTTAGTCTATAAATGTTTAAAATATAAAATCTATATAAATTTATAATATTAACGTATAATATTTAGAAACAAAACCAATATTTATTAAATCAGTTTTGAGTTAAGTCGAGGAAATACTGTTTTCTTTGGGTGCAGTTTAAGGTATATCAAATTTAATTTTATACTGATTTTTTAAAAGTGCAATGCGAACGAGGGATAATTGAAGTAAAAAAATGCGGTCGCAAAATTCTTAACAATGGATGTTTTAAAAAGCACCTAGGTGCCTAGGCTGTTGATTCTTTATATAATAAAGTATGCCTAATGATTTTAATGCATCATATGTGCAACGCGAACATAAAATGTAAATATACATTACTTCTTCCAGTTCGTTTCGTTTGATCTTCCGATAATTTTTGCACGCGGACCCTAATTCAAATTATAGTTATGGTTTGAAATGGATTTCAAGTGTCAACAAATTTCGGAACCGAACTTATGACATGTTGAACTAAACCCAGAATACTGACCACTCTGATACAACGTGAGTGATACTCTATGAAAAACGATACATTGATTTATCATGAACACAACTCTTTATTTTTTCTAATATATATATATATATATATATATATAAAGAAAAACATGTACATTGCACTATGAAAAACGAGTGCATTAGGAATCTCTCGTAATTTAAAAATTGAAATATAGCTACCATAACACAGGTTACTTAACAGGAAAATGAATATAATTAAATAAAACTTGGATAAACTTAAGAAAATAACTTCGCAAAAATGACTTTTGTTGTGGCTTATCCTGCAAATGTAGTCAACGGACTGATGGAAGTCAAACAAGGTCCATCAGTCCGTTGACTCAAAGGAAATCGAGGACCAGATGGGGGGATGAGTATATATCTTCTCTGGAAAGTCCCAAGCAGTCCAGGATGTGATTAGGAGAATATTTAGAGCAGACCTCAAAGATTTTTCTGCCTTCGAAATACTGAAATACCCAGTGTAGCCGCTTCGTAGTCAAAAATGTATATATTTGTATAGTGTTTTTTTAATGATTATTATATAAATTTGAAATAGATATAATTTATAAAATTCAAAGCGTCAAGTAAAAAATAAGAAATCTTGATTAAAAAAGAAAAAATTTAAGGGCAAATCACATTATAACTAAGCTATATATGATCGATATAATTTCCTCTTTTTGTCTGACAGAAAGCCTCCGTTAATTTAACAGAAATAAGTCAAATTTGGAATGAAATTAAAAATCGTAAAAGTAAATGATATTTTAAATTCCATGGCGAAAGCATTAAAACATGTAATTTTCACTTTTAAATTAAAAAAAAAATCATCGTAGTGTTTTAATATAAGCTCTAAGTTATATTTAACAGCATCTAATATAAAAAGTTGTATGGGTACATAAAATCTTATTTCTAAATAATAATATTTGATTTGATTTGACATATAGTATTGAATTATTAACTATATATTCCTCAATTTTCTCTTATTCAAATGATACATTCAAAATGTTTTTTTTTTTTTTTAATTTAAAATATATCCTGGAATTTTTCACAATTAATTTCACAAATAAACAGTAAAATCGTGTGTGAGAATAAACAATTGTAGCGAAGTTTCATAAGCAAAATTTTAATAGGAATGAATTTATTTATTAAGATTATAAGAGCGTAATCCATTTTATCGTGAATATTAAATTGAATATCGGGAATGTCGGCTTCTAATACCACATTGTTCGAAATTTTCACTTTGTTGTTGTCTCGAACCCAGGATCTCTATATCCGCAGACTGACAGTCTGATCACTGGACAGGGAAAGTTACATTTTAAAAAATAAAAATAATTTTCTTCATAAACTAATTGTTTCTTAAAATTTATTTTTCCTTCGACATTTTTAAAGACTGTTTTATTTAATTAAATGTCTTTTAACTTTCCAGGCTAGATGCAGTTAAGTAAATAATTTAAAGATGCCTAAGATTTGATTTATAATTTCGGAAAAAATTTAACGCTCACCTTACCTCTAGAAGATAATTCGTTTGCATTTAAGATTACATTAATTCTGAAAGTAGGACAAAATTTGCAGATTAATGTTCATTATGTAACATATGTAACATTTTTCAAAATTAATGTACTTTACAAGCTATTTAACAGCATTTAATTGCTAAGGTAAAGAACATTATTCTCCATTATTATTATTAAACGTAAATTTATTTAATAAATTCATATTAATAAAATTGTTCTGTTAAGTTAAAAAAATATCTCCAAAATAAAATATACGATATAAAATGCACTAAAAATATAAGAATTTATTTAAAAAGTTAAAAATTCAATAAACACAGCCTTTCCAATGCTGTGAAGGATTATTAGATTGTTTCATTAAAATTGAAAAAGAAACACTTCGAAAATCCCCCAACTGTATACTGTTCCAAAATGCATAAACATTTTACAGAAAATAATTTAAAATGTTTATAATGAAAAATCATTAGCGCGTTTATACTAGGAAATTTAACACTTTTGAATGTAATGAATGTTTTAGAAATCAAGTGAATAAAACCGATTCTTTCATTTAATTTCTAACTCGTCGGTTATATTAAAAGAAGGAATTCAAAAACATACTGTACCAAAGCAAGTTAAAATTTTTACAACCATTTGAGTAAGCGTAGAACATATAGTCCCTTAAAAATTAACATAACTCTATCTATTTTAAAACCATTTCTTAAATTTGAAAGATATATCTATAAATATTCAAAAAATACAAACTTCTCTAAGTACAGTTATAAAAGGAAATAAGAACGCAAGAATTTTTTGCTTAGTTGTCATCAGACTATTTATTTTAAAAATATGCATAAAAAGTTACCTAAAAATAAAATGGACATCATTTTTAAGCGAATAAGATAACTGTAACGGTTCTATCTTGAATATTCAGGATCAGAGAAAGTATCAAAATTATATATTCCTTTATTCAAAAAAATACATAACCAGTCCACACAAAATTCATAAAAATCTAAATTCTGTTAAGGAATAAAATCAAAATACTTATCAAATACTTCTTCCATTATCTTTATCGATATTTTATCACACAGCACGGTAACAAAATGAAAAAACCTGCAACACGCGTGATTAAAAACATACAGACATTATTGTGTGTCCATCAAAATGGAATGTGTTTAAGTTCAAAGAAATAGTTACATCGAAGCGGAATATTTGTAGTTACCTGTCAGCAAAATATAAGGAGATAAAAATTCTTGAAAAGATAAGACGTTCCAAACAGGAAACTGAATGCTGATAAAATGTAACAAATGATGATAAAAATGATGGCATATGTTGGCTGAAGTCTGATTTTCCAAAGTTGCCAAATTCTCCCCATCATCTACCATAAAGTGAAAATGCGGGAAAATATATAAATAGAAATATTTTTACATCTATCATCTTCGAGAGAGAACATTTTTAGAAATTTGGACTTAGGAGAGTTTATCACGTGCGCTTAGGCTTAATTCAAAGTAAATGCATTAATGATTACTTAAGTCATTATTTACACATTATATATGTCTTAACACAAGAGATTCCAAATTCCCTGTAAAATATTTAGTATAAAGTGTTTCAGTTCTTAAAGCGCATTCGATTTTCTTCGGGTTTAAAAATAATCATTCAATCAAAATTGTATTGTATTGTATTTTTGACTACATTATAAATATATATATATTTGCAACTAGAAGGAAAAAAATCACCATTAATGTACGAAGCTTTTCACAAATACTTGATGAAAAATTTGGAAGAGTACATAGTTATTTGCTGAGGTAAAGGGCTTCAAAGAGAAAGTAAATTAGTAATATTTCACCAAATTAGGCTTGTTTGTCAATCTGCTATCAGTTATTAAAAAAATGTTAATTCGATTGTGACGTACAAGTTCAAAAGTATTCTGAATCACTGCAAACACGCACTAGAAGAGAGAATCGTACCTATGTACTGTTGAACAGAAGGCCACAGAGCTAATTAATTAATTGTCATTTTGATTGTGTTTTACAGAAGTAATATTTGGAGAATGGTTTAGATTGTGGCGCGTCTCATTTATTCCTATTCCAAATTAAAAGGGAAGGAAAAAGCTGATTGCTAAAATCTTTAATCGCCAAACATTGCGTTTATGCTGCAAAATACTAGAAAATTGATTATCAACTAACTACGATATAGCTATGGATTAACACCACGTAATTTACATCTGTGTGAACCAATCAAGTTCCGTTTCTCCGGTCAGTATTTTCGAACTGAAGATGAAATGTTGCATTTCATTGGCTTGCGAAATACCAAAATCTATAATAAACTTCCTTTTAATATAAAAAAAATAATAAGCGTGATGACGATTGATGAAACGAATAATCTGATTGTCTTATATCATTAGACAGTCCACTAGCGGTGTCGAATTCATGTTTTAAAGTGTTCAGAAAGGCCTAATGACAGAAGAGCGCTTTTAAGAAGTTCCGTGTTCGATATGATCAAATATTAAACAACGAGGTAGGTGATATGCTTTTGCCTTTCGGCACGCCCGTCTGTCAAGGTACGAGCTTGGGAATGTTCCCGAGTTTTCTACGAAATGATACTAGAGAACAGGCCACTATCAATAAAAACATACCTATCACAAAATACAATAACAAAGAGTGATTTAGAAAATTATACAAATTTTAGTGTAGACGCACCTTACTGAGTTATGCAAATGATGCGAAATGCGCAGCTCTCCAACGCACGTACGATGAGATAATAGGTGAGGCCGAGTGGACAATATTTACCCCGTTGTTGCTGCCTAAAAAAAATCGTCATAACCGCAAAACACCCTGGATGCTCCCATATCTAGCAGAACCATTTGCCATCACTTGGCAAGGCAACCGTTAAGAAGAGTACCATTGATTCCACAGCACAGGCGCCAACATCTGAGATGGAGCCGGATTAGAACAATGTGGACGACGGAGTAGCAAAGGGTCATCTTAGATCAGTCACACTTTTATTCCTTCAGTGATAGTCGCCGCGTACAATTGTGGCATCGATGTTGAGACAGCTCCTACCTTGAAGCAGTTGTGGAACGCCCCACCACGCGACAACGCAGTATCATGATTTGGATTACCATAGCGTACGATTCTTTGTCACCCCTAGTTCGTATTCACGGCACTATGACAGCTCAATATTACGTGGATGACGCGCTGTGGCAGATGACACTCCCCTACCTTCAAGAATTGCCTAATGCCTTTTATCACCAGTATAACGTTCGAATGCCCATTGCTCGCATCAGCCAACATGCTCAGCAAGGTGTACAGTTGCTTCTTTGGCCACCGAACTCGCCAGATCTCACCCCAATCAAACACTTTTGGGATACGATAACACGTCCTTTACAGATCCTACCACTGTACCTCCTTCAGAAAAAGCACTTTGGCGAATGGATGACCGGAAATAAAGAGCCATTCGTATTCTCACTGACTCAGTGTCTAGACGTGTTGCTTCGTGTATCGCCGTCAACGGTGGTCCTGCAATCGAGGTTTGGTAGATTATGTCACTCATTCATGCTATCGGAAGGAATGGTTTTAAATCTCGATCCAATCGAAAATCCGTCGTATTCGTTCGTGGCGGATGGCGCATGTTATATGGATCATGGCCGCACCATCCTCCATGTGAAATGGTACCTCTGGGGGTTTTCTGCTGGGTCTCTACTTCTAAGCTAAGAAAAAGGCCTTTCGGGTCTATGATGGCACACCATCAGATGCCCCACTATATACACTGTTGGACAATTGCTACGGACGGATAACACTATCATCTATAGCAACCACAAAATGAAAGGAAGCAAAATGTGGAAAATTAGAATAAGTGCGGAATATAGTAAAAAGAAGTGTGCGTATGCAAATTTTTTTCCACGTCTGTTCATCACGTGATAGCGTTCATAAAAGCTTTAAAGGTTTTGACGCGTGTGGACAGTTGTTGTTTCAAGTCAAAGTTTTACAAGAAAGATTTAATAAACGAACTTTAGTATTTTTGGCATGTCTTTCCGACATCACTTAGATGATTTTATGCGTGGCCGAATTATGAGAAAGATCAAAGAAGGGCGAAAAATAACAGATGTTGCCAGGAAGTTCGATGTTTCACAGCTTTTGTACTTTCCAGAACAATAAATATTCTTTATTCTAATGTCTGAACAGTGTGGCAACTATATTTTATACTACTAGGCCTTATGTCTCACTTAATGTTATGCAATATTGCAATTTGTGATCCGTCCTTAGCAATGGTCCAGCAGTGTATAAGGTGCCGTCACTTCAACCCCTTGTAGTGCTGAAAAGTGGAAATTCTATTAGTCGGACATTACACAATAATGACAGCAGTATATTTACAAAATGTAACAAAAAACGAAACGTATAAATTGTTTTACAGAAATAAATGAGAGAGAATGGAAAATTTTAGATACGAAAAGCGGTGATTGGTTAGAACGTACAATTGATTTCCACTGTTTTATCATTTCAAAATTTAAAAAGACAGTCGAAAACTTCTACTCCAAATATACATTATTCATTCTATAATATACATGCATAATCAGAGAGATAGTCAAGCTGCTGACAACATAAGTAACGAAGATACCTATAAGTGGCAACGAATAGTTAGTGCTTTATCTGAGAAATCAACAATCCAAATATTCAAGACGATGGTTCGTGCGTTATTAAGACTATGAAATCAAAAATCTAGCATATCAACATTAAGAAGATATAATCACAAATTTCTAAGTGGCCTGAAATTTGGATCTTGACCGACAGCAAAAGCTCTATTCAACACCTGGCCAAGTGGCAAAGCGTGAGGGATTCCATGAGTGTAAATATTATTAAAAATCTGAAAAACTCTCCCTCTCAAGCGATCCACATACTATGGATATTCTCGCATGTGGGCATCGAGGGTAATGAAAAATCGGACGATCTTAAGCAATGCAAGTACTTTTCATGCTTCTTTGCTATGCTTTCTCAACTTAGAACTCTTCTCAATCGCTAAAAGCAGAAATCAAAGTACTTGTCTAGTCCTGCCTTCACACCATTGGTACCGTAGTTGTCGGCCGGAAAGCTTTCTTATTCTTGTTTAATGTCAGACAATTTTTTACCGCTTTCTCAGAGGGCACCTTCATTCCATCTTTCTCTCAGGATCCTAAACATATGATAGCTGTAAGTACTCCATGGAACAGGCTTCCCTTGTCCAAATTTTATCATGTCTGGGCTTATCCAGGCAGGATCTTTATGATGATTTTGGACTTCCTTCAGGTGAATAAATTCACGGACTTGATATAGCTCCGTTATACTCGGGGTTGTGCATCAAATACAAGGAAATCTGTGTACAAATACCACAACTAATTCTTGACCCTGTTTCATTGAATTGCGTTAGATGATTTTTTTGAAGCACTATATGCTGCTATAATGAATCCATGGTAATCAAATTATAGTTGCTAAAACACTAGTATTCATACTACTGGTATAGCCACATAATAAACACGTTATCAAACAAAAGAATTAATGTTCCCTTTTAATATCAATTTTATGAATAACTGTACATTTAACGATTTTAGCTTTTCAAGATTCTCATCATAAGCTCATTTAGTTCACATTATTGCAATGTACGCGCAGCAGAAGTTCTGCATACAGCACTTTATGATATTACTCGGTGCGTATTTTCTTCCATAAAATCACAATCTCAATCAATTTATACATGAAACTTACAAATTTTTCAAGTGTTCTTCAAAAGATTTTTGATGGTAATATTACACTCACATAAAACTAAAATTGGAGATTTTTCAGTGATTGCCGTAATTACAGAGAAATGAATACCACCACGTATAAAAAGTGCGTTCTAATTAGTACCAATGATCAAATAAATGCCATCAGAACATAACAAATACTTTGTTAAAATGGAATTACAAAAAAATTGTTGCAACAACGTACAATACTTTCATAGTATTCTTTTGTGTTTTTCATTTCTCTTTTTCAAATTAACATCATAATCTTTTTTTCAATTTTGTCAAAAGTCATATATTTTATACATTAATTCCGATCAACTTTACAAATAAATATTTACATGAGCGCAAATTTAAAGCAACGCTCTGATAATAACTATAATAAGAATGGCATCACATAATGCATAATGAAGCAGACGATACATTTTTAAAGACATTTTTCGAACTGAAATGTATTGGAATAATAGCTGTTTTAATTGCGGATAGGAGAATATTAATCACAGTAAACAGAAATGCATTAAATAATATTTTAATTATTACTGGATTATTTTAAGAAAAATTCAGGGAAAAAATAACATATTGCTTTCTTAACATAATTTTACAGAAATTGGATAAAATATTAAAAACATAACCCATAATTTCATACATTTTAAAATTCACTGAATATCATAATAAAAGCCGAAAGGATTTTGAAAACACATGTATACAGCTTGTTTTGTTACCCCAACTAATTTGTGATTGTCATAATATTTGATTATATACGAATGGCTAAATCTAACTTACATCTGCAGTACAACGAACACAGGCATTTGTGCAGACATGTGACGCTAGTTAAACTAAAGTTAACACAATCGTTAATATATACATCATCAAAATTATCAATTATTCTGTCATCTGCATGGGTAAACTGGGTTGAGTAATCCAATCATTTTGGAGACAAGCCAAATAATTAATAAGACGAAATGGAAGTGGGTGTTAAAACATTAAGATTGTGATAAGAACACAATAAAAAAACTTCATTGATTCCATGTGTGACAAAAAGGATTTAGAATAATATCCATTTTAATAATTTTGTCAGATCGTTCGCTTAATGCATGAAATATTTTAGAACACTTCCCAATGAAATTTAAAAAAAGTCCTTTTTTTATTGAAATATATTTTTCAATAAATATGTAAATAAGCCAGGAAAGAAAAATTCAACGGTAGTATAAAAAATAAAATAATAATAATAACATTTATATTAATTTCTTTTATTTGAAAAGTATAAAGTTCATTTTCAAATAAAAAATTTTTATGCGTCATCAAGTCTCACAAAGAAATTAAAAGAAACATAAAATGGACACCAATGTTAATGGTTTCGGGCAGCACGAATATATAATACATAATATAACTCATTTTCTAGAATTTTTCTTTTTAAAATTTATTTATATTGCTTTTTATTTATCTCAAGTTTATTTTGCAAAAATATTTTGATTTGTCAGATAGTAAGATATGAGTTTCATATAAGAAAATAAAGCATTAATGTTAAAATAATAACATAAAAAATAACATACACGAAAGTTATCTGGTTTTAAAAATTACTATTCACAAAAACAGGAAAGAAAGTGCAATAAAGTTTACTACGGGGAAGAGAAAAAGCAGGTTATACCATCAACTATTAACAGCTACAATGTACAAGGTTGAACCATTTTTAAAAAAATTAAATCTTCTATAGTTAAACTTTATTTACTGCGTTTTCTACAATACTCGCTTTTATAAAATAAAAACTGTTACTGTTAAATCAAAGTACAGTCTGCAATTGTCAGATTCAAATGAACTCAAGTTTTATCGTACCCAATAAAATCTGATATGAAAAAAAAAACTAGTATATTGAGTAGTGGGAATATTTGTTTTATTGTAAACCTCAACAAAAAATAAGATTCCTAAGCAAAAATCGTAAAACGATAAAGATAGAAAAAAAACTAATAAATAAAAATTTAAAAAAAAAAAAAAAAAAAAAAAAAAACTTATTTCTAGAATGAAAAGGAAATTTTCCCAAATAGCTCGAAATTTATTCAGATCCAGAGCTCTCAACATCAGAGAAGAATTACATTCGACAATGCCAGATTCGGAAAAGTAATAACGAGAAAAAAAATAGTGACAAAAGAAAATCGTTTGGAGAAACAGATCGATATCTAACTATCAGAGTAAAGATTGAATAACGCAAAATGAAGTGGAATACAAAAGAATTCATTAGGAAATAGTTTAGATTTTCTAATTTTTTATTCGTCGTTTAATCGTGAAGAACAATTTGAAGATTACGAAGTCAATCGAAAACTGCAGAGGACCTTGGCCAAGCAGGGGATAGGATAAAAAGAAAGCAACAGTGAGATATCGAAGGTGACACTGGACGTATTGATTGTAGGGCATATTTAGTTTTGTGTGTGAAAGATCTCCGAGCACTTTTGGCGTTATGACAGCAAACAAACGAGATAATTGTCTGATTTCCTCTTTTATCTCTTTTTCCTGAGAAAAAGGACATTGCACCTTAAAGATTCTTGGAGATACCACATCAAGAAAAATAAAATTAATAGAAATTTCGGGAAATAAGAATTTACACAAAAAAGAATGAAGTGATAATTAATAGAACACGAAAACTTGGAACAATATTTATTAGAAATCATTCAATTGTTATATTGGCAGCCCATCAATAATTGATTATTATATGAAATATGCACACAATTTTAAAAAATGTCTTCCAAGATTAATTGGTCGGTTACTCTTTGATTACTTTTTGCATACGATAACTTAAACGACCAAAAATTTTTAATATTTTCATTATTTGTAAAAAATTGTAATATTTTCATAAAATTTCGATAGCGAATATAAGATATAATCAAGCTATTGTTTCGCAATGCTAACTTTTTTTTAAAAAAAAAATAATTGAAATATTTATAAATATATAGCATAAAACTTCAAAGATAAATCAAATCAAATTAATTATAGAAAAATATGCAAAATTTTATATTGTGAATTTAAAAATATTACGAAAACTTATTTCGACACATAAAACAGTTATTTCCAAATAGCTATATAAAAAGTATCGTTACTTTTGTTGAGTGAATAGCTTTTTATAATTAAATAAACCAAAATCACAAAAGTAAATATTTTTATTGCTTTTTTCCTTAAAACTTGCAATTATTAATGTAGTAACATTCAGACAGTCATCTGGCGTACTTCATAACACACTGTTAGAATAAAAAAAAATTTTTTTAATTCCAAAAATATTAGCAAAATCATAAGCGTATACTCTTCCTTCAAAATATTTTTCTTATTATGGTATGCAAAGCTCAAGATTCTTCTTCTTCCTTTAGAAATAAAAGTTTTTTGGGTAAAAAGAAATTTTGAAAAGAAATAACAATATATACTTTTTCTATTCTTTACTATGGAAATTAAAAGAGAAAGAATAAATTGAAAATGGCTGTACAAAGGATGTATTTTATAAAGAATGTTTTTTTAAAGTTCTATTTAATATATTACTAAAAACAAACAAGACAGATAATATGGCATAATTATTGTAATGAAAAAATCCTATTTCTTCCTGATTTATCACAAAAGTAAGCGATCTCCAATAAGGTTCATCAGCTAAAATCGAAATCGTCTGTTACATACAAACTTTCGTAGGATTCTAACCAGTTTAAAAATCGTTTGCAATTTTGATCATTTAATTTTGCACTGTTGCCACCTCATAAAAATAATATTATCAGTCAAAATAGAATACCCTTGACATTGTTATTTTTTCCTTGAAGTATCAATCTTGACCGATAAATACTTGATCGATAAATATATATATATATATATATATGATTTATTATTAAAGAAAATTCTTTTCAAATAGAGAAACGCAGAAGAATTTTATTTACATTACCTCTTTGTTAATTAAACTATTTAATCCGATATATCAAAAGAGCACATATATAACTAGAAAAATTTTGATTCTTAAATTAATAAAAATATTTTTTTAAATTAGCACTGAATTCACTTTGCATATAAAATTATGGGAATATAATTACTCGTTTAAAATTTACAAAATTATTTAAACATTGTAAAAATCATTAAAGTTGCCAATAATCAGAACTAAAATAATATTGAATATTACTTTATGAAATATCCTTCTTTTGGTCATAAAAAATCAAGCAAATTTGAGAAGATGAACACAAAAAAAAAATAAATAAATAACCTAAAGAAATTACTTTGATAAACACAGATCGATATCCCTATAGCAGAAGTTTTGAATTTCAAATACGGTGCTTTATCATCACTTTCTAAATATAGAACCTTTTCCAACACGTGGTAGACTCTTTTTAGATCAATAGAAAATAAGCATAATAGCCTCAAGGTTTACAGCAAACATGGCCTAGTTTTTTCTTCCCCCAGATTGGAAAGGATATAAAGATTTTAAAAAGAAGAGCATTAAAATGCTTGCATAAATTTTTATGCTCTTTGGCAGGCCTAGAATATCGCGTAAATCGAAGAATGCTCAGTGTTTCAAAATTAGTAAGCATTATATTAAAAGTGTCTTTTAAAAGAATACAAAAGGAGACGGGGTGGGGGAAAAATTTAACACTACCGCAATGCATAACAACTTTAAATCAGATTGTCGCCAATGGCATAGATTAGCTTCTATCGCTAACATGGATGCATTTTCAAAATTCAAATTATGAGTACATAAATCTTATTAAATTTTCTTTCGTTACTAATTAATACATTTAAATATTTAGCAACAGATTCATTGAGAAAACTTCCATTAATCGAAAAATTATTAATTTAACTAAGGAATACTAGGATAATTTTAAAAATTAGGGAAACGAATATAAATTGGAAAAAATTTTGAAATCGAGTAAAATTTTTATATCATATCTTGGTTTGTCCCGCAACGGAAATCGAATCCACGAACTGGTGAACAATACAGCTCGGTCACATGAGAATAGGATATTTAAAAGGCAAAGTGAGCAATAAAAAATCAACGATTAATGAGAAAACATACTAGCTTATGCAGATAAGTTATTCTTTTCAACGGAAAGCATGTTTGTATATACGTTAATGATTGATTTTATAATTATCATATAAATGACTATATTTTTTCAAATGTTTTGATAAATGTCCTCAAAACATTTATAAAAAGGTTATCACGAAATTTTTTCAAAAACATGCAAAAGTATCTAGTTTTTTATAAGATATTACAGACAAATGAAGTCGCTAAACCCTAAATAGATGGTTAAAGTCGTCTTTACATGTGGGGAAGGTGTATGGGGTTCGATACCACATACAATCAAACATCATTGTTCTGAAAGAGGCTTATGAATAGGGAATTCTTCATAAGATTCAAGAGGTCCAATGATGCAAATCAGCGTAGGGAAAAGTGCCAAGATACCACTTTCGTCATCTGACAAATTTCACGTTATCTCTTCAGAACGAATGGTTCTGGGTTCGATCCCAGCCAATATTATACAACATCAGACGGATTTTGAATCTTTGCTTTCTATGTTTGTCGGGTGGGTGCTTAGGAGTTTTCCAGGTTTTCTCATTTGCGACACAACAATACGGTCTACTGCTTAATTTTGTGGTGGACATAAAGTGGCATACAATAAATTTAGACTATCTACAAATGAGGTGTCAAAGTTATTTTTATCCACTACTTTTTAGCTTACTTAAAATGCACAATATTAATAAAAAATAAAGTAAGTATTTTAATACAATATAACAGATCATAATAAATAACCCTTATTTCAAAAAATATGCTTGAATTAGTTTTTTTTTTTTTTTCTATTTTTTTTATAAATTTATTTACATTTTAAAATCACTTCATTCGTTTACTTTGAAAAACACGATAATAATATTAAATAATTTATAAAAATTATATATAATTGAAAATTATTTGAGTGACTATTTTGAAAATTCAATAATTCAGATTGTGTTTTGACACACATTATCATACATTTCCTAACATTTTCGCTAGAAATGATTTTTCGTTTGCAGTTGAAATAATCCGATTTAATTCAAAATAGTTTTTTCATATATATATATATATATATATATATATATATATATATATATATATATATATATATATATATATATATATATATATATATATTATAAAATACTTAAAACAAAAGTTTGCTTGTATTTTAACGACAGAAATTTTATCTGACACGACAGAATTCAAAGCTATTTTTCTATCATTTTTTTAAAAAACTGGGAAAAGTAATTTTATTTTATATTAATATGCTTGTTTAGTTGTATATAAGCATTCATAAAAAAAGCAATGCCTCAATAATCTAGTCAATGAATTATAGAGGCATTGCATTTTTACAATAAACATAGAGTAGGTACAGGTTCTCAATAGGGTCGTTTACCACTTACAGAGAGGGCGGTAGAAGACTTAGAAAAATAAAAGACGCTGACAAGGGACACGTATGAATTTATTTTTTTTTTAAAAAAAATGTTTTTTTATATTTATTCTTGAGTTTTAAGAACCAGGATCAAAGCAAAAACACACATTTAACTGTTTTAAAAAAACAAAGAATTATTTTTAAAAGTTCTGAAATATAGATTGGGAACTTATTAAAATATTAACACTAGGAATTAATGACAATTGAATATAATATAAAATTAAAATGACAAGTGACATAATAAAAATAATCTAAAATTAATGTTCTTATTTGTATAAAAACTTAATTTTTCGATTTAAAAATAAAAATATTCTATCATTGATGATAATTATAAACTTTAGAAAATAAAATGTGTGTAAAAATTTAGATTAAAAAATAACTTTTAGTTTGTGACATAATTAATGCTCAATTTTGAAAGAAGGAAATCTTATAATAAATTATCATTTATAAAATTAATAAATAGGATAAAGGAAAACTGAAAATCAATGCCATTCGTTTGTACATAATTTGTATCAACAATATTTGATATAATTGAAAAGGAGCATTTAAGTTATTTTAGTTTCTAGTAATGATGACATAATTTTAAAAATTCGAAATATCTAATATTTATTTATATGTAAATTTATATGTTTTCATTAAAATATAAACAGGTTTTCATTAAAAAATTATATACGTAGAATAAAAATACTAATTGAAAAATATGATTGTTAATAATTAAAAACAAATAATTTTAAATTTATTAAAATATTTATTGTAATTTGATAGATAAAAAGTAAAATCTGTTACATTATTGATGACAACTACATAAGTTATATAATCAAACAAAATTTTAAATAAAAAAATGCTTTAATAAAAGCTTGTTTATAGTTAAAATTAAGTTAACTATATTTAATTCGATTGAAAATAAGAACTGTTGACGATAATTGCAAAACTAAATGACAGGTATTAATTCCTAACTTATCGGCATCTTATTTAGCAATGAATTTAAGCAAATACATATTTCATTTTATATTAAAAAAAGTATTTTATTAAATAAGCTAATCTATTGTTGATAACAAAGCTTATGAAAAATTAATGGCGAATAGAATAAAAAATTTAAACTATTTATTTATATATAATTTATATAATATTTAAATCAAATTAAAAAAGACAGTATGTTTATTATTTTAAAAGAAATTTATGAACAAGTATCAACAATTTTAAACAATGTAACACGAGATACGTAGATTAATAAGAAAATAACTGAAAAGCACGTTAATCTTCCTCTTTTAAAATGTTTCCTCTCTCTACCAGAAAATAATAATTAAAAAACACAATTTCTCTATGTAATTAGTTAAAAATTTAGTTTGAAACAAAAATTAACTTCAAAACTTTATTAAAAGAGAAGCTGATTTAAGCTGGAACATGTGTGTGAATAATATTCTCCTAAACAGACTCTTCGAAAGTCGGGTGTAATATTTCTAAATTTAGCCAAAATCTAAGTGGGTAAAAAAATCAACTAAGCTTACGAAGTTAATCAAATTAATATGCCTTTACGAGAGAAGTTGGAAGCAAACTGCAGAACCTTCACATAGGAGTTTATTAAGTTCGTTTTTGTGTTCGTTAATTAGTTCCAGTTCATTAAACTATAAAGTTTTATCGAGCAATCCATTTGATCCGTCCGAAGAAATAATTAGTCTCTTATTTTGCAGGACATGCATAATGGGCATTTCAGAACAAATTGTTTAGAAAATAATACCGTCTGAAAACAGACAATAACTTATTTCATTAAATTAATTTGAATTTAAAAAAAGGAATTCAAGCAGGACATAAACTTATACCATAAATTGAACACACTGCTATCATAAAAAAAATAAATTTTAAAATACACAACTAAATTAATAAAAGTAATTAATTAATTGTAGTTGTATAGTTTAAAATTCAGCATTTTTAAAAATGAAATAATTGTACTATTATTTCCAGGTTAATTTATTTATTTTGGCACCACGCAGTAGACGTCTTAATTCCTGGAAGCAGTTATAAGGCTTTTATAATCATCCACAGCATTCTCGAAAGACTTTTCAAAGATGGTGGGCCGTAATCTAGTAAACTCTCAAGCACTCACTCGGACAGATCATGCAAAATGCGCAGCACATATACCTCTCATTATTTAATTGTTGCCGGTATAAAACCCGGGACTGGTATCAAACCGATGGACGGGGGAATGGATGCGCTGCGGGTCCATGTTATTTATTTGCATCTCCACTAATAGCGTAAATTTGCTACAGATAAGTGTTATAGATTGCGTGAATTTACTAACCTAAACAATGGTTAACTTCTAAAGCACCTGTGCTGGTGTACGTCACCTATAAACCAAGTTTTAAATCACAATAGTTAATAAATAAAAAAAAATACCCTTTTTCCAAACTACAAGTTTTGTTTGGTTCGTAAGCTGGATTAGATCTAAATGCTTTTTAATCCGGTTCTCAAAAAGGATTAAATAAGAACCACATTTTGCAGCTTATTTAATCTGGATCTAGAGATTAGAGTACTAGTCAGATCACTAAAATAACTTCCACGTACGAAGTGGTGATCGAACCCTAAAACTATTGAACTTAAGACCACTTATCATTCAAATAACAGTTAGGTTTAAGTTTTATTGGCGAGAATTTTCATGACTCATTTGATCTTGATTATCCAAATACACTTGACTGTTATTATAAAACCAAAGTTTTATACTAAATATTTCAAGATTGAAGTCTCGTTTTAAACTAAAATCTCAAATATATTAATTCACATTAGAGGTAGGTGCCGGCCCCACTTTCGATGAGCTAAGTGCCTAGAAAGGGATGACGCCATTTTAAGACTGATCAATTGGGAAAACACAACCAAAATTAGAGGACTGGAAGAAAATTATAGAGAAGACCAGGGGCCATCCAGGGCGGTCGTGCCACAGAAGAAAAAAGGAAGTTCACATTACGACTTGAAAATTACATCATTTTAAGAGTTGTAATTGCAAACCAATTTTTTAAATAAATATGTGAAGGAGTTAATATACTATGCCTGGTTCCCCAAGCTTTTAGCGGGAAACCTGTAACAAACAGTTTTCGAAGGCGATTTGATATAACAAAGATATTTACTATTCAGCTTTATATATATATATATATATATATATATATATATATATATATATATATATATATATATATATTTGGTGTGTGTGTGTGTTTATATATATATATATGTATATATATATATATAAAGCTGAATAGTAAATATCTTTGTTATATGAAATCGCCTTCGAAAACTGTTTGTTACAGTTTTCACGCTAAAAGCTCGGGGAACCAGGCATAGTATATTAACTCCTTCACATATTTATTTAAAAAATTGGTATGCAATTACAACTTTTCAAGTCGTAATGTGAACTTCCTTTTTTCTTCTTTGGCACGACAGCCCTGGATGGCCCCGGGTCTTCTCTAGAATTTTCCTCCAGTCCTCTAATTTTGGTTGTGTTTTCCCAATTGATCAGTCTTAAAATGGCGGCATCCCTTTCTAGGCACTTAGCTCATCGAAAGTGGGGCCGGCACCTAATGTGAATATATATATATATATGGCACTTAATGTTTGTGTTATATATATATATATATACACACACACACACACACACACGAACATTGTAACAATGTAGAAAGAAGGAGGAATCCATCACCAATTTTTCAATGCAAAAAATGATTATTTAAAAAAAAAAGTTTTGAATTGAGAAATGCTTTTGAGAGGAACGTTGCATAGACTAATTTATCACAGGATTAGCAACTTTACAAAGAATTCAAATCGATGTGTGTGTTAACTATGTTTTAAATTAATTATAAAGGATTTAATCAAAATTTCGAAATGAAGCACAACTTTTATTTTAAATTAGCCAAAGACTGGCATATTGATAAGAACTTCATACTATTCTATACAGTCGGTCTCATCTCAAATTCATGGACAAAAATTTGCCGGACAAGCAGGAAAAACAATCTATTTTTGTATAAATGCATCGTTCAAGTAAGAAATTCAAATTTAGAGTAACGAAATTTGAAATTAATACATAATTATTTTATGAAAAGTATAACATAAATGTATGCATGAGCTAAACATTACGTATTCACTTATAAAAGAAAATTATCGGCAGCATTCTTTGAATAGTGCGCAATCATCATGTTTAAAATTGCTCAAAAAGATTTTTATAAAGTGTACATATCAAACGTTCTTTAACCAAAATACTTTACTGCGGGAAAAAATGCTACTTGAGGCAGTATTCCGAATTCCTCAGGACATCGTTCGATTTAAGAGAAAGTTGAGAAGAAAATGAGAGTATAATGTTCCCCCCCCCCCCCGAGAAATTTTGCTCCTCCTTATTTTCTCTTCGCGAAATGCAGATCGAAATCTATCTTTCATACCTCAATTTCGTTTGAAATGGCAAGAGAGGATGCAGCAGGCGCAGGACATTTCCTGCAGAAGAAGACTCCACCCTGCTCGTGCAACAGCATATCGTTGGCCAAGCTTTTATTGCCTCCCACACTCTGGACCTGGCTCTCTGACGGCAGTGATCCCACAGAGGAAATAATGAGAAGAAGCCAGACAATGCCCTGAGTTCTTGCAGATTTTTAATAACGATAATTTCAGACAAATTCTTAAAGCGAAAAGTAGGACGAAAGTGGCGCAGAAAACAGCGATTACGGATGCTTTGATACAAACGCACTTTCTCTGATAAATAAACTATAAATATCTTTAACAAGATTATCATAAAATGCACAATTTTGTGTATATTATAAAAAAATATATTGAATGAAGATTTAAAAAAAAAAAAAAAAGAAAGTTTTATAAAATGCAAACCAAGATTATAGTATGTCAGCAATCATTTCTAAAATTCGCTACAGACGTAACAATTTTTGTTACAAATACTAAGTGGTTACTTCTCTACAATTTAGAAAAGCGGTTCCTATTAGTCGATTCCGTGTGATATTTAATCATAAAAACTTAAAAGGAAATCTTTGTATGATATAATTAAAATTAATAGAACAAAAAACTATAATAAATGTTCGAAAATACTAACATTTTCTTTGGAGGAACTCATAACTTAATTAATCCTTTTTAAGATTCTGAGTGATTTTTTTAAAACAGTTTCATCGTTGTAAATCTTTAAATCTCTTCTGTTTTGATGATCTTAATACTCTTACAAAAAATATTATTATTATGAAAAAATTGTTTACAAAATACTGATCTTGTTACGTATCACTTTTAAAAGCCATCAACCATAAAAAACATTGCCATGGAAATTCTATCTGAAAACTTCAAGAAAACGAATCTCTGAATACGTATTTGGCCAAGCAAATAACGCGACGCTTTACCATTAACAGATAATTTCGTCTTAAAATGAATGTTATATTCCGAATTCGCCATAAAAGAAATCTAAAATTGATCACAATTTAGAAACAGAGAATTTAAAGATCTTAAAATTGAATATTGTAAGACGCTATTTCTTATTTATAACAAATGAAAACCGAAATAAATCTAAGTAACCTAGGAACTAAGATTTTTAGAAAAACTTAAATTAAATGTTCCTATGTTGTCAAGTGATCGCATTTCTCCACAAGTGTAACTGATCAATGAAAATTTTCCCGTATCAGAGAATTTACAAAACGATGGACGTTACAATACTCTCTAAATGACAAAGTCTTAGTTTGTTTCACCGTCGCTTTTTGCACCTGATGGCTAATTCGAATAAGGTGTACAGTTCGAACAGCGCTTCCAATCACGACTATTTGTATACCACAAAAATAACCATCACAAATTAGTCTGCCTGTCTGTTGCCGTCGAATCAGGACGCGTTCTATTTCCGACAGGAAAAGCAAAAAGCAATATAGGCTTACAGAACTTGAGAATAGCCTGAGCTACCACCCAAAATAACGCCAATTTAGAACACTTAATCCCCATTTGAAATGGACAGCTCTTGTTACTATAGCAACCGACACTCACCAGACTAATCGGCAAAAACTATTATTGTGGAAAACAGAACAAACATCTGTTTCCGAAATGGAAATCGAACCTACACATGAATGAATCGAATCGCATTGCTTTAAGCAATCGGCATTAACATTATACACTCCTTTTACTAAGAAATTCATACTATAATAATTTTTAGTCAATCAACATCATTCTGAACTGTTTGACGACTTTTAATGTTTTTAAAGTACCCAGCATCAACATCCTATTCATCCCTTAAAGGACGAATTTTCTTACAATACTTGAACGGACCACACCCATTATTAAAAAATAATCACTACATTGGATATGCACATTTTGACTTACGTTGACCAGAGGTCTTTCCTCCGTCAGAACTTGCTCTTATTTTTATAATGAGCCATCTCTTACTCCGATAATTTTTGTTCTTTAAGTGGAAAATAATAAGTCGACAGCTTTCTCCTGCAAAATTAATTTGAAAAAAAGCCACATGATGTGACTGCAAAATTTCTGAAAAAATATGATAGAAGATTTGATAGATATGACAAGATTGATCCACAAAGTAAAACATTTTCGATACTAAAAAATGAGCAACGCAACATTTATTTGAAAAAGCACTTCATTGAAAATATGAGGTTGTTTTTTCTTCCTACACAATATTCTTCTACATTTAAACATCTCTAGTATCAAGTAAAACTCGGAATTAGAAGTCTATGGTTCTGCTGGCAGCTGTTACAAAGAAAGTTACCAAATGATTCTTC
This sequence comes from Latrodectus elegans, assembly GCA_030067965.1. Classification (NCBI taxonomy): domain Eukaryota; kingdom Metazoa; phylum Arthropoda; class Arachnida; order Araneae; family Theridiidae; genus Latrodectus; species Latrodectus elegans. The sequence continues at coordinate 124,588,932 of CM057813.1, forward strand.
GATTCTACATCATTTCCAAAAAATGTATCGTCCAGAAACTCTTTCAACTCAAGAAAAACGTGCAGACTGCTTGAGGCAAGAGCTAAATCATCAAAAATTTCCCTTTCGATGGGTTCAGCAATTCTCTATGTAAGAGTGGGCAGAAGTGAAGAAAAGCTCAATTCCTACAGAAAGCATTCTCCCGTTTTGGATGGGTCGCTTAACTTTCTTAGTCTAATTAGAGATTAGCCTCAATGGGTTTGGTTTGGTTTGTCGCTCAACAGTACTTTTACGTACACCAGGACTAAGTAAGCTAAGTTTGCATCGGTTGAGAGCATTTCGGAATGAACGGCAGTAACTATCAATTTACGAACTGACAGCGCGCGACAAAACATACTCTTGTGACCAGATAGTGCAAATGTTAAACGTTATGCTGGTGGATGTGTGTAGAAAGAGGGAAGTTCCCATATATAACAGAATTACGTTTTACCAATGAATACCAAGTTTTTGAATTTTTGTTATAACAGTCTACTCTTTGTATGGCCTCGTTTAGTGTTTATATATACACTGAAGGGACAAAACATTATAACCATCTCGAGCTTGACACTGCCTAGATGTCAGTTTTTGCACAGAAGATTACTTAGACTATGACTAACAATTTAAAAGGGATTCTAATACATCGCAGACATCCACGACCGAACCTACGATTCGAGGAATCCGAACCCACGAGCTAATGAACCTAAGGCCAAAAAGCTAAGCATTCGGCTGCTAGTATGCGCTGAGATGTCACAGAAGACACGTGATCCAATGAGAACGCGATGTATAAATTTAATCAGAAAACATCTTTTCTTTGATTACACGCGTTTCTTGGAAAAGATTACTGATGTAAGCGACTTTGTCAAAAGACAGATTGGGTTGCCCATAAATTCAAATTGAGAACCTCCAAAACTGCACGGTTCACAGGCTGTTCATATGCTGTCTTTGTGGGTACCTATGCCAAGTGGAAGAATAACGACGAGACGAATAACTGACACCACGGAGCTGGCTGTTCATTGACGACACACAAGATGTCGGAAGATATACGCCTTCGTAAAATAAGATCCGCCGTAGACAGTGAAAAACACCAATAAATCATCCGTTTAGAAATATTTCTAAGTGACCCACATATACAATGTAGGAATACGTATGTATTTATAACAAATTATATATATATATATATATATATATATATATATATATATATATATATATATATATATATATATATATATATATATATATCCACCCCTGTTGCAGAATTCCAAAATGTACAGCACCAAATATGATAATTTTGAACAGACTCCAAAGCATACAATGCCCATCTCTTTTTTTCTGACCGAGAGGCCCTGGGTTGTGAAGCATGTCCCGATTAGATGGTCAGCCTAGGTTTGGTTAGGTTTGTTTGTCAGTTGACGGTCATTTTTTGCATATGACCAGATAGTCAGCCTAACGCAAAACTCCCAGTGTTTAGTTCCCAAACATGCTTGGTACTCAATTTATCGACTTACTGAAGGGATGAAAGGCTGAGTTTGCGTTGCCCAGCCCGAGAATCGAACCTCGGACTAGTGCCTTGGGAGTACGAAACGCTACCCCACTAAGCACTACTAGGCTTATAATTATATATATATATATATACACACACACACAATCAAATTATGAAACCTTTAAAATTTAACTACTACATTTGAAGTTGTAATCTAGAATCCTTTGCGTAAACAAGAAACTGAAATGGAGTGAAGAAACAAATGATAGCTTGAAAATCATTTCTGAGTGGAAGAATGTTGATAGTGTAAGTGGAATTTTGAGAAAGTTTTATTTCACAAAAATGAAGCCAAGAAAAGAGGCTGTAGGTTATCACTTCTCAAAGTGGTTCAATTACTGCAGGGAAGATGAATTCTTTCCTCGATAAAAGTTCCGCTACATTCCGTTTTACTTATCGCAACTCTTTAAGATATATTTTTTAAAGACGTGTTCACATTACTTCAACACTGCGATCAGTTATATTCGTACTTTAATCAATGACTTAAGTTCAGTTCCAGAGGAATGATGTCGAAAATCTATTTCCAATTCTCTTGGAACCGTGACTGAAAACTATAAGTTTAGTTTATGGCTTCAAAATTTTTTTCGATGCAATAAAATTTTTCAGAGTTGTTATAGTTTTGATTTTCGAATTTCCAGCTTGCAGACAGGATCCAACTGCCTCTTCATTTCAGATATGGTAAAAAGATGGCGTAAGTGAGAACCTTATAGCTGGACTCTACCCGTTCAATAGAAGCTTGTTGAGTTTTGAAGTTTCCGTAAATTACAAGTAGCTTCAAGGGCTGAAATTTCCGTAATTTACAAGTAGCAACCAAGCAAGAGACTTCAGCTTCTAGTGATGTGTGGATATCATATTTGACCTGCCACCTCTGGAGATATCATATCATTTGGAGAACATTGCGACCACATTCATTTTAACGTTTCTCCATCGCCTTCGGTTAAGTCGGGATTCAAACTCATTTCCTCCCAATAATGAGAGAGATAACTAAACAGGTTACCGCGAACGGGAATGATACCAATCTAGCATCCTTTGCAACACAACATGAATGTCACAGGAGGAATATTCGAACCTAGGAATGCTTCATATCCAGAAGTTCCATCATTACGAAACAGGTCCAATTATCAAACTCGCTCCTTTTCAGTTGAGATGTCATTTTCCCTAATTATTACCGTTTCTTTTCTTTTCTATATTTTTTCCATAATTTCTATTCTTAATTAGGACTAAATGTTTGATAACGTAGTTCCACTGCAGGACTTCATAATTCTCAAGACTCGTTTGCGTTAGCCTCTGTGCAATAAAATGACACCAGAGTTGAACTGGGTTATGACTCTACAGTCACTTTTGAATGCAAAGATAAATTTAACCTCAATTTTAGGCTAAAAGTAGATGCTGAACCACTAAAAACTCAAATTATAAAGGGATTTGAACTCACAAACTGTTATACCGAATGCCAAAGATCTAATCTTTCAGCTGACAATTCAGCAAATCACCGTTTAACAACAAAAAACCATAAATAAATACATTTAGATTTTTGAAATACCGCTTTAGGGGTTTATAATTTAGTGTTTTGCACTTAAAGATCTTTGGACAGGTACAATGATTTAAAGTTCCAGATCACATTAAACATCCGCATCAAAAAGGGATATATGTATATATATTCCGAATTAATTCGATATCTTAGTAAACATTACGAACGAACAAACAGAAAGAACTAAATCGGCATTTTCTTGATGACAAGTCGAGATACATATGCAATACAAATGCGTCATTTCCCATAAAATTTACGACTTTTAAAAATCGAAAGGCAATGGAAAGAAATAAAGCAGACTATGCATCATTTGTCCACTGTATACCATCTGCTTCCAAATCATAAAACACGAAGGCGCGCAATCGATGTAAAAGATTAACTTTCATAAATACAAGTCCCTGGATGTTCGCCTAGTCTATAAATATTTCTCGGATAGCTTCCGCCAAGGTAATACTGGTTTTAAAAAATTCCAATTTTATGAGTTGAATGATTATATATATATGGGATACATAAAAATACCTTTAAATGTCGCTCTATCTAGTAAAAATTCAGCACTTATGAGTAGAACTTCACGTTCTTTTGAAAAATAGGTGTTAGTGTTCATGGAAGTCGTAACACTTTGATGTTTATATTCTTTAATAGGCAAGAAATATGCTGATTTGATATCGCATGATGAACCGTTTAAACACAGAAGACTGTTTTAGGTCCCCCCCCCTCCCCAATGTATCTACTGCGATAACTCCACGAAAACTTTTAACTCAAAGGGAACTAAATTCACACGTCGCTAGGAGAAGAAATACGGAAAGGTGGTGACAAGCATTTATCCTAGGGACAACCGTGGCTCAGTGGTAAGACAATGCTTATTAGAGCATCAAATCCCATGTTCAATACTAGCCACTTTTGAACAATGTGAGATAAGCGATGAGTTTTTACCTTCTCCATGCACTGTGGCGGTGCTTGGAAGTTTTCAGGGTTTTCTCCCTTCGACGCGTGAATACGATCCGTTACATGGTAGATGCTGAAATGCCTTACAACGGCTTCTGGCTGTCCATTATACGGTGTCAAAAGTATTCATTCTAACAATAGACCTGCATGCAGAATGCAGCAGCATTTTTTTTAGGGGAAAAGAATAATTAGAATCGTACTCGAAACCTTCCCTTTCGGAAAGCGTTCTTATCATCTAATTGAGTCCCCTTATTAGGCACCATCTCATATAATAAAAAGCCTAGTTGTTAAGGCACTGCTTACTGCAAAATTAAATAAACTCTTTAAGTTATAATTTGCAAAAGAATAAATTTTATTTAAAGAGTACTTAATTAATATAAGAAAGTATTTTGTGTTAGAAGTATCAAAAGCACTTTGCAATAACTAAATTGTATTAATGATTCAATATTATTATTTTAAATAATATGCTCTCTCATCTATGTAAAACAATATTCTAGTATCTATACCAGAAAAATATGGCGATTGAATAGCACTTTTAGTCAACAGTACGACAAGCCAGGAAACTACGAAAACACTCAATTATTCACACGTTGCAGATGCATATAAAAAGAAGAAAATTAGCATACATTTCGGATGTTTTTCTGTAGCATTGTATTAACAGTGATTATCACTGACATGGAAATTATAATTATCACTAACATAGAGTTGAACCTAGAAACAGATGACCTGGAGATAAGAGCTTTTACCACACACAGTTGTTCTTGTGGCACCAAAATGTTTCAATGAGTCGGGCGTCTTCGTCAGTTAGAAATAAGGATTAAGTAGAAGACTCACCAGTATTAGACCCACTACTCCCAGAGGTATCATTTCACTTGGAGGACATTGCAACTACGACCTATTTAACGTGACATCGTTGAGAGAACACAACAGATCTTTGATTTAGTAAGGATTCGAACTCACTACCTTCCAATAATGACGAGAACTAACCCTAACTTCCCAAGCTATCTGGCCACCATAACATATAGTTGTCAGCTCAAGACTTTCCACATCAAAAAGCTGGTGAAAGTTGTTAGTCATTAAGTTCCGAAAGGCAGGGAAATACAATAATACCTGTCTATGTAATTGACAACCGTCAAATATTTTCCATGTTTTCTCCCTTGCAACATTCAAATATGAATAACTATATAATACTCAGCTGGTAAATTGCTTTGAAAACTTTTGTAATTTTTTAAAAACAATCATGACGTTTAAGGGAAATTTTTTCCACGGACAATGGATCGCATAAACATGACACATGGAAGAAAATACTGAAAAAACACTTGAGGTCTCACCGGTAAAAGACCAAATCCGAATTCAGGTTTGGTTAGTGTGTCGCAAAACGACTATTTCTTCCACGTGAGGGCTAATTAGACCAGGGTCTATAATTTAAAGTAGATTCCGAACTACAACTAACATCCATGCTCGAACCCCCAAACTGTTGAACTGAAATCCAGAGCGCTAACCATTCAGTTGCCAGCTCGGCAATAGAAAAATCAGAAAGGAGATGTGTGCCTCAATAATGACTAGCATCCAACATTAGACCTTCGATTTCCAAGAGCACGGTTCATTTTTAATCTACAGAGATTATCTTATAAAATTTTGCATGTTTTTTAAATTTTCAATCATCAAAAATATCGGTTATATACAGTAACTGAATGCATAAAACATTAAATACTCATTGCAATAATAATTTAGATTTATCGCAATAATTAATTACAATTGCGTCACAGAGATTCCGGTCAGCGAACTTTTGAGCATCTGGAAATATTCAATAATAAATCTAAAAAAAAAACTAACTTCCAATCAAGATGGAGTAATAACTTTTTTTTAGACAATAAACTATTATTCAATCCTTTTATACTCCAGGAAACTAAGAGATTAAGACACAGACAGCATCAAAAATATATCTTGTCCACTCAAATAATAACAGAAAAGGAAAAAGATATATCCATGTATCAATTTTGTAATGCGCCTTAAATCAAATATTATATTTATTAACATCAATAAAAAAAGTTTTATCATATATAGTTTTTGGAGAAACTTTTTGGAAGAGTTTGTTTTGTTTGGCTGGTTCACTTACGTAAATCGTAAGATCATAAAATATTTGTATCGATTCAAAAAGAAATATTTATAAGTATAGGAACAAAAGGAAGCTTTTAAATCACCAAACAAAAACTCACTTTTTCCCCAAGAGTGGCCACGGAAAAGATGATGGGAAAAATTGCATTAAAACGCAGAAAGAAGAGGAGTTTGTTTTTTCTTTTTATTCTGTTATTATTCTTAGATATAGACTAGGCTAAATAAAATGACTTCTGGAAAATTTTGCTTAGGTAGATGCACAACAGCGGAAGAACCAAAAAGTTTATTCATTTTTTAGAAGGTTCCACGGGGGTACTTATTTTTTCTAACATTGTAATAAAAATATTTTTTTAAAAAAACTCTAAACTTAGAGATAATGTCTTGAGTATTCTGCGGATACTGCATAACCTATCTCTCTTTCTTTTCATTATAAATATTCGTGAAAAGAATAATTTAATTTTTGTTTACTTTTAATAACTTCTTTTACATGAAAATTTAATACGTTGTGTACACTATAACATGGAAATTGGTGTTTGTGGTTTTTTCAGAAAGGGTGACATAAACACAATTTTCTATTATCAAAGGAAAATAATTTAGATCACGTTTCAGACTTTTATAAAATAGATGACTGAATTCTCTTGTGAAGAAAATAAAAGTCGAGAGCATTAATCGACGTTCTCGCAAGAAATAATAGCAAACTAAAAAATCCAGTTCTTAAGTATAACGTAAAAAGAGACAAACTTTTTTCTGATTTCTCTAAAATAAAACAAATGAATTTTAAAAATGAATTTTTCCGGTTTCCAAATTTTAAATTCAGACCAGAATCCATAAGAGGAAAAGAAATTCGCGCGAACACAGCTACATCATCAGGAAAAAAATCACACTGACAAAATGAATAAAGAAAGAAGGGCGAACATTTTATATCAACTTCAAAATAAACTCAGATCAAAATCTCTAACTTTGATTAAATTAACATAAGAATAAATTCAATAGCATTAAAAACAACTCCAAAATGTTAACAAAAAAAATATTCCCATTTTTAATCAACGATAAAAATAGAATACAAATTAGAATTTTTAAATGAATTTTTTACATTCCAAACCTTTAAATATTGACCTAAATTCACATGATGTAAAGAATAATTGAGAAATTAAGATAGTATAACAGAAGAAAGTTTAAATAAACAAAAAAATTTATATCTTTTTTTATAATCCCATAAGAAATCTACAAGACATGTTTAAAATACAAGATTGGATTCAAAATTTTTAAGTTTTAATCTAAACTTGTGCAATAAAATGTATTTAAAAGCACGAAAAACTATCTTCAAAAGGAAATGATATAAAAAAAAAAAAAAAAGAAAGAAAGAAAGAAAGAAAAATTTGATTTTAAATCTCGTGTTTCACCGAATATATTTTTTAATATTTCGTTACAAAAATAATTTCAATTTCAAAATAATTTTGAATTCAAAAATTTCTAAATTTTAATATCAACTTGTGCAATAAAAATATTTAAAAACACGAAAAACTATCTTCAAAGTTTGGTTTGGTTGTGGCTCAACCGTCATTTTTTGCACACGAGGGCTAATTAGACCGGGAGCTACGGTTTAAAGTGGATTCCGAACCACTACAAACATCCATACCCAAGGTGGGATTCGAACCCATGAACTGTTGAACCGAAGGCAAGAGCGCTAACCATTCGGCTGTCAGCTCGGCCTATCTTCAAAGGGAAATGATATAAAAAAAAACTTTATTTTCCATCTCGTGTTTCAGCGAAGATATTTTTTATATTTCCTTACAAAAATAATTTTAACTTTAAAATAATCTTGGATTAAAAAATTTCTAAATTTTAATCTTAAATTTTGCAATAAAAATACTTAAAAACACGAAAAACTAATCTTTGATTCAAAAATTTCTAAATGTTGAATGTGAATTCATGTGGAAAAAGAAAATTAATATGAAATGTTATGTTTACACCGAAATATTATTTAAAAATAGTAAAAAATTTCTGCCTTGTTAAATTGAAATAATAAAAGAATAATATGTATTTCACTAAAAAGTAACTTTCAATTTCAAAATAAGCATTATATTCCAGCACTTAAAAAATTCACAAAAATTTTATAATTATAATTTATATAAATTTTTTCGTCAAAAAATATTAAAACACATAAAAATCAATATTTTACATTTCATACGCATTTATATAAGAAACATATAAATTTTTTCTAAAATAAAGATAGGAAAATTGTCTTTTATCTAAAAATTTATTTTTAAACTCAAATTTTGAACTTAATAACAAGTTATATAATCAAGTCTCTTTTTCATTCATTCATTCAAAACAATAAAAAAAAACATAAATGTTTAAATAGATTAACTATCTGTTGGTTTGTACATTTCGAGATAATTTTTGTAGTGATTTAGAATCTAAACTCCTAGAATAAAAATATATGTGGGTCAACAACTCAAACCATTTCTTTAACCATGTAGTGTGAAACTGGTACGATTAAGAATTGTCATCATCACGATCATAAATTAAATTATGCATAATTAAAAACTATTCAGTATATTTTTAACAAAGTAATTCAATATAGAGTAACAGTATACACAAACATGCATGCATACAAACATAGCGGTGCGGGTGAGCCCACGGACTGTACATTTAGGTTAACGGATTTGGAATACTCACTCATCATCAAGCGCCTCATTTTGAACAACGGTCAGGTGACAGAGTTCACGGTCAATCACTGGCCGAGCAAGTTTTGGTTTATTAATTCTTCACTACGATCCTATTTTACTCCAGAGACGTTTCATAATTTTATACCAGTCTACTATGAACTACTACAAGCAATCCCTGCCCAAGGTAAATATCAAACCCAAGAACTGTTGAACCATTTAGCTGCTAACTCAGTAAAAGCTTAGGTGGAATTATGTTTCAATGAAAAAATAATGTGTTTAAAACATGAATATTGTGTCGTTTCTTAAATTCAAGAATCATAAAAATTGTTTATGCAAACTTCTTCAAAGAAAAGCAAAAAACCAATTGACATCGCTTATTTATTAATTAGGTTAAACGAAAAGGATAAAAATGGAGGATGAAATTTAAGGAATTAAAAAAAAAACTTGTTAAAAAAAATGTAATCCAACGACCTTTTCTAAAAAGAAAACACCACGTCTTACATTTCTTTTTAAAGCTGGAATATATGAAATCTACGATGTATTATTAATACATCAATATTATAATGTTTAATATAAATAATATTAAAATAACATTCACTGAGAATAAAAGAATTTTATTTGAATATTGTAACTTCTGCAAATTTTAACAATTTAATTCTAAGGATAAAACAAAGGGAAAACTTCTATGCCTCAAAATTTTTTATTCATTCTCATGAAGATAATTTTTTTAAAAAATGCAATATAACTTTTAGACATGTATTTTCAGAAAGAGCAATAACAACAAGCGTTGATGCAGCAAACTTTATCTTGATATAATCCTCCTCTTCTTCCTCCTAAAAGTCTTCATTAAACGCCATTTTTCGTGCCGCTAATGATACTGTTTTGAAATTCAAATTTTAAACTTATTTCTGCATCAAAATGCCCCCGGACATTTACGTAAGTTCTTTTTTTCTTTCATAATACCTGCACACTTTTATTCTTAATCCTTCATCGTAAGAGGAAAACTGCATAGAGACAATCGATAAAAGATTTAAAAAAGTATTTTAAATATCATATTTGAGAGAAGATGACAGAAATCCCTCTGTTATCTTTAGCGACATTTGAAAGTCTCTCAGAGAATATTATGTTACATATTTTATTTAATCCAATCATTTTAATTTTTTAGAGAAACTGATGTCGATTTTCTTAGCATTATATACAAGCTCCACTTTTTATTAACTATATATATACTTATATTGAATCTGCAGTTGAGTGAATATATGTATATATATATATATATATATATATATATATATATATACATATATATATATACATATATATATATACATATATATATATATATATACATATATATATATATATATAGAGAGAGAGAGAGAGAGAGAACAGAGAGTTTACGCCATGATGTAAATAATTTAAATGATGTAAAATTCAATCAAGGAGTTTTTCTCGCTTCGAGAATGGCAGATTTAATTTTTTTCTCGCATTTTAAAATTGTTTCTGTAAATAACCAATAGGAAATTGAGAAAAAATATAAGTCATCGTATTCAAAAAAGAATAAAAACAAGAATATCCTATCTTAGTACACTAGAACTTTAGTTATCCGAATCGCTTTCAGTATTTCTAAAAACTAAATTAGACTGGAGAAGAGGAGGAAAAAACTCAAGAAATGGAAGGATGAGAATGATGCCTCCTTTTATGAATTCAAAAACATTCTTTCGAAAATTCCTGGATGTTCAGAAATTAGTGCTGAAAATACATGGATTATGAATGAGATTTAATTTCAAATTGCTGAAAGTGACGAGGAAGGAAGAATATCCAAGTTGAAGCAGACACTGGACCATCAGACTGCATTGCTTTGAAGTGGGTGGAGCCCGAGTGGGACCACGCGGGTGCGCAATTTCGTTTCGGGATGAATGCAGTGAAAACAACTTACTCTGACGGAGATGTTCAGGAAGCAAGGACTTAATTTACAGTGCATACTTTATTAATGTAAAGCACTTGTATGTGTAAGTACTTTAACATGCAACATTTATGCAACTTTAACATGCAAATATTTTCATTTAATTGGTTAAAAAAAAAATCTTTCTTATATAAAGGAACTAATTATTTTTACGTGCAATATCTAAAATAGAAACTTAAAACCCTCCAACTAATCGAACTTTTTATTATTCGGATGTTTCAATTGGTTTGAATAATAAGAATTCCGCTGTATCACTTTAATCTATTGATTATTATTGACACAATAAAACTAATTTTCATTTTACTATTTTATTTGAATACATGTAAAATCTTTAACTTGTTTAATACAGAAAAACATAAGTCATATATGCTTTAACATATTCAAGGCACTGTTATTGATGCGATAAAGTAATTTTTTTCATAATTTTATATGAATACATAATTTGTTACTTTGAATCAAAAGAAGAATTTAACAAACGAAAAAAATTGTGCCTCAACCTTCAGAGATAAATTATGAAATCATATTCAATAAAAATACATACCATAAAAGCATTAAGAAACAAAATAGATTGAGGCGATTATCCTAGCTAGTAAAACATAATTGCCCTGTTTACATAAAATACTCGCGGATATACGAAATTCTAACAATGGACAAGCATATAAAGTAATACCATGCTTACCGATAAATGTGCAGCTTTCAAGATTTTTCAGCGAATACTATAAATATCAGCGGCAAAATTATCCTGTCGAGCCTCAAACAATAGATTCAAACCAATATTTCTTTGGTGTGTATGCGATGAAATCCAGGAAAACTATTACCAACCGAAACACGTCATGCTTTAGGAACTTTGTTTGGATCAGAAAATAGATTTATGCATAGATTTTTCGTAATTTTGTAGTTTAAATATTTAATTAAATGTTTTAACCATTATCAATTTTACACTAATGTATTATTTACATAAATACACACTACATAATGTTGTTCATGACTGAAAACTTATAAAAGAATCATCTGATACAGATAACACAATTATTTCTTATACATTTTAACAATATTTCAGTTCTTAATAATATTGTTAAGCAATAATGTTGTTTCTTAGGGAATATTGTTCAATTCGGCCAAAGAAATGTACCATTTATTTTTCGCGAAATGAATACCTTTTTTACAAAAATTTTTTTCATTAAAGATGTTTTCCTATAGTATGGCCTAGAACACATATTCCTTAGTTTCCCATAGTTGATCAAGCAGTCGTTCTCACTATCGCCAAGGTAGTGAATTCAAATCCCGAATTAGCCGAGGATGTTCTCTATGGTGCTTAAAGCATGTTTAATAAGTCGTGGTCGCAGTGTCTTCCAAGTGAAATAATTCCGTTAGGGTGACAGTTCAAGAATTGGCCTTTACCTTGGTCATGGGATCTAAGTCACGAAGACTCCTAAGTAGCTGCTTGTGTGTGTGAATATACAAGCAAACTGGTAGAACCGAACTCAACTCTGGACGAGGTAAAAGGAAATATGCTGGAGCAACAAATGTTTTCTATGGATAAGTCAAATCATAAATTAAAAATGTATAAGAAAATGCAGAATTAATAAATATATTATACAGATTAATTTCTGTCAGTGAAGTTTTCAATGAAATTTTGATTGTAAAATCCCGAATGAAAATATGCAGACGTATTTTAAAATATATTGAATATCATGAAAATAGATATATCGTAGTAGAATGTAATACAATGAAACTATATACTCTCGATTATAACAAGAATACAAAATATAATTCATAGTCAGGAGGTAATTTCAATTATTAATTTGAAAATCTCATTAAAGAGCCATTTTTTGAATTTCTATTAAAGATTTACGTTCATCTGAACTCACACCGCGACCTACATCATCAAGGTCGAGGAATTTTTCTCGACCGCGTCTCGCACGTGGTCGATCCCAACCACAACGAAGAATAGCGATCACGTCAAAACAAACGAGGGAGAACCACTCAACTCCGCTTCTTAAGCCAGGCCATCATTCTCTCTCGCAGATACAAAAGCATGCGTGGGCGTTTCGTCAATTCATTAGCATGACCATATTTCTCCTCCCAATCGTCCCCGGAGATTTTCCCGATTATTATATAGCCGACGACACTTCATTGATTACAGATGGCGAGCGGGCAAAGATGGCCGAAAAGAAGGAAAAATCGCCAAGGCGGAAAATCGATCGCGCGCCAATCCAATGCCACAAAAGGTCAACTGTGACTGGAGGGACGCTTCCGCGGAAGAAGGTGGAGTATGGCGGATTTTCAAAAGAGGATGCTCTCTACCTCCTCCCCCGCTCCCGAATACAAATAATCTAAACAACAAAAATTAAAAAAAAAAAAATATTTTAATAAAAAAAAAATTTTTTAAAAAGCAATAAAAGGTGTTGAAATGATTTCATACATGATACAGAAAAAAGCAATAAACGAAAAATATGAAGTGATATTAAAGTAAAAAAATTAAATAATTTAATTAGGAAAAGGGAGTAAATTAAATCCGATAATTATAAAAAAAGATATTCTAATTTTTATTTTTTTCAAAAATGAAACTTATTTTACAAAATACAATGTCCTAAAAGAATTTCCACTCAACACTTTCGTATTGCAATTTTTTGTATAAAAATTTAAAACAATCAGTTTTCATTGTTAATTTTAAGGAGAACAATTATATTACAGAGAAAAAAAAATGGAGCATAAATTTACAACTTATTTATCGCTAGTGTTTTCCGGAAGGCACATTTTTAGGAATGTTCCTCAAGATCCTAAGGAAAATTGTTGCAACACATGATCGACTGTTTTGCGATGTTTTTATAAATCACAATTAAAAAAGAAAATACGAAAAATACTGGAAAATCAGGGATTTTAAGGAATATTAGGCTTCTAAATTGTTTCTGACACAGTTGAAGAGAGGCCGGGATGGGAAGGAGGAAATTTGTCTCATGACCCAATGCGGGATTGTTGCACGTCCACGTAAAAATCGAATGGAATTCACAAGAAAAAGTCTTTATTCCGAAATACAAATGTAGTTAGAATTCAATGATTAATATCATAACAAAAAAGAAACACAGAAGAAGTAAAATAATAACGAACTAGTACTTTTCTCAGAAAGGAGTGGGAAAGCGTTTCGAATTCATTTGTGTAATGAATGCCCAAAATAACGACCACTACGCAAAAACTATATACATAATTTTCGTTGGGAAACCTTTTATTTCGATTTATAACTTTCAATTTTAAATTGGTATTAATTTTTTATTTTCGAAAGTGTAGGAAACAGTTCATTTGTGTATTGCTTGTTCTTAAGAAAAATCTTTGTACAAATGAATTCGCGACGGCTTACCCTCGTCCCCAGATGAGGGAGGAAGTTTTATTTCTATCATTCCTCAATCTTAAATATTTCATTTTTGTGCAATTCTTCAATTTTTATTTTTTCCAGTAACAATCCATTAATTTTTTTAAATATTTAAATTCATTTTTTTAATTTTTAATAATTTTTAAATTTTTAATTAAATTAAATTTTTAAATAAAATTTATTAATAAATCTTTCCATTAATTTTCTAAATACTTCATCCTGTTCTTATTCGAAAATTTTTTTCTAATTTCTCAAAAAATCTTTTCTAATTCGAGCAATTCAAGTTATTTCCATTTTCTCCTCTCCGTTATCATATAATTTCTTCATTTGTTTTCTAAATATTTCATCTTGCTTTGATTTGCGATACACTTTTCTAATTTCTTAACAATATTTTCGAATTAAGAGGATTTCCAGTTAATTTTTTACTTATAGTAAAAAATCATTAAACGATTTTACTTTAATTTTCCTTAATTTAGTTATTACTTCACTTTTATTTTCAAAACACACACACGTTACACTATAATTATATTATAATAAGTATGAGTACATATATATACATTATATATATATATATATACATTATATGTATGTATATATATATATATATATATATATATATGCACTCATACTGATACACATATATGTACTCATACCCTGAGGAACGCTCAGCACAATAATCTTCATCAGAATCTGGATCGAACCCGCTACTTACCGAGTACGAGGCCTGTTTCAATAAAACTATTCATACGAGTAGTCGAATGGACAGGTGTGACGAATTCTTCATTTCCCACGCGCATCTTATTGAAATAATTATTAAAATAATATTAGAGTAAGTCTAAACAAAGGATAGTTTTGTGATTTGTATAACTTGTATTTTTAACTATCCATCAATAAAAATTTTACATTATAAATAACTCTACTACTCATTTTTGTTTCTTTCCATAAAAGACGAGCGCAGCAGGAGAGAGTGCAGCAATTGGAATCGAAATATAAACAATAATATTTCTCTTCTTCAAACTTAATGACAAAAATTCAAAATTTCTCTTATTATCAATTAAAAAGCATTTATCTATTATAATGTATAACTTTAATATTAGACATAAAAGCAAACATTAAAATATGAATTTAAAAGAGAGAATTAAACAAAACAAACAATTATTCTTTGCACATTTATACTGTCATTTCTCCATTTTTGGGAAAGAAACTTTTACAAATGTTCAACATAAATTTTTCCCGTAAAAACTGTTTTAACAAGCCTTAAACATGTATCAATTTTCATAAATTATCATCAGTTTACCATAGAAATTATATAATTTTTAAAACTTAAAATTTATTTTGAAATAGCAAAAATTTTAAAACTTAAAATTTATATAATTTTTATGATAATTTTAATTACACATTAAATTATTTAAAAAAAATCTACTGGAAATTCTGTAGCAAGCCAATTACACTGATATTTACAAGCCACATATATTGGACTTTAGCAAGATTTATGTCACTTCTATAGACGCGTGCTAATCAACTCACAGCCGATGGTTCAATCTGAAATAATAACCACTAAAACAATTTACATTTAAGGAGGAAAATCGAACTCACGAATAGCTAAACTAAAGACCAATAAGTGACCACATACAGCCACATACTTCATCTCATATGTTGAAAAAACATTTGAAAGAAACAGAAAATTGAAAAAAGGAAATATTTTCTTTTTATTTAAAAAAAAATATGTCCTCTAAACTAATATATATCCTTTCCTCTTCTCATTTTTCAACCCTTCTATATGATCTGATGTTTCGATTCCATGCAAGACAATATATATTGTTTCATTTCAAAAAATCAATCATTAAATTTATACACTTCAACAATAAAAATTTTATTACCTATAAATAATTAATTTTTTTCGGAATCTTAAACACTAAAGTATTTATTTATACGCTTTATAGAGAATAAAGGTTTGTATAGGAAAGAAATATTTTAGTATTTTTTAAGGCTAAGATGTAGTTTCTTCATAAAATAACTTATAAATTATGAATGATTAAATTGCCAAATGCAGACAATATTAAAAATCAAAAACCTGTGTCTGCAGTCAGGAAATCAATAGAATATCTTTTTAAAGCGCTAACAATTTTTCAGCTACGGCATAATTCATAGAAATACAGGCAGCCTGAAAATAAAACGTTTTACTTAAAAAAGATCTTTCAATTTTTGAGTCCGCAATGCAAACTATAGGTGTGTAAGTGATACAGGGTGAACTCTTTATTTAAATTATAATTCTTTAAAGTTTGCCATGTCATGACAGCATGTGTCAAATTGGTTTGTTTTCAAAATCTAAAAAAGATTAACGTTTTCACAAATAACCTCACACTTGTTTGAACAACGACATTTATACTGCGCATAACAAACCGACTGTACATAAAATTTCAAACATAGATTACACATTAGGAGCACATGAAGTATCAAATATATGAAGTGAATACTATTCATATGCTATTTATTGAAATTGCAAACATTTTTACTTTATTTTACTAAAAATTTTTAAATAACTTTAACTATTTTATTAACATTTTTCTCGCGTATTTTCTACATTTAATCGTACTTTTATGAGCTAATAGCATTGATTTTATGTCATTTACATTTCTAAGAAAATACAATAAAAAGTAACTTCATTAATAATATCAACATTTATATAACCCCTTCATTCAGCTGTAAACATTTGAATTTACCTGTGTTTACTTAACTTTTCAGGTAGAAAGTTAATTTCAGATATTGTGGTTAAAACTCGTAGTTCTGTACTTTATTCAAAAGTATTATATCGAATAAAGAGGTAATTAAATACATAAAATATTAATAGCTTAAAAAATGGTATACAATTTTCTAAAATATGGCTAAAATACCCGAGTCGCACTGACATTAGCGCGCGCGAGAATCGCAGAAACAGAGTAATACTTCACATATCTCACTGTAACACTGATAAAATCACTGTTAGTCCTACTGCTAATTCAAAAAGTAATGTTTGAAAACTGCTCGATATACACGCAGATGATAAGATGGTTTGTTTGTCGTCAGTCATTTTTGCACACGAGGGCTAACTGGTCAACTCAGGGCTAAGTACAAGGAAACGTGCTGGTGCAACAACAACAAGCATACGAGGGCTAATTAGAGCAGAATTTATGGTTTAAAATCGACTTGAAACGACTGCAAACATTCAAGTTCAAAGTGGAATTCCAACCTATAAACTATAGAACCGAGGGCAAGAGCGAAGAGGGAATAACCGAAAAGAGAACGGGAAAAGTGATCCCAACTCTCATGGAAACAACACAGAATAACAAAAATAAAAACATATAAGTTTATAAAAATGATATTTCTTCACCAAAACTATCAAAGCCTTTCTAATTTGTAAAAGAATGTAGGCTATTGGACAATGAAGAAAAGTTTTTTTTCCACCTCAATGTAATTCTATTTTCATAAATGCACGATAGATTTACGTTTCAGCATTATATAAATTTTTGACACACGCGTATTAACACGTATATGTATAGTATGAAACGAGAATGCACATATTTTTAAAATGACAATTTCCAAGCTCATACATTTTCACCAATGCCGATAGTAAAAGTACGGAGAAAAGGGAATCTTTTTTAAGCCACTTGTTAAGGGGGAGCATAAGCCACCTGCAGCCGCATTTAAAACTCGATTTTCCCGATAATCGTCGCCGGAACATGAAAATCCACTTTATTCCCGTGCCTCCGGATTCGCGCGATGATTTGCAGGTGCGGGGGCGGAGGGGAAACAGTCTCCCTCATTACCGGAAATTCTCCAAGACTCACCAGAGGTAGAAATTGAATCGAGTTCAAGTGCAGAGCCAATCGATGCATTGAACACAAATGTCTTCGCGTAGGCTGCGCGCAGGAAGTCCAATTATGAGTGATGAATGCAACACTTAATGACATTAAGGTCCCTTGTTTTTGCGCTCAACTGTGATTGTGACTGCGACGAAGGCAGACTAAGAGAAATATGATAAACTCTTGAAATCTTTTTAGATGGAATTAACGATTTGCTATTTTTAAAAGCAAAATCAGAAGTAAGAATATTCGAAGTTCGGGGTTGCTTTAAAATAGAAAGCATTCAAGCTCTTACAACATACATAAATAAATATAATTTTCAGCTTTCTTACTCGTTGAAAGGCATTAGAAACAGTTTATTTATGAAGGGTTCTTTTCTTAGAATACTTACACCATTTAACAAGCTTTATCGCTTGATGAAATGGAGATCATTTTTATACTTCTCTTTCTCCTCCCTTAATTTTCCTTTTGTCAAATTCAATGTCACTTCTTTCCTTTTGTTATCTTCCATTTTTTTCATTTCTTTCGATAATTTTAGTATTTTGAGTGACACATTTTGTTCATAATGGAAACCGTTCCTAAAAGTTGTTTTGTGTCGGTTTTCTATTTGCAGAATTTTTTTTACCTTTTTGATACAAATGGTTTATATGAAATAATATCGAGCACTTTCTTAGTTTTACTATGTTGAAAAACAAAGATTCATTTAGACATTCAGAAAGATATTGCAATATTCGTAAGAAAAGAATTCTTTAACGATGTAACATAAAGATCATTGAAGTAGTGTGTAAACTGTTATATAAAATTGTACCAAGAAAATATGTTTATTCTAAACACGATCAGAAAAATTAACAAAATAGATAACTATTTATCCTAGTACATCTGGGATTTACAAAATAGCTAGGTAACTTTATTTAAAAGCACCTATGCACTTACTCAGAAATTTATTCAAAAACATCAACATTGCTAATTATCAGTTTTTTTTTTTTTTTTTTTTCTCCAATTTAAAGCATTAATCAAGAAACTATCTTTTGCAAATTAATATTGTTGCAATTCAACTTATATATCTCAAATAAAACAGAAAATACTATGTTTTATTCCCCTATAACTTAAAATAACTCCTGAAAAATACCTCTATTAAGTTAGTTAAATGAGTAAAATGCAACTAATTTAGACAAACACAAAAGGTATAAGAGAATTACCTTCAATTACGATATATATCTACTTAATACCCTTTTCAGATAATAAAATGACTTCTCTAAATACTCACAACAAATTAAACCTTAAAAGTTACAAACCTAAAATATTTTTAAAAAAAGACATTAAAATTAGCTATATTTAATTAATTTTCAACTATTTTATGATCTAATTTCATCAAAGATGTATCATTTACAATGAAGAACCATTGAATGCCCTTACAAAAATTTTAGCAATTTTCATTACAAATCAGTATTTCGTAATAACAAAGTGGCACACAAAAGACCAATCATATTGCTAGCAGATTTAAAAAGAATCGAATCAGAACCATTGTGATTTCAACTGAGTGTTGCGTAAGCATACAGAAACGATGTGAATCGTTAAAGAGGTTGGTTCCAGAATGTTCTATTACATACGTGTTCTAATTTGTCCATTTCCCAGAAGATTCGACGGAAGGAAACGAATCGGAATGTTTCTAGTTAGCTGTAACCGCTGAGATTCAATAAAACGTGATTGGATAAATGTATAATAGATCGGATCTTCTCTTATCCTTCCTCTGGTAAATGAAATTTGATAAAGCATCCATTAATTCGTTATATACCAGCGCTAATTCAATTCTACTGAACACTAATTGTCTGGAAAAGCCGTCTTGTACGCAGAGATGTTAATAGGACATTGAAATCGAGGATTAGAAAACGAAGAAGCATTATAATAAAACTAGAAATGTCTAAATGTGGTAAATGTCTTAATCAATTAGGGAGTTGCTGCATCATCTATGCAAAGGAGATCCAAATGCAATTGGCAAGATATATTTATATAATACGAAGATGGAAAAGCATTAAGATAACATTCAAAATTTATTTTTACGAGATCTCTTAAAACATTCAACAATTGCTGCATCATCTATAGGTTGAAATCTTTAAACAACACGCGACATATACTTAGAATATGAAAATGAAAAATTTCTCAATAACGTTAAATGCAAAATTTAGAAGTTTAATGAGATGGTAAGTATCCTATTTAATGGTTCCAACCAGCCGGCCAACTTGTCTAATGGTCAGCGTGCCTGACTACGGATAGGAAGGTCCTGGGTTCGAATCCCGGTTCAGGCATGGATGTACTTTCTCGCTCTATCCTGTCTTTGTCCTTTCTTTGTGTGTGTGAATGAAGTATGAATGATGCCTACCCTATAAACGGGTTCCTGCGGCATGTGTGAGTGTGCGATGGTGGCCCACCCCCTGTGGTGCACCGGGGCAACGTCTCGGCGGCTAAGAGGTCGCTGTGTCTGGCCGGTTCCTTGGGTATCAGGGAATACTAGATTAATAGACTCTGTTGCAGTTATAACTGCCTACAATCTGCAATTGGGAAAAAAAAGTTCCAACCATCAATACCTCTGACAGAAGTTTAGAGATATATTTTTAGAATTGAAAAAAATGATAAAGCATCACAAAATACCCTTTCTTAGGATTTATAAATTACGTGTAACTACAGCACACAATAAGATAATCATTTGCTGCATTAGAGGCTTTTTCAGCATTTAAACCTTCCACCTCAAGAATGAGCTAATAAAGATAGATTCACGATTTATTGTAAATTATTCTAACCCAATGTGCATTAATAGCTACACTTTTGAAAAGAGTTAAAGATACAATAATTATAATGAGTTTAAAGTAGAAAATGAAAACCGAATTAAAATGACTAATAAATGCTACTTTGTGCTGAAAAGACAATAAATTTATCATCACCGGGAAACTAAATTAAAAATTTATAAGACATGTTTTACTCTATGCTAGTAAGTCCATGATTGTCTTTATTATATTGGTTATGAAAGGAATTGTGTCAGAATCAAAGGGTTTGTGTCTGGTGCAAAACAGAAGATAGTGGATTGGATGTTAGATAAAATGTTGGATAGGTGCAAAATTGAAGATGTCTGGTGGAGATCTTATGTGGTTGCTGGTAGATGAATCAGCTTTACCACATGAGCATAAGGAATCGTTTATAATATGAGGCGAATGGACCGAGGCCGGAAATAAAGTAATTGAGATTTGAATTAATGGTTAAGTAATGGGTGGACACTTCAAGAAGAGTGCTGAGTCCATCGCCCTTGTTCTGCTATGTCCCAATAAATTTACCACTGATTTAGCATATGTTATTGAAGACGTTCAGTAGCCATTTGATTATAATAAATGAGATGCTAATGCTTGTTTTGAGGAAAAGTCTGCCCTCTCATTTCCTTCGTACTTCTTGTGGCTTTGATCCACTGGATATGGGCTTCCCAGTGGTGCTTTCATCCTCAGAGAGTAAGACAGGAATATAGAGAGGAGAAGTCCAATTGTTCAACAGAGGCTGGAATTAAACCTTTCAGTATGAAGAGCACTGTCCCTTCACTAAATTACGTTGAGACCAAATTAATTTTCATGCATTATAATTACAAAAATAAAAACTTTAAAATTATAAAAAACTTTTATGAAAAATAGAGAAATAAAAAAAATTCAGATTTTCATACGAGTTATTTAATAAAAAAAACCGCCTATATTACCAAGAAGGACATTATATACAATGCGGGGGTGTAAATAAAAAATAATAAATGATACACTGGATGCGCCACATTCATTATTCTTACGAGAAAAGAAATCCTTTTTACCGTAAGTAGCGAGCAGATGCTTCCTTTCCCAAAATGAAGCGGGGGGGAGGGGGAACGCGTTCGCTAAACTGAATCAGAAACACAAGAAAGCGGAATTAAAATAACCGGAAAGAAAAATCTGAAAAGATAAAGTTCTAATAGGTTCACAAACTACGAGATGCACAGTAATTACGCTTTATTGAATAAACACAATTCAGGGAAACAATTTCCGTAAACCTCCCCCTCTCATTGGGTCCGAGCTGTGATACATTTTTCAAGATAATGATGTTGCGGGGGAAGGGAAAAAAGGAATTTGTCAACACACTGCATAATTCTGTAATTGAAGATGACAGGGTGAGAAATCAAATAAAAGAATTCAATAGAAGGGTAGAATTCACGAACCTAATAAATAGGACACAAGAGATTTTGGAAAAAAGAATGTTTATAGAACATGGAGAATTTTTATCCTTGACAAAAAAAAGAACAATTATATGTTATAGCTAATTTTATTACAAATTAACCTTAAAAACATATCTTTAACTTGATGTAATTTGAAAGTAAAAATACTGCTTAAAATATTCAAAATTTGTAAGATGAATAGAAAAAAACTTTTTTAATTTTTCCTATTCATCTTACAAATTTTGAATGAATAAACTGAAAATTTTATTCAAAAATTTTTTTTAAAAAAAAAACTTTTTACTATCATTTTTTTTAATTAATGAAAAGGAGTAAAAATCATTTTCCATATATAAATAAAATGAAAAACATATTTAATCAGTTTGATTCATAATATAAAAATACTTCATTTATTATTAATTATGTAAATATTAAAGAATAGCAAATATACAAATAGATGTAATCTTAATAAAAAAAAATTTTAAAAAAAACAAATTTCAGCCATTTTTATTTTGCTTCCTGATGATTTTTGAGAAGATATTTTTATACTCAAATTTTATTCAGGATTAGAATATCAAAATTTTTGTTCTGTAAAAAGAAAAACAGCTAGAAAAGAATTATCAAACCTCGGAATAAACATATTACATGTACAAATTTTGTAATAAAAAGTCGTCTTTATCACAATCAAACACAATAAACTATCCAATATTTTAACAAACGAAAATTTTTAAATATATTTCTTCAATTTGTAAATTTTGTCAAGCGCATCTATCTTTCGCATTATTTAAAATAATATTTGAAATGGTATCCTAATAAAAGCAATCACACACACACTGACTCTGTGAAATTTTGTACAAAGTCAACTCGTGCAATCATTTAGTTAATTGTGTAAAGATATTACATAATGTGTAAAAAAAGAAGTACATTTATAAAGAATGTTCGAAATGTTTTCATTTAAATTGAAAGCAAAACAAGAGTGTTTCGTGCATTTTTTAAGAACTGTTTTGGAAGATGATGGAAATGGTTCCTGGAGTCCGTTTAGCAATCACAAATTTTGATCACCCATTTTTTAGCTTTTTTTCCCCTTCATAAACTTAATTTAAAAATATTAGGAATCCTTAAATGTTTTTGAGAATATAATGTTTTCGCAAAGAATGGGAAGGAATGGGTTCGATACCGAACAGAAAAGACTTCTGTGATTTCGCCCTCAGCATGAATATCTATCGCGAGTGTTTTCCTAGATATTTGCTTTGGGACAGCAGAGAGCCTATTGTCTATAATTCTTGCCACAAAGCAATATATGGGTTGGATAGTAAATAAATGTCTTACAAAAAAATATGAAACTTTTAATTTGTATATTGGTTGGTATCAAAATCTTGATGTTGCGAGTTCGTTTCCTGAACCACTGGTACTAAGAACGTCAATTGCGCTTCAGGCTACTTCAAAATAAATTTTTGACAGCGACATCAAAATCGTCCAGCAATGACAGAAATGCCACAGCATCTTCTACTATTTCATCGCTTAAAAAGAAGGCGCTATGGAAGTTCTTCAAATGATTTGTCAATAAACAAACCATTTCAGAAATAAAAGAAACATTAAAAATGCAATTTCGCTTTTTGCTATGGTTTCCAGCTAAGAGAAACAGAAGTCGCGTTTGCATCAGCATGGTAAACTGTCGGAACAGTGCTTGACAACTTTCCGAGATTTCTCCTTAGTAATACAAGATTATGTGCGACTACCAATGAAAAATCTTTTCAGAGAGCAAATCCCATTGGATGTCCAAACTCTGCGATTCTTGGCCCATCCGATACAAGGTGCAAAACAATGTCTTAGAGTGGGTTTGGTCGTCCATACTATGATGCTTTTGCGTAAGAAGACTGATTAAACCGGGGCTTACAGTTTTAAAGTGAATTTTGAACCACTACAAACATCCAAGCACGAGATGGAATCGACAAACTGTTGAACCGAAAACCACACATCTAGCTAAGTTGAAATATAACTCCCTATTATCATAGAATAACACGTTTTTAACAGTTAAAAACAATGCCCTTAGCACATAATGCAATTGCACGCAAATTTAAGCGATCGTATCCACAGAGTAGAAACTCTTAAGTTTAAATTTTCCAACAAAAGGAGCAGGAGTCGCCATCACAGCGCATCATTTTATTCGTTCTTCGTGTCTAAATCGTAAGAGCACGAAAGAAAAAAAATTTGTTACGGTTGGTAAGAATATAATGATGCCTGCCCCTCGGTGGCACACCCTCTAAGTACTCGATTCGGGTGGAGACACTTGCAAGTTGCGAGAGCACAATTAGTCAACACAACAGTACAATTTTGATGTGGTAGGCGGTTTTTGGTCAGCTGAAATGGCAACTCTAGTGTTTAAGCAAGTTTATTCAAGACGGTGAAATGGACACATTTTCAATTCTCCTTGATACTTAGCACTCCGTAGAACTATTTATCAAAAATTCAGACAAGAAATATTTCTTTATAAATCCAATACTTGAAGCAGCAATTCACTCACCTGAAACAATGCAAAGGCGAAAAAGGCAAATGAAAAATTTCATAAGATTTAAAATATTCTTAGGCTATTATAGATCTTTTTCGACAGAAATATTTATAAGTTACAAATTAAGTTCTACAGTTAAAATGTACATTTTATAGGTTCACCGTTCTCTAATTGCTTGGAGCTATCTTCAGAGTGCAAGCTCCTACGTTTGATTAAAGTCACTATATAACGGGAGAGGAAATAATTTTATACAGGTATAAGAGTGTTTTATATATATATATAAAATTGAAGACAATATTATAAGGTATTTAATCAACCAACACGTTTTGCGTTTCAAGATTCATTTAAATGGATAGTAGGCCATACTCGGGCGTGCATAGGTGAAAACCCAGAAAATCCCAAACAGACTCCGTCATTCATCGTTCAGAAGTGTCTGAAATCAAAGAAATGACTTTCAACAGCACGACCTTATTGTGACCAAAAAGATGGATGATGTATTTATGGTTTATGTAACCATTTTTGTACGGGCGGGCACTTGGGAATTCTCTGCAGCTGTCTATCTTGCAGCACTTAATAGGACCCACTATACGGTACTCCAGAATGATAAAACAAGGCAGATGTTCAAATGGTTTACAGTAAATTTCAACTAGTAGGCTGCAAGCAGATTTACGCAAGCACTTCACAAATTGAATAAATTAAATATTCGTTGCACCGTTAACAAATATTAGAGATTATTGAAGAAAATTATAAAAAAGAGAATTACAAGTTGTTGTTACTCATGACACTTGAACAAGCCAAGCTCGCTATGCCGTCGGCTATGCGAATATAAGTCAGTGGGATGCGTCTTTCATTTAACCAGAACACTACGAAGTAAGTCTTTACTATAAGACTCTTCCAACAGATGGCACCACCAAAGAATCCACTCCCTCGATTTTGACTTTGATCTGGAAGAAGAAATTTTCCTCCAATATAACTAACTGCTCAACTACCGAAATTTTCCTCCAGGCCCAAGATAACTGCTCAACGAACGACCACATGACTTTCGATTCCACAGATTTAATGAGCACGTATATCTCACATACTTAGTGGGTCTTTAACGGCATTGGGAATGGAAGGCCGATGCCCCAAACCAATAGACCACCATGGCCCTGGACTGACACGTTATTTTCTTTGACATTCCAAACTCTTTAATGAAGAAACAAATTAATTATTTGGTACTCAAAAATAAAAATTAACATTTCATGAAAACTTTGGTTTGTGGTAAATTTTCTTTTCACTTTTTCTTAAAATTTACATCAATATTATTCACATTTTGATAATAAAAGCATGTTTTACCATATGCTTTAAATTTGGACACAATTCAGTTTTAAAGATATAAAGTTTAAATCTTCAATTTGTCATCAAAGTATATATATATATATATATATATATATATATATATATATATATATATATATATATATATGACCTAAAATATAAACACTTAACAATTTTTTGCACCATTTTATATAATTTAAAAAATTTCTCTCTCCCTCTCAAAGAATATGGTTCAAGCAAAAGAAGCCCCAATGATTGACCTGTCATCACTAGAAAACATTTAGAGGACATTGCAAGCATGATCTATTTAATAAGCCCTACCTGCATTTACTGGACACGACGAATCTTCGGTTAAGTCGGGATTCGAACTCACTACCAGCCAACAATACCAAGGGCGCCCTAACTAACCAGGCTACTGTGCCTCAAAAAAAGTGATACAAATGAATCCTCGGTGATGAAATAATCTAAATTTTCCAAGATCCATACGTTGTATATTTGATGCACGTTCGACAGCAAATTTTAATCATGCGAGTTAAATGTTCCAGTTTCTCATTGTATCCAATATCATTCTAAGTTATATTAAATTTATACAGAAAAGAGTGAACAAAAAATTTTTGAACCAGATATAATTCTATAAAATATGACTGACGGTTAAAAAATACAAGATTATTGTAATATATGTATTGGTTGGCAAGTGAGTGGGCGGGCGTTTTTGTAATATTTAGATAGAATGATAGTTACTGTCTCAAACGTTCCGAAAATCAGAATCATTTAAAAGGATGACAAATACCTTGAAAAAACAATAAAGAATTATAACATTTTAAAGACACGCTTTTATCATTAATGTAAGTGCATTCTTTGGATATTTCCTGGCTGCTTAATGCAACTATGCTTTAAATTATCTCGATCCTAATTTAAAATCAGGATAAGCCTCAATTTGAATTCATAACAAAATTTAAGTTGCCCACACCATCACATATTCGATTAAATGCAAATTAAGGTTTAGTTTGATCATCGCTCTAGGGCCATTTTCTGTACACGATGGCTAATTAGACCGATAACTTCAGTTTAAAATGGATTCCGAAGCACTACAAACATAAGCTCAAAGTGGGATTTGAAACCACGAACTGCTGGAGCGAAGGTTAGAATGCAAACCATTCGGCCATCAGCTCAGCCACTTTAAAAGTAAAAATATTATCAAGCAGTTGTTCATTCCCAGAATTTCACTACACTCTTTCGGGATTCTTCAGGAGCAAGAGGGCACCTATTGCAAGGGGGAAAACACCTAAACAAAAACCTCGGCTAAAAATGAAAAAAATGCAACATTCCTATCCCGTCTTTCAAAAAGATGGAACTTGTCACTTTCCAAAATTGTTTAAGCACTTCACTTTGATAATAAAAACGAATAACATATAAAATAATACCATCAGCGAGCATTAATATAAAACGCCATTCAGTATGAAACTTATCACTGGATATCAATGCAACCGAGCGAAATGCCCCTATCATCAAATACGATGGAAGCATCACAAGATGATTTAATATCACAGTATTATCTAGATACAGCCATTAAACCCAGTACCCGCATATTCGTAGAAAGTTATTACATTAAAGCATTATCCTCACACACATTTTACGCCATTTTTCTTTTCCTTTAAGCATAAATAAAAACTATTATCCCTCAAAAAAATAGTACAAACCTCTCTAAGATTATATATTTTCTTATACCCACTCTCATACTCTCTCTCTCTCTCTCTCACACACACACAAATATATATATATATATATATATATATATATATATATAATTACACATACAAGACCATAAGATTAAATTTGCCTTGGTGAAATGAAACTATCTCATATGCATGGAA
Source organism: Latrodectus elegans (assembly GCA_030067965.1). NCBI lineage: Eukaryota > Metazoa > Arthropoda > Arachnida > Araneae > Theridiidae > Latrodectus > Latrodectus elegans. The sequence goes on from CM057813.1 coordinate 124,616,844, forward strand.
ATAAGCGCCTTAATTGGTTTTGAGGGAAGGCCTCAAAGGATCTCATGCATTGTGGCCTCAGATACATCAATTGGCAACGCTAAACAAATGTATCACAACGAGTTGATGACAGAGAGCTCAGTTTTACGAAGAGAAAATTAATCTTAGCGAGTGAAAAGTGTAAAACAAGAGGAAATTAATATGTGGAAATAGCTAGTTACAAATAAACACTCATACAAATAAAAAGAACAAATTAAAAGAAATTCGGGAAAAAAAAACGATGATATACATTTAAAGTAGTCCTGTATTTTTCTAAATATAAATAATTCAATAATTAAAAAATCATATTAAAATAATATATTAATTTATAAATAGTACACATTAATTGCTTTTAAAATTTTTCGTTCATTAGGATATATTTTACTATTTAATTTAATAAATATATTTTTAAACTAATATTTTTTCATTATATAAAGGATGAAGATTTGGGAGTACTTCCACGAAGATTAAATTTTTCCAAATGCAGTCGCCTTATAATTAAAATATAAATTTTTCTAAAATGTATAATTCGATTAAATTAAACTTAATGTCACAGAAAAGCAAGTTCAAGTATTGAAATACCAGACTGCAAAATACTGGATTCGAGTTTTAGTTTTAATATTATATATATATATATATATATATATATATATATATATATATATATATTATTATATATATATATATATTATTATATATATATATATTATATATAATAATATTCGTTATAAATACAGAAATTTCCGCTGGTTTTAAAGAATATTTCCCCTAAAAGATAAATGAAATATTTCCAGTACAAACAAAGCAATCACACTTGGAACATTTAGAAAGAATGAAAGGATCATTAATTGATTGGATTGATTACTAAAAAAAAGAAATAAGGCATTTCTGTAAAAAAAAAAAATGTAAATCGCGCGCTCGCGCGCGAACAATTAAGCTAGAAAACTTTTGTACGAAAGCTATAAGTAGTTGGTAACATTGTTCCTTTCACACAAATAAAGCAATGACGGTTTTTATTAATATTGGTTTAGACGTTAACCGATGAAATAATGATAAAGAAATAATTAAACCTTACAGTAAAACGCATTCATATTAAAAGTTTACTGTTTTTTTCTTTTTCATTTGCAGAATATTCCTTTTCATTTTTATATAAATTATTAAAAATCGACTTAAACACAGTACTCGTTTTAATCATTTAAATATAAAACAAATTAATTAAATTTAATATGCTATTTTTTAACACAAAACGAATACAATCATTAGATTAAAAAAATATTAATAGAAATTATAAAATCTCATCTTAATTTATCCTTGTTAATCGTTGTTAATGAACATTAATTGCATTAATTATCTTAATAAAACAATAATTAATATTAATACAGTAATCAGTAAGAAAATAACGAAATATTCATCTTTGAGATTCTTATATATATATATATAATAATCTTGAGAAATATGAGAATTATTTTTTTTACTCAATTACCTACTTCAGCAATATTTGTGAGCATATTTTTTATGATAAAAGCAAAACTTTTCTTCATATAAATAAGCAGTTATTATTAGGAAAGCTTTTTTAAAAAGGTAATTACAATCAAACACGAAAAATGTTTTAAATACTCCAATTACCCAAACCATTTCTTTTATTTTTCAATTATCTTGTTAAGCATTTTAATCGCATCATAACATTCACTTAAACAAAAGAAAATAACTCATGAACTTTCGTTACAAGTAATTTTTTTTCTTTCGTCAGTTTGCTTAATAAAACAGCAAGTCGTTTCATGAGATTTTCAATTTATACAATGTGATAGATTTTTTAACATTATATATAACAAGAATAAACGAATTCAATTTATTTAATTCGAAATATTAGTATTTATTTACCTTTAAATAATATAACTCCTTTAAAAAGACCCTCCAAATATTTAATTTTGTTATTACTTATCATTATTCAAATCGAATAATAAAATATACAAATAGTTTGAGTAAAGAAATTAAAAATTTACTCAAGATTGAAATTTTGAATACTTTTGTGTTTGCAACATGAATTACATTTACATTTCGACATAAAAAAAATCAAGATTTTAAATAAAGCACAATTCGCAAACATGCAATATCTAAATAATATACCTATTGAAGTGCAACATAAAAAAAGCAATCTTAAATTAATTTTTGAGGGAGAAGAAATCTTGTCTCACCTGATATCGTAAAGACAATTTTAAAAAATATTGGTTCTTTTTTATTTTCCTCTAGTTCAACTTTTCCGATCAAAACAGGTGCAGTACATGCAAGGGTTTAACGTGATAAAAAAAAACACGGGGCAAAAGTTTCTGAAAACACTTTCGCAGTGCACAGTATTTGTGAAAATTTTCCACAATTCTCCTTTCCGGCAATGATTACTTCACTTCATAAAGCGAAAGAAAAAAGCACTAGAACCATTCATTTGAAATATGGTACAGGACGAATTGGAAAATCCAAAGGTGCATCTCAAACGGGCCAATGCCCGCCATCCCGCGTAAAGGATCGTTCGGGAAGAGGAGGACCCCTCCTCAGGGTGCTCTCGGGACATTCTCTGACATTTTCCTTAAAGTTGGTTTCACCTTGTAAAGGAAAAAAAATATTGGTGAAGGTTCAAGAAGTTCCTCCTTCTCCTTATACGCGAAGGGATGTCACGGACAGGTACTGTAGGGGAAAGGTCAAACGCTCCATCTTCAGACGGGACGCACGGAGCGGTGAAGTGGCGTTTTTCCTGCCTCTCAACTACGCGGTCCGAAATGTTCGACTACAGGGTTGCCAGAATATTCGAAATCGAACGCATAAAGGGGAAGCACGCCAAGTAAACAGCGGGAAACAGCGTAATGGCTATTTTATCGATGACGTCAGGAAAGAGGAGGTCAATTCGAAGATTGCTTAAAAAATATTCGAAATGTCAGTCATTTCGTGCGAAAGAAGAACCAACTTATCAAAAGGTCAGAATTCAAAAACATCATTAGCCAAAACTTTGAGAATTATACTGCTTGTTTTGAATGCCACATTAAACTTTAGCATGTGCACCAAGGGAACGATTTTATTATGCAAACGGGCTTTAAAAATATTTTCTGATCTCATGGTAATTAAAAGTTTTAAATCTATTTCATTAAAATTATGTTATAGTAAATGAACCTTTTACATAATTGAAATTAAGTCAAATTAAAAGATTCTTTTTACACACAAATGTCAGAATTATTTTCAAAAATAATTTCTCATAATATTTCGATTATGTAAATATTACTTAATCTCCATGATAGACTCGAAATTATTAATTTAATAATAAAGCGAATTATTAAAAAATTTATAACTTTTCTTATAAATAACATAATTTTATACAATATCATGCAGATGAACAGCTTTTTATTAATACTTTGCTATAGAATTAACGTATTCTTTTAACATTTAAATGCGCGTTTCTTAATTATTTTTGATTAAAAAATATGAAATCAACCAGAAAACAGATGTAGTCAAAAAATAAAATAAAATTTTAAAAAACACAATTTTTTAATACAAATAAATTTTAGAAACAAGGTTTTTTATTTCTAAGAAACTAATGATATGTTTTTACACAACAAAAAAATATTTTTCTGGAAAAAATTCATGAATAAATGCAAAAACAAAAATAAATTTTATTTCAGATAATGCACCAACAATCAAAATCACACACTGAGAGAGAGAGAAAATTCCAACATGAAAAGATACAAAATTTCCAGTGTGCATCTAGATATTTTCCATTTAAGAGTTGAGACACGGATGTATTCATGTATACGATTTAAGAATCTGAAACTAATCTTTCCATCAAATGATGTAAAAAATGGAGTGAGATAAATCCAGTGGAAGAACTTTGAATGAGTCTTCCACTTTGATAGATTCGGAGACTGACATTATTAAAGAAAGGTTGTTTCCCATCCTCTTCATTATTAACCCCCCCCCCTGAATCACCCACTGGAACTGAGTTAGAGGGCAAGACACTTGGTTCTTCATTAGGCGCTTACTGCTTGTTTTCTTATTTTTAATAAACAGGAAATATTTTTATAGTTTATATATAAATGTCAGTTAAAAGATTCATTTGATTATATTTTATTATGTTGTCACTTTTTAGTACACGTTAATTATATTTGGAATTAGTTTTTAAGGTCCGTGGTAGCGTAGTGGTAGGGCATCAATTTTCCATCTGGAAAGGCTGGGTTCGATTCTCAATGCCATAAATGACCCACCGAGTATATGCGATGTACGTGCTCGTTAAACCTGTGGAATCGAAAGTCCTGTGGTTGGTCGTTGAGCAGTCACCATGGGTGTAATGATTTGGAGAAAAATTTTCCCCCTTCAAATTAATATCAAAGTTCAGGAAGTGGATCCCCTAGTGGCGCTATCTATCAGAGGAGTCTTAGAGAAAAGTCATACTTTCACCTTCTTGATGCTCTGGGTAAAAGAAAGACATACGCTTCTGGCTTAATTTCGCATAGACGTCGGCTAGCGAGTTCGATTTGCCTAAGTGTCATAAATAACAATAACACAACAGAATTAGTTTAAAATACATCCCGAACCGACAAACATCCATTCCCTAGTTCAGATTCAAACTTGCGAACTGCTAATTAGAATACAGACAATAATAACTATTCGACCACCACTTTGGTAATCCCTAGGTCAATGAAGGAAGATCTAGAAAGCAATACATATAATTTGTAAAACGTTTTCATTGTAAGTTCTTTAGAAAAAAAAAGTTCCGGGTGCAACTTCATTTTCAGTATTTTTCACGTCCATTGTATTATATTATTCAAGAAAGATGCCCGCTTTAAAATAATTGCACGCACGGTAGTCTGGAGAGTTAAAGCAGCATCGTCTAGAACAGAGCTTCCCAACCTTTTTAGATGGCGGACCCCTATTTCAGGCAAAAATCCGCGGCGGACCCCTGTCAGTCAATTGCACAATAACTAGTAAAATTCAGTTCGAAGCCCATCGGAATTGAAAACTCTATAATGCAAAGGCCATTTTTTTCACTAACCCCACGACCAATCAAAAGTCTTTGAATTAATGATGAATGGAAACAACTTTAAACTAACTACGTTTCCATTAGTCTGAATTCCCACACTGTATTCAGATACCTGCTATTCGATTTACTCACATTCTTCAACAGACTAGGCTGGCCTTATTTCTAATTGAATGAAGGGAAATATATTGCACAGAAAAGCAACATTCGTTGGATACATTTTATATTTTCAGAATAAAAATATCAATACAAAAAGAATTTAGTTAATTATTAATTTATTGAAAATACAAACAAATACCTAAAATAGTTACAGTTCAGGAACATTTCCAACTTATCATAGGGACACAATGCGTTCATCTTTACTAGAAATGAGTCATGTAAGAATAACAATTAATGTGGAGGCTGAGGTTGCTTCTGATAACACAATTTTGAAAAGTCGGGCTCAATAATTGACAACTGGAGACGGATATCAAGTTCAGCATCGAGACAACTCCGGTACTTAGTTTTGGTGGCGGCAAAGATCGAGAATTCGGATTCGTACATGTATGCAAATGGAAGTAGAAAATGTTTTGCTTTTTCAACAAGGAAGTAGAATTTTTTGCTTTCCAAACGTATCCAAAAGTGTGAGTAACTATTACTACCGAAAGTAGATTTCAAGGTTGAGTCTGTAGAAATTTCTATCAACAACTCCTGTTCATTAGACGATAGAATATTCGGCTTTTTGGATACAGCGAATGAATTGACCACCGATTCGTATTCCTGCAGCTTCTTATCTTGAGCTGTTGGGAAATAATGCACCAACGATGACGTTATGCTTCGAATGTGTTTGTGGATTTCCTGAAACAAATTGTTAAAAAGCTACAATGTCTTGTCTTTAAAAAAACGTTGAGAAAAGAAAAACATTCGACCTTCCCTTCCTCCACACTCTCTGCCCAAAAATTAATTTTCCTCATGAACGCTCGAACTTGTCGTTTGCAGTGACAGTTGTCATAGTTTTTTCTTGCAGTAAAGTATTCATTTCATTCAATTTGGAAAAAAATATCTGCCAAATAAGCAAGTATACATTGACAGTTTTCATCGTTAATAATCTCTGCTGATTTGGTATTTTGGTAATCTAAAAGTAAAGCTAGGATTTCTAAGCGTAATTCATATAAACGAGATAGTGCATTCCCACGTGAGAGCCACCTTACTTCTGTATGGAGAAGCAGAGAATGATGAAAGCTTCCCATATCTTCACAAAGTATTTTGAAAAGTCTTGACTTCAACGGCTGTGATTTTATGTAATTAATAATTCGGATAGATTCATCGAAAACTTTCTTGAAGGATGCAGACATTTTTTTTGTAGCTAAAGTATGTCTGTGGAGAACATAATTACTACTGCAATCCTTCGAGCTCTCTCTCTCTCTCTCTCTCTTTTTTTTTTTTTTTTTTTTTTTTTTGCTACCGCTTTGACTACTGGACCCGTCATAGCTTTTACACCATCTGTGAATAAATCAATGCAATTAGACCATGGAATTTCGTTGATTCTTAAAAAATCATTTAACAAACGGAATATTTCAGTACCTGTTGCATAGGCAGTTAGTGGTTTGCACAATAAGAGGTCCTCTTCGAAACATACCGAGAATGCATATAACGAACAAAAGCCAATAAAATCGCTAATCCCGCAACGTCAGTAGATTCATCTATTTGGAGAGAAAATGAATTGTGTTGGATGCGAGAAACCAAAGATTCTTTCACGTCATTTGACATGTCAACTATCTGTCTCTTGACAGTATTGTTTGATAGTGGCACTCTGAAGATATAAGTTTTACTGCCTTCTCGTCTAACATACAAGACATAATATCGTTAACACACTGTTGTAGGAGGGTTTCTGCAATGGTATGAGAATTGCCTGTCTTTGCCACCCGATAACTTACCAAGAAAGAAGCTTTTAGTGAGTTTTCATAAATTGTTTTTACTTGAGTTTTCATGCAGTGTTGAAAAGTGGCTAATTCAGCTCTCTTCCTCTTGAAAAAATCAATCTCTTTAGTATGGAGGTCCGGATGGGTACCCTCAAAATGAAGACGCAATTTAACTGGAACCATCGAACTGTTCGGAAGGACTCGTGCGCAAATTATACACTGAGCTTTACCATCCTAGGTCTTGATAAAGCCCATTTTTAAATAACTTTCGTTGTACTTATGCTTTTTAATTATTGTACCTCCGCGGGGTACCACGACTAATCGAGTTTTCGCATAATAAATCTGGCTATGGCGCTTTATGTTACTGTTCTTCATTTAGCCGTCCTCATTTCATAATCAATTTCAATCAGGAGCTTTCCTCGCTGTAAAGGAGATGAAGAAACTGCTAGCTTTTTTAATGATTCCATCGCTTCATGGTGGAAGTAATAAATTATGCAAAAAGCAAATGGTACACTCACGAAAATTCAACATTGAATGATGTCTCAAGAAAAACGCCGCACGTAAAGCGAGGAGAGCATATGAGGCAGTGAGCAGTCTGATTGGTCGGGCTAAGCCCACGCCATTTCCGAAGATCATGGGTAAAAGGCTTTTACGCGTCACATCGTCACGTCATTCAAGGTCGTGTGCGCGCCGGCTTACGATTCACACGCACGCGACCTCAGGAGTTACAAAAAGTCGAGCAGGGAAGCAACATCCATACCGGCTATTCAAAGGTGGCCCAGAACCCCTAAAAAATGCTGGCGAACCCCTAAGGGGTCCGCGGACCACAAGTTGGGAAGCAATGGTCTAGAAGATAGTGGGTTTGAAAACAAACCCAGCCGTAGGTTAAAGAATGGACCAAGTCATTTGATAGTGGATCCTCCCGGTGTTGAAGGGTGTGAAGGAGAAAGAAATATGCGGCCGAAAAATTCAGGAACGCGTAGGAGTGAGTCAATAATATAGATGTCCGTTCCAATCGAATTATCCATGAGTTGAACGTTGTAATTGCTATACCAAGAAGACAGGTAAACCATGATTTTATACATGTCGCTGTTTTTCGTTTCCGCCTGATTATTACAGCAGACCTCCGTACCACGGAGCACAAACTCAGGACTAAAATAACGGAGCACAGCCTCAGGGCTAAAAAATAACTGGCCTTTTTTTTTAAACCGATGCAGACCAAAATGTGGGCAGGAACAGCTTGAGTTACCTAGCATTTTGGACACGGGGGGGTAAATTTTGTGACCCGTCACATGAGGTTGTACACGAGTATGTCCTCTAAGAAATGTTGCCAGAGTTGTCTGATCGAGATTGTTGCCAACTCCAACGAGAATAGCACCAGGACGATTTTCAGCATATCATTCACGCACCGAGGGGCGGATGCTCTCCTCCAAGAAAAACAGATATCTTGCCTGACCCGGGGTAGCGATCTTTAGTCATGATAAAAGGGTTTAAAATGCAGCTTCCAGAGGTCAACGACCTAGAAGCACCAAAGGCTGAAGTCTGACTTTGCTTCATGCCTGCATTGCATTTAGCAGGACATAGTAGAATAGCCTCATACATAAATTACGGTTACACTTCAATTAGCAATCTCCTTTGAAACTTTCACAACACACCAACGGAGGAATATTTTAATATTATTTCAATACGCGATGGTTTTCGGGAGTAAATTATCAGAACCTTTATCTTGTGAACAAAAGCAATTGAGTATCATTTCTCTCAACACATTGTACCTCGGTTCCAAAGTGAGGCAAGGTGCTATTCCAATGGAAGTCTTACAAAAAATATAATATTTAATTTTTTTTTATTTATTTTTTTAAGGGCAAGTTGATTTTATTTAAGTTGTTATACTAAATCCATATTTAAATTTAATTATGTGTATGCATATTGTTGAAAATGCCGTTTAATACTGATAAACTCAATAAGCACACACAAATAGGATGAATGATAATAATTGTGGTTTCTTTCGGGAAATCTTAACACATTCACAAATAATTTTATTCAGTAAAAGCCATCACTTAAAACAGAAATGCTAATTATATAAAAATGTGAATTTCTTTGTGGCTGTAATTATTTCCTTTATTTTTGAACAAATCAAATATCAACAATAGCTAAAAGACATGATGGTATTTCCTTAAAAAGAGGAAGAGAGCTATAATTAGACAGGGACTTAGTTTAAAGTGGATTCTAAACTCTTATACATATTCATGTCCAAAATCAAACTCGAGTTCACGATGATATCGAAAACAAACTCGAAGAGCAAAGCGGAAACCATTCATCTGCAAACTCATCCTGCAAATGGTACAAGGCACCTGATTCGAACCCAATTTCATGAATAAGAAGAGGTTGAAGTTGTATTTCTGCATGGGCGAGGTTTGTCGGGTGAATTCCAAATCTCCTTCCTGAGACATGAGAAGAAATCCAACTAAGCGCGTGGCACACCTGAAAAAGGACTCGCGATGCATGTTTAAAGCTTTGCATAACTAGCTGTATCTCGAGAAAGATCTGCAAAACTGCTTTACGATTTCTCGCAGTATGACCTCTTACACAGAAAATGAAACATGTTCATTTGCTTCCGTTCGTTTTGCCTTATAAAATTTCTTTTGTGCACATAAGCTAATCCGGCCAAAATCTGCAGTTAAAAAAATTGGGAAACACTACAAGCATTCGGATCCTAAATAGGTATAAATACAAAATCTCATGGGCCAAGAAACTTAGCACACATTATTCTGCCGAGTTGACGAAGAATCGTTACAAATTTTTCTCCAATGCATATTTGAGAATTAAAACAAAAAGTTAATCTTTAAAAAAAATGTCGAAATTAGTGTTTTAGATCTTGTGATGAAAAATATTTATCACAGTTCATTTGTGTGAAAATAATTTAATATTACGTATTTTAAATTCATAATTTTGACTACAACAAAAAATCTGTTCAAATCAAAAACCTAAAAAAATATTTTAATACCTTCAAGATAACCTAATATCATTTAAAAATTCAGCAATAAGTTTTGTCAATAAGTATGAATCGTGTGATGTCGCATAGCTCCATACCTTTTATTTCGTTATTGCACGAAATATTGTGTGGTTCGGCGGCATTTCTTTTCTCCTGGTCGATGAGTTTTTAAATATATACCACAAAATAGTACTCCAACTCTTCTAGCTGATCCACAGAATGGTGTAGCGATGCCCATTTAAATACAAATTCTACGAGAATCATATATAATTTTAAAAGACATTTAAGCAAATATAAACATTTTTAACACCGTTGTCAGAAGTATTCATACATCGATATCCTTTAAATTATTCAACTGGTTGGCAGAACTGCAAGGACCGAACTTGGGGCCTTTAACTCCGAAAATCGAGTTCTTAACAAAGGGCCCAGTAATTTTCAGCAAATCTCATCTTTGTAGGCACTACAGCTTTGCATATACCGCCTGCCGCACAATGCCCCGCCAGTCAGATCTGTCCTGACTTTAATGTTGCTGTTGGAGACATTTAAGGTCGTTTAAGACATCACCAAGCCACTTTTTCCTTGGCCTACCCTTTAGCCTATAGCACATAGGTTTACAATTCAAGATCTAACTCCTTGGTTATACTGTTATCTCTCAATGTGTCTAGGCCATGAAAGTCTCTGCGCTTGGATGAATCTTACTATATTTTATGATCGATAATAGTTTCCAATTCCTCGTTAGTTTCATAATTCTCTAACAACTATCATTTAACTGCAGTGCACCAAAACATTTTCTACGCTCAAAAATTAGAAAATTCATTAATTTGTAACATAAATTCATGAATAATAAATGCATTGGGGAATATAAGCATTTTGTATTTAGTAACATATTAATAGTGACCAATATAACCATACATTGAGAATATTTTACAATCAATAATATTGAAAAACGTCAAACAAAATTTGAATATCTGTTACACATAAATATCCATTTATATATATATATATATATATATATATATATATATATATATATATATATCAATATATATATATATATATATATATATATATATATATATATATATATATATATATATATTGGCTTTAGACATTAATTCAAATAGTGTTACAAATAAAAAGTCACTGCAATAAACTGAAGAATTCAACGGAGGAGCATACTTTTCACAAAACAAGGTGACACACTCCCACGTCCTAATGATTTCTCGGTAAATATCAAAATATTCATCGACATAATATTGACTTAGCTTACAAAAACAGTGAGAGCGAGCTACAAAGTCTTCTGAAGGTTGCCTAGCAACCATTGGCAAAAATCTACTGGATTTAGTTTTTAGATGATACATTTTGTGAATGTAACATAGTTAAATCACCTCACAAAGAACGAAACGTTTAACGCGATCGAAATTATTGATGATAAAATAATTTATGTTGTAGATTTACAGGATATCTAACAAATTTTCAATATATTTTAATTGCTGAACTCATTAAAAAATATACATCGAAGCCTGTTTTTATGCGGTAGAAAAAAAGACCTCATAAAAATAAACTTTTCGAAAAATATTTATAAACTTTGTAAATACATAACAACATGTTTTAATAAACATTAAAGATAAATATTTTATGCTATAGTAGAAAAAAATCCATTTAAAAATAAATAAAAAGGTTGAGCTTAAGTGGTTAAATGATTGAGTTTTATTAGCGCTTAATTAGTTGATTAATTGGTTGTTGTTTGTTTAAGAGACACAAAAAGACAAACTGCACCAGAACTTCAAATAAAACGTAATTTTTCTCCGAAAATCAAACAACACTGAATAAAAATATGAAAAAAAATTTGAGCATATAATGAAAATTAAAAATTATATTGTTTGTTTAATGTGCTTTATTGTCTATTTACCGTACCTGGCTACAAGGCAGCCATCTACGATTTAATTGAAATCACACACGAGAAACGAGTGACGAAGTAGACATTTGAATAGCTATCCTCTTCTCCAAACTTCACATTCCAGAAATAAAATTGTCCCCTACAGAAGTTTAATATACATAGACTTTCTCAACACAATGACACACAATTGGTTCACATATCAAACTTGTAATCTATTGAAAACGATTTCAAAAATTATAAATTTAGCCAGTTTTGCAAATTGGTCTAATGAATGCGAGAGGTTCCGGATTCGATCTGAGCCACTGGTAAACAATGAGAGGAGGATGCTGAGGTTCTGTTTCCGCATGCAGGTCTTTCAGAGTGCGCACTCGGGAGTTTTCTTGGTATCTCCTTGTGGAATATGGCACACACTGTCGTTGCAACTCTTACCAACGCAATTTCCTCAATGAATATGAACATGTCTTACTGTGAATATGAACATACAATGAATATGAACATGTCTTACTGTGAATATGAACATACAATGAATATGAACATGTCTTACGGTGAATATGAACATACAACGAATATGAACATGTCATTTTAGCCCTGTATTGGTGACTGCCTGAAGACTTAAGGCACTCACCAATACATGACTAAAATGAAAAGTAGTAAAACTTCCTACAGGAATTTTGTCACTGAAGAATTATTTTTTGTAGTTAAGGAAATTTGGGAAGCTTCAAAAACTGGCTTAAACGAAATAGCGCTTTCGATTTTCATAATCTAGTACCATTGTAGGTAATGAATAAATACAATCCACACTATTACATTAGCTAGGACTCATTAGCGATGAAATACCCGACGGGTGATATCGTTGTCTAAATACGAAATCGATATCTAACAATGAGAGAAAATAATTCCATTTGCGACAACCCGGTGCAAATAAAGGAAAGAAGCCGCTTTCCTGCAAGCACAAAGTAAGCAGTGATGAAACTAATTCAGGCCGAACTAAAACTTCCGTCGAAATGTTGGGAGACTTTTTAAGGGAACCGACAGAGACTTCATTAAAATCGATTAATCGAAGACGAGGAAGTAAGTCGCAACGGGACGCTTATTCGAAAGCAGTCGTCACATTTAAGCCAACCCTTGTACTACGATGCAAAGATAGGCTGAGGTTGTTCGCTTTTAATATAAAAAAAACTTGTTTAAACATTTAAAAAAATGTTAAAATATTTAAAAGAGTTTCTTAACCTATATCCATACCTTCATTTCATTTAAAATAAATTAATATTAGATTTCAATAAGAAATAGCAAATTTTCAAGTTCCATTGTAATTGCATGTAGAATATCAAACCATTCTTAAAAACTTACGTATTACGTAATTTTTTTTAATATTAGTTTATTAATATATTATATCGCAAACCTTAAGCTCTCGTGCTCCTATTTTAAAAATAAATGGATATTTTTTTTTTATCTTTGATGTATATCATTTGCTTACCATTTTATTAATTCATCAACTCTTTTGTTGTTTCTTATTCTATTTGGTTAGCCAATGATGTAAAACAGATCATGAAACAATGAAGTGATAATAAGTACAAGCGGCTATCCTAATAGATGCACAAGCAGAAGCATAATATTACCTCAACGGGGGCTGGGATTGAACAAGAGATCTTCTGCGCTGAGGAACGTTATCCGAAAGCGGTAAGCACAACCAGCACATTTCTGAAATCTACAATGTATCTGTGCCCTTCTGAAGATAATCTTAACTAGATGAACTGACAACTGTATTTACGAAGCAAATCGCCCCAAAAAAGATCGCTCTCGGGTTTCGAAACATGCCAAAGCGTTCGATTTGACGCCAATAAAAAAGTGGGCATTTCAAAATTTATATTTTTCCTCTGTTATGTAAATTGTTCTTTATACGATTAGCATAAATATAATTGCTTTCAAATTTTTATAATTTTGTTTAAAAAAATGTGTTGCGACTCAGTATAGAAAAGTTTAGAACAACGTAATAAATAACAAAAGTTTTTATTTTATTTTATTTATTTATTTTTTAATAACGGTTACAAAAAGCAACTCAGTAATCCCTCTGTCACTTTTAGGAAACGACCTTTGTTTTCATTGTTTGCTGTGTTAAAGATCTCTTTAGCACAAGGTTGTTTGATTTCATTCGTTCGTCGCTTAAAGGTCATTTTTTGCCTATTAGGGCTCATTAGACCGGGCCAACGTTTTAAAGAAAATATCAAACCACAGCAAATATCAAAACTCAAGATAGGAACCGAAGGCAAGAGCACTGAATGCTACCAGGTGGCTACAAGTAGGCGCATGCCATCTAGCTTTGCATGGAATTAGTTTTCAATGAAGTAGTCAACGCAAAAAGGTTGATATGTTGTTGTTATTTATGATACATGGACACTCTTAGCTCGCTAGCCTACCGCTATACGAAATTAAATCAGAAAGATGCATCTTTCGTTTGACTAAAGTATCACGAAGGTATAAGTACGTTTTGCTCTATGACTTCTCCGATAGATGGCACCACCAGAGGAGTGACTCCCTCAATTTTGATTTTGATATGAAGAGTGTATTTTCTACAGACCATTACACCCAAGGTAACTGCTCAACGACTAACCATAATACTTTCGATTCCACAAACTTAACGAGCACCTATGTACTCGGTGGGTCTTCGGCGGCATTGGGAATCGAACCCAGACCTTCAGGACGGAAGGCCGATGCCCTTACTACTAGGCTACCACGGCTCTTCTCCAAAAAAGCTGACACTTTACAATTATGTAGATGTTCGCATTTAATATCTTCTTGAATTGCTTTTCTTAATGACTTTTCAAAGGTTGTCAAGATAACACATTTATCTCGTGTTTTTATGGAAATAAGAAAACATTCGATGCTTGAGGTTGATACTTCTCATTGCCACAAGGCGAGAAATTCGTGAAAGTAGAAATAACTTTCCTGCTGAAATCATTAAAATCTTCTTTAAAAACAATGCAATCACATGATGTGGCAGCATAGAAATATTTCTTACCAGAAATCAGCGAAAAATCAGAAAATGAGCACACGTAGAAAACACTTACCTAAAAAAAAAAAAAAAATACAATAAGAAAATGTATTGAATTTTAACATGCAGGAAAAACAATAAAAGTAACTGAAATATTCAAAGAAAAAATTTAAAAAAAAAAATTCATGTTGATTAGGTAGATTTTTCACAAGGAAAGCATTTAGTTTGGCAGTACTTTTTAGCTAATAAAATTTTCACGAATTTCTAACTTAATGAGAAGTTCCATTTCTATTTATAAAAAAATTACAAAAAATGAGCAGCTGCAAAAAATTAATAATTTAGACCCGCAAGCGTTTCCCCTTTCAAAAGAAAATACAATAACAAATTTATAGACTTACAAATTAATTATATGCTTATAGAAATCGTTGTCAACAATCAATTTCTAATTTTATAAACTAAAAATATATAATACACACATTCACACCTTAAATCTTATAAATTATCTGCTCTTAGATTGTTTCCACTAAATAAATACTAATTTCTATAACTGAACAAATAGAAACATTAAAGCATCATTCTCTCCAATTCTCTCTCCAATCACCTCCTAAAGAAATGTGGATATAATAAAAATCCCTTGCATTTTGTATTCTTGGAATTGTTTCCACTGATCGACACTCGTTTCCATGAACTTCTATTTAACGAACACACGTTTTTAAGAACTAGTGGCTAGGTCCTAACCTGATATGCAATGATAATTTTAACTCCCATTTACAACCTAAAATTACGAGAATATTTTTATTTTTTTTAAACCTGTGATTATATTTTTGTTTAATACATGGGTGATTAGTTAACGAACATGATATCTCACAAGACTGTTCGCTATCCGAATTGTTCGTTAACCGATCATCGGTTTACCATTACCATAGATTTTAATTATGAAATCGATTGATTCGTTCTGAAGACCCTAGAAATTAAATTTAAAACAAAAATGTGTAATTTCTTATTAAGTTAATAGAAAAAAAATAATACATACAAACAGTCTTGCATACTAATCAATGCCATGTCGATTTCTTTTTTCCCATTTTCAGTATTTGCCGGAAATAATTAATAACGTCATTAAGTGATGCCATCTGGAATTCGTTATTCAAGACTACGTAAGAAACAGCAAATGAGACGGGGCTTCAAATTGAAATCAGTTTTGGTTTTGAATGAAGTCAAAACAAAAGAGCTGATCTACTTTGGCTATAACCATTTTATTGGAGGGGGGAGGAATTTTTTCCCAATATAGAAGTTTTGTAGTTCAATAGTCAAGCAACATAATTCAAGAAAGATGAAAAAACGATTTTTAGTTTGACAACCCTGCATATTATGCTCCGAGAGCCGAGAAAAGTTCGTTAGAATTCATTTTAGTTCGTTATCCGAATACAAACATTTTTCGTGAAAGGTTCGGAGTCCGTTTTATGTCAATTCGAACTAATTCATTAACCCATCACCCACTATACCCGAGACCTCTAGATTCATTTTGGAACAACGAAGCGACAAGAGCAGTTATTTCAGATATTGTGGAAACAATGTTCAAAGACACATCGATATCAGACACTTGATGGAAAAAAACTGTGCTGCCAAATTCGCTTCCAACCCCCCTTCCCTTACGTAAGAAGATAGAAAAAAAAATAACTCTTCTCTCCTCCCTGTAAGTCAGAACGAAGATAGAGTTAAATTCAACAAAGAATTCCTCTGCTGTCTAAGATTTGTTTCGCGGTTTTTCCGAATATACTCACGCATGATATATATGGTAGAAATATAGGATAATGAATGTCTTGAGAAAATAAAGAATGAGAAAGAAAAGAGTTTTTAGATACGGAACAAGAAAATAATGTAGTGCAAAGAAAACCTCTTCTAATTTAAATATAGAAGGTGTTAGTAAAGACACCGCCAGCATCTTCTAAGACGAAAGTACTTTTTGGATAGAAAAACAGCCGCAAAAGTACTTATACACTTTGAAAAAAAAATATTTTTAAAAATGTAGCTTTTAAATAGAAAAAGATAAATGATTACTTTGTCTGATTTTATCAATGAAGTGAAAGTATTGTTTTCAAGAATGAATCCATTGCATCCGTTTCTTTAAAGTGTGTTCTGAATAATTTTTTCTATTTTAGTGTTTTATTTTAGCGTCTACTTTAATATATATGTATCTATATAATTCAAATATAAATTTGAAATAAGCACTTTCATGGATAAATTAGTGCTTTTCTTGCATCTTTCTCACCATGAAGTGGAGAAGAAAATTGCTTCGTTCAACTGGGTTACAACGATTGAGGGGTTACTAAAAATAGAACACAAAATAAATCATTCATGAATTTTCCGTATTCTTTAAACGAACTTTTTATAACCGCCTTTGTTTGCTGGCAGGAGAGAACTTTTCCCGCACGTGAGAAAATAAAGCCCCAACGAGGAAAAAGCCGTGCACAAGAAAGTGAACTCTTTTTATTTGCGAAATAAACTGCTAATTACACCCCCACCAGCAGCTGTTATTCACTGCTATTTTTCTTTTTTTTTTTTTTTTTTTTTCTTGTTCAGAAATAGATTCTCAAAGAAATTTTTTAGAAAATGCAGCGATTTGAAAAAGCTCCTGCTCTATTATTTCTTCAGTAAACAGGATTGCTGGTTTATTAACAAAGGAACGGAATAAATAATGCTGGACACAGATAAGCACTGATATAGCACATGATTTATCGTTACAATTTTTGACACGCACAAAATTATTATAACCCCAATAACTTAACAAACATATAAATATACGTAAAATGGAAATTTTCATCATTTTTTATTGCCATACTTTTAGTGTGCGAACAGTGCTTCACATACTAATCATACAACATTTTTCATGTTACGGTCTAGTGTTAAAATTCAATTTCTGAAGGCGATTTCTCTTCGGAAATTGTTATGTTTTTGCAAAGTAAATTTTGAGCCACTATAAGCCTTTACGACAGGTATGGTTTGGTTTATTTTTAAACGATCATTTTTTGCTTATTAGAATGCGACTTACGATTTAAAGTGGATTCCGAAACATTACAGACTCGAGGTAGGTTTCGTACCCACGAATCTTTAAACCGAAAACAAGAGCGGTAACCATCTGGTTACCAAGTCGGTAATCAAATCTTCAAGGATTTACAGTAAAGACTTTGCGATTCAGCTCTCAATTAGGCCACATATCCTTTTGGAACTGATGCAGAAAACTCGCCAAGCATGCAGAGAGAAGAAGTGCAAGATTCGTTTCAACAATACTGTATTCGAAATTGTGACCTACCACTCTAAAGAATGCAGATTCACGAACAATTCTTAAGCAAAAACTAAGTTTATTTTTCAAAACTGTAATATAAAATAAACATTCTAAAAATTGCAATATGATTAAAGTTCTATTTTCCGACTCGTCAAAACTTGTTTATACGCTATTCGCTTTTCTTTTTCATTTGGCCGAACAGGCAACCAAATGGTTGAAGATTCTTTAATTCAGCAGTTGGTGGTTTCGATTCCTAGCTCGAGTGTGGATCCATTCTAAATTCGGAATCCATTTTAAATTATAAGTCCTGATACAATTAGCTCTCGTGTACAAAAAATAGCCATTGACTGACAAATAAACCTATGATTTCAAACTATAATTTTGTTACTTTATTTTCACGTGTTCGACAGAAGATTAAAAGTGATGTTAAATCAAAATTGATGGATTTATTAGTCACTTAACGACTAGTACCAGCATATTAAAGCTGATTTATCTGGAAATAAAAATTTAAAGTAGATCCCGAATCAAAGCAACGATGCATACAAAAGTTGGTTCTGTTCACGCGCCATTCAATGGTCACTTTGTCACATATGGGGTGACACGGGCAAACGATTCAAACTGGACTCCAATATTGAACCCACGAACTGTCACACGTTCAGAGATAGGAATCAATCCTGCAAACCGTTAAGCTGAAATCCAGAGCGCAAACCATTCGACAGCCAGCTCGGCATTTTACGTCAGAAACTTAACGCTCATTCATTATCATAGATCCTTTCAACAAATCCAAAATACCCGCTTCGAAAATTCATTTACATGTTTGGAGACCATTCATAAAAATATTTCCTTTAATAAAATTATTTCGTAAAGCAATGCGAAGTGATTTGTAGAGTTATTCATTCTCTGAGCACCAATTAAAGGATAGCTGAACTCACTAAAGCAAGTAGGGTGGAGCAGAAAAAAAATAGCTTGAGAAAAATTGCATACGATATAATTTTGATCTATTTGACGTGCAGTCATCTGTTTGAATTAGATAGCGCCCTTCAGCTCGAGCATCGGAAATTGAGAAACATTAGTTTCCCTGCATGCCCATCCATCATCAGCAAGATTATTATTGGAATCATAGAGAAGGCGGTAAAAGAGATAATAATGGATTGCCTTTTGGAATAAACAGGCCCGTAACGGAAATACGGATTCAAAAATGTATCCATATAGCATTCCTTCTTTATAAATGGATACACATTTCAATATTAATTATTGATAAAAGATTTTGTTTAAATATTTATATGATTTGCAGTTAATATTGTCGAAGAAATGAATGGTAAGATGTATCAATTATTTAAACGGAGTAAAATTCAAAGGTTTTCAGAAACATTTTTTAGCAATTTAGGAAACAGCAAATTTCTTCATGTGTTATAAAATAACACATCAGGAAAGTAATTTCTTCATGTGTTATAAAATAACACATCGGGAAAGTAATTTCTTCATTAATATCTGCTTAAAGAACCAAGCTTCGACATTTAGCAGGGTATACCAGAAAATTTTTTCATTCATAACTATTAAAAGTGTAGCAAATTTCTTATTTTAAAGCAATTAGAGCAATCAATATTTCTGTACTTTTAGACAATACAGTGATACCCCATTTTTCGCGGTTAATGAGGAGCAGAACCTTCCCCGAAAGTTGAAAAACCGCGAAGTAGGATTCGCCCTTAGGAATATTCGTGTATGTGGGTGCGCGAATGCTTTAAATATGTAAACAGTATTTATACTTTACACATTTAAGACAAAAATGACAACAGTAGGCGTATTTACTTAAACTTGTCTCAGTGCTTATTAATAAGGTTAATTACAAAACCTTATGCAGTAATGAACATTAGTCAACACTGCTTTCTGAGAGAGGCGAAGAGTCTTGCGTTGGTGGCGGAGGAGAGACTCTTCTGCTAGAGCCGGGGACTTTATTTTGGACCGAAACAAGGTGAAGGGTAGTTGTTGTCTTTGTTCTTTCTTTTCCTTCATAATTCCTCTGTACAAGGACATGATTCTGTCAACGCGATTGCTGATAGCTCGAACCATATTGCACAATGTCTTGTCCAAATTGTTGTATCGTTCTTGCCATGTTGCACAATTGCTGAAAATTCTCCAGGATAAGGTCATGCTTTTCAGTTTCTTCTTCGTTTTCTCTCACACTTGTCATCTTGAGGAGGTCTTCACCGATCAGTGGATCCGAGGAGCAATCGATACGGGTGCGAATGTCTTCTTTTGTTAGGTTCACAAATCCTTCATTTCTTACGATGTGAGCCAGCCACACCATGAGTCGACACCGCACCAGAAACCAATCACCCGCTTTTACTGAGGGGCTGCGGAATGTATTCTGAGTCAACTGCTCTCTTTGTTTTGTTTCACATGCAGGGATCCTTCTCTCCCCCGCACCAACATGAAACAACGATCTTTTCTACAATGTGGCTGCCGACATGGTTGTACTTTTCCATTTTTTTTTATGAATATTTTGGAAAAAAAACCGCGAAGCACTGTAGCCACAAAGCATGAAGCGCGAAGTGGCGAGGGAACACTGTATACAATATTAATTTTCATTCATGGTAAAGGAATAATTATATTCTATGTTACTGCCTTTTTCCCTCAGTAACACGACAGCCATGGGTGTGCCCCGGCTTTTCAAGATATTTCCCCCAGGGTTTTCTATTTTTGTCCATGGTCTTCCAACTAATCGCTCTTAAAACGGCGAGGTTCCTTTACATGCAGTCAGCCCATCTAAGATTGGGTCCGCCAATAGTTCTTATTCAGGAAAACAAGGCAAAGAATATTTTCTGTGTTGAACGTTCCTTATTCTTAATAACATGACCACTCCATTAAAGTCTTCGGAGTTTCATGCGGAGTTTCATGAGTTCTCTGATGACGCGATAGAGTTCTGAATGTGAGCCTCTGTGCCATAAGCCATCAACTTGTAGACCGCCATAAATAGCTTAGTATTCGCCGGTCAAAGATTCTAAGTGCATTTTTATTTTTTGTGTCACCTTCCAGGTTTTTGATGATTATGTAAGTATATATATAAAGGTCTCATTAAACAATTATAAATTAATAACTTAGTCTTTTTTTAATTAAGTTTGATTTTAGATGCTACTTTAATCTACAAAAGCATCTGCTAGCAGCAGTGATTCGCCTCTGAATTTCAGATGTGATGCTGTTATTAATGTTAACCCTCAGAGCGAAGATATCTATTTTATTTGTTTTTACACACATATCTTTAAATGATGCATAATTAATATAGAGCGTTACCATAAATGATTCATTCATTTTGCAAAAGCTATATTTTCAGTAATGTAACACACGCCTATTCATATGAAAGATATATGAAAAGAATCACAAACTCATAACAAAATCAAACACTTTCTGCAAATGTTCCTCATGTATCACTTTTGATAATAAGACACATTTTCAGATGATAAGCGAACTCATTCCATGCATTTTGAAGCAAAGTACTGGTGTCCCTGAATTGCCGATACCTTCCCAAAAGGCTTTATTTACATGGAGCTTTTTCATCATGCATTCTTCTATTGTACAGCTATAACATACCAACAACTATCATATTCACAAACATAAAACCTTCTTGTTTTTTCCCCACTTTCGACCAGTATTATTGTAAGAATATAGACTCAGAACAGATATACACAACACAAACTTAGTGAGTTTATAATTCATTCGCATAAGCCACGGTGCTCTGAGAGATAATTAGGACATCTTTCTCATCATAATAGGTAGTGAGTTCGAATACCGGCTGAATCGGCTGAGACACGTTAAATAGGTTGCTATGTCCTCCAAGCGAAATGATTTGACTAGGGCAGCAGGCCAAGCATTTCTGCTTGATCCTTGCTTCTAAATGACGAAAATTCCATCTGGCTTAATTAAGCTCTATCCAGAGTGGTAAATTCTAACTCAGGGTTAAGTACAGCATACTTTCCAGTACTTAATCCTGAATCGGCCTTTACCGGTAATTGGTAGAGCCCAAATCAGGGGTTAAGTATAACATCTCTGTCATATGCGTACGAGTAATACTTTTGAAAATATAATTTTCAAAAAGGATAAATCATGTATGCTTCTCCTGTATATTAAAAACAAAATCTGTTTTCTTGAGCAATTTTTCCTATATTGCATCTATTGACACTGAAACAGTGAATTGTTTCAAACACTTCCTATCATATAATATCGTATTAATTGACTGTTTCGGCACATCAAGGCTACAAGGTTACCAAAAGGTTGGTTTAGAGCAACAACTTACTTCATAGAAACTATTTGGAGCAACAATTTCTTTTAACGGTTTAAAAATAACCCATTTCTCCATCTGTAAGAGTTGCGTAATATCTGAATCTGTATGGTACAGATATTCGTATGATGTTGTAAAAATGTGATTCTTCATGATGATTAGTTGATTGGGTTTTGTGGAAGGGGGTCCAAAATTAGACAAACCATTTTCATGATTACAGGGAGCCATGTAATTAACAGCAATACTGTTTTTTTAAGCAGGTGAAAGTTTAAGGAATAATGATTCGTTAATGTTAAAACAAAAAACTTTAAAGAATAAGAAAATTTCAAATCTTCGATGAAGATTGCTTGATAACATTATATCCGCGAATAATTTTCAGTTCATAAAAACAGGAAACGTTTTGGTCTAAGTGAAGAGCAATGTATTGCATTTTTAACGACTTCATAAAGCCCTGCAAAATATCTATTGTAAGAAAATGTAAAAATTGAAAAGAATATAAAAGAAAAAAAATGGCGAGGTTAAAATGTAACACATAGCAGTAATGAATAATTGATAACATAACATGTATATACCTATAAACATTCAGAAAACATAGCATTAATATGAACACGAATCCTTAATAAATTAAAACTTAATTAGTAATTGCAATAATTAATATCAAATATTTAATGAGAATAATTAATTACTAGCAAAGTAGATACAGCTAAGAAGTAAAAATAAGTTGAAATGGAAAGGAAAAAATTAAGCTAAATAGTGCATCCCCAAAGAAATATTCATAATTTAACTTTTTAATTGGTTATTACCAGCGTAAAACAAAAATATATTTGGTTTGTTTGCTGCTCATAGGTGCTATATATATATATATATATATATATATATATATATATATATATATATATATATATATATATATATATGAGGGCTTATTAGAGTAGAATATTTGAAATGGATTCCGAAGCTAAAAAAAATCCACCCTCAATGTGGGATTTGAGCCCATGGATAATTGTATGAAAAGCCAAAGCACTCTAATCATTAAGCTGATAATCCGACCACAATTTGCAGAAAATAAACTGAAATAACAGTGGAAATATATACTAAAATAATTGTACGATAAACAACAACATTTGCAAAACGTCAAGTAAAAAGTTGAATTATTCATTGGTTAAAGAATTAATAGGTTACTTAAAGCTTTGTTTGCTTTTAATAATAATTTGTTGCAAAAAACTAATAAAACATAATTAATTAGCAATAATAACATAAAATATGAAGTTGTGTTTAGAATGATCGGAAATCCATGGGCGAAATGAAGACTCGTCAATTAAGGACTTAATATGATAATACAATGATTACTAATTGCTCAATAAGATATGGTTGCACAGACGGAGCAATTAAATAGTACCTATGAATTATGTGTAATACAATTTAATAGTAATAATTATTTTTGCACCACTGATTGCGTATAATCAATTAGTTGCTAAGAGTATAAAAAAGGGTTTGACAGCTGTGAATGAACTGTAAAGTCCACAAATTTAAAAAAAAAAAAAACAAATTATAAAAGCCAGCAGTTCATTCAGAAAAAGAAACTCCCAAACTAGTCTCGATGAAAAAGGATAGTTGTCGAGTATTTCTGGCTTGTTAGCTGACAGCCTCTTAACATGCGAGATGCATTTTTGATGAAAGATGAATGGGCGAACTTCACACATCTATTGTTCTCTTGGAACTAATAACTATTATTAAGGAAATAGCTTTGAAAGCAGAGAATAATAACGAACGCAAGCAATTAAGAAAGCATTCCCGCAGACTTTATTAAAAAATTATAAATGGTGATAAAAAAAATGGAAAAATCAATGCAAGAAACATATAAGTGTTAAAAAATTTCAGAGAAAAACAGCGATTAAAATAATATGATGCTATTCCTTTTTTTATTTTTTTTTATTTTTATTTATTTATTTATTTATTTATTTATTTATTTTTAGCTTAGTTTAAAACGTTGTTTTGGATAGAGAAATAAGTTTCATGTACATATCAGCTAATAACAAATCGAATGAGGCGCAAAATGTGTGAGAATTCTTTTTAACTATGAAATCAATACATTGAAATTGGAATTCTTTCCTTCCTCGTTTCAAAGTAACTCCTATCAGTGGAATATTGGGGAAAATATTAACACATACGGTGAAATGGGAAACATTTTTTCCCTAAAAACAAAAACAACAATTTATATTTAAAGTTTTTAAATATCTTTAATTTAAGAAAAATGCCCTATGAGAATATAGAAAGGTAGGGCCATCCCATGGCACAAATATTTTTTTTTTCTACTTCCGTCAATACAAGCATAAATGATAATTTTCAAAAAATGGGTAAATTCTTTCTTGAGCCGCGAAAAATTCCGAAGCGGAATGTTACATTATTTCAATTAATTCTATTGTAACATCAGAAATTTTACAGCGAATTAAAATTACGATTTAAATTAATTTCAGACTCTAATTAAAAGTTTGAAGAGAATCAGTTTTATTTTAGGTAAGTTGAAATTTAAACTTAAGTTTAATTTTTGGGCCCGTTTTCAATTTAACTTCAAATTAAAATTCAGATGTGAAATGGGAGAAAAAAAATTAATCAAAATATAACAAAATCAGATTATAAATAATTAAGAAAATAATTTTTTTTTCGATATTAAAGATGATCTTTAGGAATAAAATATTAAGCATGGGCATTTCATGTTTTATTAAACATTTTAAACTAAAAATCTTGTTATCCTTCGTCTGCATACAATAACCGTACAATATCAACAAACAATCATTAGACAAACATGAATTCAGCAATTTAAAATGAACATATTGTTAAATGTAAATGCTTTAAAACAATGTATGGTTAAAGTGGAAGACAGGGAATTAATTTTGATTACAAAAAAATAAACAAATATAATCCCGTAACAATTCATATAAAATAGAAAAAAAATAATTCAAGCTTTTAGAATTTAATGCTTATCGCGCTTGATCTATGAATATAGATTTTAATCAATAGAGAGAGAATCGATCAATGCATTCCGTAACATATATCAAGGAAGATAAAACGTGATTTCTATATAAGCGATTACATGCCAAATATTACTACCCGGCAATTTCTCACACGTGATAGATATAGTCGCTGCATCTTAGCGAAGATTTCTAGATTAAGTCTACAGAGCTGCCATCTGTTGTTTGCAATATAAACATTTAAATTTCTTATCTCGAAAGGAATTAACCTTACAAGAAATAATGAACATTTAATACAAATAAATTGTTTGCAAATTAAAAACCAATTACAAGAAGAAAGGTAAATTAATGTAAAAGAAAATTTATAATTTCAAATAACGTATATATTTTTGTTTACTATTTAAAATTTATTAAACACGCAACATTCTTTTTAAAATATTTAGTTATTTGGTTTTTAAATTTCCAAAGAATATGTTATAATATATATATATTATGAGTGAATAAAATATCATAAGTAGAAATTGTTATAAAGAAATTATATGAAATAGAGATTATATAAAAATAAATTATTAAGAAAATATTTAATTTAATACCGCGATTTAAGTTTTAAATTACCAAAATATTTAAAAAAAACATGCATGAAATTTAAAGAAAAATTATTTTTCGTAGAAAGTTATGAAAGATGTTTTTATTTAATGGATTTTATACATATTGATTTCTAGATAAACATTAAAAATATAACGATGTTTAAATAGGAGAAATGTTTTAAAGCACATCATTTCAATATGTTTCGACTACAAACGAGTATAAATATATATTTTGTATATAAAAATGTAATTCAAAAGTATTGTATTTTCATAAATGAATAAATATGCGCATAAAAATAGCACCATTAAAATTAAAATTATTTCCAATTTTTTTTAAATAATGATACTTTTTCCTTGAATTGCAAATTTCTTTTTTAAAAAGAGAAAACTGATGAATAATTTCACAATTCTTCTATTTGTTATCTACCAACCATTTCAGTTTAAATCAAAAAGTTTTATTAAAAAATGGATTCTTATAAATTAAAAAGTATTCACTATATGCAAATGTTTGTTAGATTAATTAAAAATTATTCTCTATTAATTAAAAAGTTTAAAGTTCCATATAGTGAATACATTTTAATTATTATTAGTTAAAAATTACTCGCAATATACAAATATTTTTAGAAATTATATAAAATAAGATCAGCAAAAAATAAATTATTAAGGACAGTAAGAAAATATTTATTTTAAAATTACAATTAAAATTTGAAATTATTTAATTCTTAATGAGCAATTAAAGAATAATTTCCTTATGCCGAAATAAAAATTTTAATTTCCTCTCGTTTTTCTCACAATTTTTTAATAAAATGAACTTTAAATTATCCAAATAGTTCTTATCACTACGGATAAGCAATTGTCTTCCATATAATGAAGAAAATTTATTACTTTATAATAAAGGCAATCAAGAAATAGCAAGTTTAAAGTGCGATTGACAATTATCTAAAATCGTGTTCACTTAAATATTCGAAAAAAATGACATCTAAAAGACAATCTTTCTTAATACGATTTTGTAATAAGACTTCAAGAAAGTGTTCAGGCTTTCTCTTCATATATATATATATATATATATATATATATATATATATATATATATATATATATATATATATATATATATATATATATATATATAAATTGCTTTTTATTATTAATAAAAATTATCGTCAGTCAAAATGAGCAAACCAACAAGTAAAAAGTGATGAACATGATGTAACCACTTTCAGAAACTTCAAATTTTATGGCCAAGAGCTGTAGACCAGTGTCACGCAAAATAGAAACTCAAAGACAATGTTGAGAAGAAAAATTCATTACGTGAGGTAAGAGAAGAAAAAAAAAAAAAAAAAAAAAAAGATTAAAGGGGAAAAGGGGGGTAGCTTTAAATGATAGATGACGATGTGTGCGTGGAATAACTTTAAATCCAGTTGATAAGTGTGTTTAAGGGGATTCTGGACACACATTTCAGTCATCATTCATAGAATCTGGATATATACATTTTTGAAATAAAAAAGTAATATATCGTGAATAAAAAAATATCATGTAAAATGATTTTTCGATAATTACTTCATTTCATATCAGTTTTTAAATATAATCGTTTGCGAAAAAATAAGGAACTCAGTAGTTGAAAATACATGCCACGTTAATCTACACAAAAACGATAATTATTACAAATATTAAATAAAATTATCTGATTTTTTATAAGTAATGATCAGTTAAATTAATTACTATGAAACAAAAAAACTCTTATTGTGATTAAAAATATTACAAAAAATTTTTCCGATAAATAGTTCGATTCAAATCATATTAAATAATTATCAGATAAATATACAAAGACCACAGATTTAGTAAATATTCCACAAATGACCTATTTATAAACGATTATGTATTGAATTAAAATTAATGAATTAAAGCATTTTGATAATTATTAATAATGATTAATAAATAGTTTGAAAATGCAGATAATACTTTATAATTCAAAACGTTACAAGAGATATTTTTTCAATAAATATTAAAATTCAGATCAGATTTTGAATAATCGTCTGCTAAAATATAGGGGGGGGGGGTAATTGGAAAAATAACCAATGACTGATTAATTAATGTTTGTTTAAGCAAATTTAAAAGTTAAAAGTTTCATGCCTTTAAAAGTTTCGACAGTATTATGATAAATATCATTAACACATTTCATTATAAATATTTTGTGTCATGTAGGATTGGTTACTGCTCCGAAGTTTTTAATTTGGATTAAAAATTAATATTTTTATTAACATAAATGTATAGTTAATAGATCCAAAAAAGAAGATTATTTTCGCTTGGTCTTATGAAATGCTGTTAAACGACGGAAAATATTTCAAGCCCAATTAAACAAATTTTCAATAAATTTTCGTTTTTAAAGACGCATTAAGTTTTACCTCATACACATTTAAATAGAAAATCATCTAATGGAATATATAATCCACTGAGCATTCGTCATATGCTTACTTCTAGAGTAATTCTCATACATAGCGAATCATACTTTTATGTATTGCAAGAGTGGAAACCGGGAAAACTCGCAAGCATCTACTTTATTATATATGGATGAGCAAAAGCAAAATTTATATTGCACTTTACAAATACATTGAAAACTATAACGATTGTCGTTGTTTCGAAAATGCAGATACGCAGGGGTGGATTGAACATAATACTTCAGATTTAGCTTGCCACCCACAGAGGTATCATTTCACATGATGGACATTGCGCTCAAGTCGTACTTAACGTTCCTTAGTCGCCACTATCGAACACAACAGATCTTCCATTGGTTCGGGAATCGAGCACACTACATTCTGATAATGAGAACGAACGCCCTAATTAAGCAGGCTATTATGGCCCTCACTTAAAATTGTATTTTTAATTAGTTCCCAGATAATTAAATAAAACTGAATATTTCACCATTTTGAATAGCGCGAAAAGATATTCTTATATTATTTTTCCTCACAAAAACAAATGAAAACGATTAGTTTCGAATAGCATTATTCTTAAAATAAATAAAATTAACAAAAAAAAGCTAGTCTGTATTTCAGACACAAAAACACGATCATTGTACGTGAATATATATCAAAATGTTTCATCTACTACAGAAATGTGACACTTAAGCGTCCATTTACGAAATAATAACCAACCCGAACATTTATCAAAATGTGGGACGTAACAGTTCCACAATCTGAGCTAATTAAAAGTGACAGGCTAAAACCTTGTGCAGACAAAATAATGCCTGGCTACAGTCGGTTTTCCGTTGCAACAACAAATGGAACCAGGAATTGAGTATAACCGTTTCAGACTTTAATAAACACAAAAGACTGAGATGTCAAGGAAAATAAATATAACTATATAAATTCAGTTTTTTAATTTCACTTCTCTATTTAATGATTTGATTGATTAACTTCGGTGAAGAATTTATATTTTTCTTAGCTTGATTTTTAAATGATTTTCAACATTAAATAAAAGATTTTGGATTCTTCAGATATAATTAAAACGATTTTTTTTTCTTTAAAGATCCTCGAAAACAATATTTGAATTTATGTTTATAGTATGTAGCTTAAAAAATATCAATTTGATTCTAAGGAAATATGATAAAGTTCTTTTTCAAATATGTTTCTCAATTTCAAAATATTTCGAAAAGAGTATGCAATAGTTTGGTGTCGAAATAAATATTTAATTTTTGATACATTAATTAACTTTTTTTTCCAGTTTACATATCAATTAAAGTTTTCTTTACCTAAACAAATGTTATGCTATACTTGATAACAAAATTTTCCAAAAAAAAGTGCAGTTTCCTTCATCAAGCTTTAAAGTTCAAATCGAAAAACATACGACATCCCAAAGTTGATTCTTCTGTTTGTCGCTCCACAATTTTTCTTTCAAACGAGAGATAATTAGAGCTGAACCAACATTTTAAAAAGGATTCTAAGCCACTGCAAACTTAAAAACCGAAAGAGTGATTCGAACCCACGATTTATTTAACAAACAAAAATTCAAACCGTTCGGATGTCATCTCGGCTCATCGGGAAGTCTAAATCTACACGAAAGATAGTAATCCTATCACCACTAGGCTACGGTGATATATGAGATATAAAAAAATAAATGTTGTTTTCCATGATTTAAAGATATTTATTGCTTAACTATCAAAACAATCATACATAAAAAAATATGAAAAAGCGGTTACAATTTTTTACGGTAACAGAATAATATAATGCAATCAATTTCATTTAACTTTTCTGCATAAAACATAAAAATGCTTTTATTTATGTTTATGATGGCAACACAAGCTAACCGGATTTCAAAAATAATGATATGAATTTAAAACGTGTACTTAGTTTTCAGGGAAAAATTGTGATTCTGAAAAATAAATTTATTATTTAGACGTATTAGTTCAAAATGTTGTTAGGCTCCAGAAGGTAAATAATTACATATAAATTAATTGAAAACAAATCATATAAGGTGTTAAAGCGCATAAAAATTGTTTTTAATTACAGAGTTATTAAATATTGAAGTAAACAACCTCCCCACATTCTAATGGATTTCTGATTGATGAAGCATTGTGGGAAAAAAATGTTCGCTGAAGTGGCCAAAAACAAATTGCGAAATTCAGAAATTAAAGGAAAAGAAACATTAAACATCACTATTTAAAAATTAATGTAGGAACGGAGAAATAACAGGAAATTCTTTGTCGAATATACTTTTTCTCTAGCCCAAAGGGTTACACATAAGTGACAGTTTTATATGAGGGAGAAGTACGCCTACGTTTTCGAACACAGTTTGATATTTGTCTAATGTTGTGGCAAAAACAATTTTACAGTGAGTTTAAAGAGACATTAATTACGATTTAAAATCACTACAAACACTAAAATCTTAATTTCAAAATTATATATAACTTAATTTCAACTAAGGAACAACAACCTTATATAAGTTTCATTTTATCACGTGATATCATTCAAACAAGGGCAATAATCTGACCAAAAAACAGAATGTGAATATATATATCAACAAAAAATATTTTACAAGTAAAATTTAAAGATTTTAGTAAGTTAAAGTTATAGTATAGTAATGCTGGGCCTAAAATGTTAGATTTTTATAGAACTCTTAACTAGGCAAAGATGACACAAAAATAAACTATTTAATCCCCCAACTAGATTTAAAGAAACTTAAAAAGAAAAAATTTCCATTAAAACGAAGCTCTCAAATCATGCAAAAACTTGCAGTAATTTTCTTGAAAGTCTCCTTAATAATTGTTGTTTGAATTTTCATTTTTTACTTCAAGACTTTCATTATGCGATAGGATTAATAACCCCAATTAGAAATTTACTTTGCTGGCATGAGCTCAACCCCTATGCGTTAATGTGAAAACTTCCTACATATCATACAAGATTAGTGTGTGTATATATATATATATATATATATATATATATATATATATATATATATATATTGTGTGTGTGTATATATATATGCATACATATAGTTATTTTCTTAATCAATTTTCTGATTCAGCTTCATGAGGAAAAATCAAATAATATATACATATCCATTATATATTATTTTATGATTTTTGCATTATAATATAAATAAAACACAAATAATGTTCAAGTGCATCTTAAAATAACATTCCAAATGGTACAGAAACTGTTCTAATAGATAAAAAAATGTAGAACTAATTTGTTATGGATATTATTTAATACCGTATGAATAATTATTTGCAACTGTGAAAGATATTAGAAAATACTTTTAATAGTAAGAACATAATGTAGATTACTCAGCATGTCACACTACAAAAAAACAATGTAAGAATTTTAAAAAAAGAATTCCACTTAAAGCAGTCAACAAAAATTTACTTGGTTCATTTTTAATTTCTAAAATAATATTTAAATGATGTTAATAAAAATGTATCTGCTAATGCGGGGTATATTTATAATAGGAATCGATCAAGGATTATAATCCCTTTTAAGCACATAATTGACCCCATCTAAAATTGTTTAAACAGCATTCATTTCTACGGAAGTTATAGTTTATTTGGTAATAAGCTTTGAAGTCATTATTTAAGGAGATTTGGTACTATATTAAAGAATAAGCTTAATTTAAATCTGCCTAAAAAAACCATAATTTTAGATTACCCTTCAAAATTCATTTTGAAAAGTAATAGTAATATTTTTACATTACTTTTCAAAATGAATTAATAATGCTATAATCATCTGATATTCAAAGTCTACGTTTAAAAAATGTTTTCTGTGTGTTATTCAGACCGATGCAAATCTGTTAACGAATTTAAATTAAGATACAAAAAAAAATCTATGCTAATTTACGGTAATCAAGCGAACGATTGAATGTGAATAAAGAATAGATTCGAGTTTACCTTGAACTGAGGCAACGAAGGTAGTGACAAATATAATCGAATTCAAGGGGGAATTCGGGATTCAAGGGGGAAGAAAGACATTTAAAAGTCATGAATTACTTTTCATTTCAAACATCTTCACTTCTTTACAGAAGATTAAACGATAAGACTGTCGAACGTAAAATACTTGTCTGTATGTGTGTTATGCTAGTTAAAAAATAAATTTAATTTCCTGTTGACGTTGAGACACTGCTGTCTTTCAAATAGGCTCGCGATACAAGGGGGAAATGACGGGCCCCATATTTCACCAACAGAAAACAAATTTAAATGCTTTTATCCAAGAAAAATATCCAGGGTGGTTTGTTTGGGCTCAGTGGTCATTTTCTACACACGGAGACTAATTTAGAGGCACCTACAGTTTAGTGTTTTCCGAACAACGGATTCCGTATAACTACACAAATCCAAAACAAAGGTCGGAATCGAATCTATGAACTCTTCATTTAAAAACCAGAGCTCCAGCTGTCCAGAGTGAGTAGCAATCTGCAAAAGATACCCGACTGATGATAAATAAACTCAAATGAATGCAATTAGCTCTTTTTTTTCAGTCTAACAGTCGGAAGGATTCGAGATAAATGTACCAGGAAAATAAAGTTGTAGGGCTCGAGAATCATTAGAAATAATACCCATTATTATGATTGGAATGATTTTTTTAAAGTAAAATAAAGAAAACAATTTATCTGGCTTTAAATTTAGACTAATCATTTCATTGTACTAGATACTGTTCCCAATTTCATTAACAAAACGAATAATACGTCAGTTTTGTACGCGCGATTGTTGGATTTCATAAAAGCATAAATAGATAATTTAATTCTATACTTTCACAATGAGCGAAATAGAAAGTGACTAATGTGTTTAAAACTATACAATCATTTTATATTGTACACAATGTGGCCCGGTGGACTGGTTGGTTAAGGCAGTGGTTCTCGTCATCAGAAGGTAGTGAGTTCGAATCCTGACTCAATCGAAGATCCATCGCATTCTCTAATGACAGGTTGCCCCGATAAGTACGACGTGGTCACAATGTCCTCCATGTGAGGCCCAGTCTGGTGATTTCTGCTTGTAAATTATGAAGACCAATCCAACTGGTGACACACCCACTGTATATAAGATGTATTTCATTCTCGTCTCTTGTGATGCTGATCCTTGTAGCTGGGCATCATACAACAAAAACACAGTAATCTTTTCAGCATTTTTATTCGTGACAAATATCTTTTTAACCCATCGTGAGTGTCCCCATTTTTCTCTGCCAGATTAACAAGCGTAGTCAATAAGCCCAAGGAACTTGTAATGCATATCAATAACCTGTTAATCCATAAATTCAAATGTTTGTAGTAGTGTTAAGATGCGTATAAATGACGAACGTATAGGTTTTTTATTAATTTTATTTAATAACAACAATTAAAAAGTAGCAAATAAGAGTATAAGTATAAATAAGAGCTGGCAATCAGTCAAGCTCCATTCTCCACACTTGTAAAAAGCGTTTAACAAGGAGGGCGCTGCTCTTCGATTTTGCGCGACGACATAACTGTCATGTAAATTATCTTCTGGTAGGACTTTCAGAAATAGTGTAAAAGTCACATGTCTTAAAAGTGGAAAACTGAGAACTCCAACAATGCAAAACGCAACATCTCTCTCCCGTAGCCTAAACTAGGAGCTGTTCTCTACCCAACCCGGATAACCTTTTACAAATTTAATTCATCTGAAATTTTTTTCACCACGGACATGGAAATTGTGAATATTTTGGCGATGATTTTTATGCTTCCAATATGTCAAATACACAGGATTAGGCGATACTTGTATCTGGTCCCGATAACAAAGAAGCAAAGTTTTTCACAATTTTAAAGAAATCGATATTGGAAATCGATGCGAACAATACAAAGAAACGCGCTTAAAATAAAAAAAAAAAAGGGAATATCAAAAGAATCGCAAACTAAGAAAAATATACACGTAGAAAAAAAACAACAACCCGTAGACGAGGTATCGAAAGCAAATTGTTGAGATAGAAAATTGAATGGAAGTATGTACATACAAAATTCAGTAGGCGAACTTAATGCCTGGACGTGTCCATGCAGTTAAATAGTTCTATTTGGCGATGCGTGGTAACAGAAAAAGGAATCACGCAAGCACGCGTTATATTCAAGCATGCGTTAATGGATTCACTGTGGACAGGATCTCTCCACAGTGCTCTCGCCTTGCCTCAGCTGTGACCAGCACTCGCTTCGTAAACATAATTGCGCGAGGAATATAAATCGGTACACAAAGAAATACCACATCCACCAATGATAGTTAAAATTAAGCAATTTCAACAAAAATGTATATTGATAAACAGTATATAATGTGTTACAGAAACAAATACAGTTTGAGAAATGTATTTTTAAAGTATTATATGATTATATTATCATAAAATTATTTTAAGTGTGATACAACATATACAACGTATAATTTTTTAGGGTATTTTATGAAATTCCTAACCATATTATTGCAATGTGCTGTTAGTGGAATTGCATATATTATTCCAATACACCACAAAATTTCTTATCATTAAGGACAAAAAAAAATACAAAAATATTTCAAAAGAAATTTTTTTTAAAAATTATGAATTTAAAATTTAATTAGATCTGTAAAAAGAAAAAACGGTTATCTTCTATTAAAAGTTTTATTTTTCGCTAAAAAAAATGCAACCAGATTTCTATTAAATTAGAATAATTTTGATATTTACATAAACATATAAAAAATACAGAATTTTTTTTAAAAAATACAAAATATTTTTGCGTTACAAATAGAAGCTAATAATCCTCAAACTATTTCTAGCAATAAAACTTCTATTGCTTTTTGCAAAAATAATTTTTAATAAAAATAAAAAAGAATTATTTTTGGCTTAAGAACTGCAAACGGATATGAACAAAATAAAAACAAGAAACAATAAAATTATTTATATTACGCACAAACACGCTTATTATTTCAATACGCTATAATAAAGTAATTTACATAGATATAAAGTATAATAAACCGCTATAATAAACCGTATAAACATAAGTATAATAAACCGATATAAACACATCGCGCCAATACAATAAATGAAAAAATTCTTTTCACTTTCTAAAATGACATGTTAAACTTAATGAAAATGTCTTAATTTCACTAGCATACATACAACACAACTTAATAGAAAAAAGGATTAAGCTTTTATAGAATAAACGAATATCCTTGATTTCCTATTTGAAAGGATTAAAAGAAAACTGCCAAAGCAACTTCAAACAAAATGACATTATTTATCCAAGCGATTTGGCAGCACTCATTAACAAAATTCACGGAACAATTGAGGCAGAAAATAAGCATTTCACTTCAAATCTCTGAATATGAAAGGCAATCATATTTAGAGATCTGAAGTGAGTTAAATTAGATCAAATTCTGAACAAGTTTAAATTTTGCAGCTTGCGTATTGTTATCCATTTCAATCCCCAATTAGAAAATGGAATATTGATTGCACAAACGAAATGAAATGTAGGTCAAATATTACCTAATATTATGATAATTCAGATATGCTTTGCCGTCTGATCAGAACTGATTATCTATAATCTATGGAATGCAATGCTAATTATATTTCACGTCTATTTAA
This sequence comes from Latrodectus elegans, assembly GCA_030067965.1. Classification (NCBI taxonomy): domain Eukaryota; kingdom Metazoa; phylum Arthropoda; class Arachnida; order Araneae; family Theridiidae; genus Latrodectus; species Latrodectus elegans. The sequence continues at coordinate 124,652,819 of CM057813.1, forward strand.
TTAATATTTGATTAATTCATTCATATATTTCAGTTATTTATTATATTTATTTATTACACATTGTATATTATCAAATAACATTAATACATATATTTTCTGTAAAACATTTAAATAATTAAATTAATAAAATTTACATCAGTAGTGATCAATTTGTCACTACATTGAAAACATTTTTTAGTAAAGTTATAATTCGAAAGGGAACCATAGTTTTAAAGGTATTCCAAACTACTTCAAAAATTCCCGATTGGGGCTGCAATCGAACTAACGTACTGCTGAAGTAAAAGCAAAATAACTGCCCATTCAATTGCAAGTTTGACGAAGTTTAGTTCGTTTTTCTCTCCACGGCCATTTTTTGCACACGAGAACTATTTAAACTGCGACCTACAAACTAAAGGATTCCGAACCACTACAAACATGTTAACCCAAAATGGGAATTCGAACCCACGAACTGATGCAACGAAGACTAATAGCGCTACCCATTGGGCTGCCATTTCGGCACCTAATTCGAAAAAGAAAGTAATGATTGTATTATACAAATTTGGAAGAAAATGATTAAGCTTAAGACTGAAAAATATTAAAATATAAATAATATAAAATTATCTTACTATATAAAAACAACTTATTTTAATTACTACTTATAAATATTTTAAAATATCATTAATTTAATAAATAAAGCCAGAGTTCGAGTAATGTATGAAGCGCCAAAGTTATGCTTATCTATCAATCCTGTAGTCTAAACAATCTCTAATTAATCCTAAATAATAGAAGAGGCAGTTAAAGAAAATTTGCTCGTATTTTCAAATTAAAAACCAGATTCTATATTTTTAAAATATATAATTATCTAATATATTATAAGTATTGAAATGTAAATTATATAGTTGAGTTCTACTTTGTCTATATATTTTCAACTTATTGAAAATGATACTGGACATATTAGATAATCTTTCCCTATTTGACAGTACACGCTAAAGCTAAAATAAAAACCATTTTGATATAACTTTCAACAATAATTTTTTAATCATCATTCAAAAACCTTTTGAATTAAAGACACTTTAAATCTATTCCACTTACACTGGTTGAGTAGTTATAAATAAAAAAAACATATTTCTGGCTGAATAACACATTTGGAGACACCTGTGTAGCATGATAAATTATTTATTTAGAAAATTATTCAGATCAAAAGACAGTTCTAGCATTCTAACAGAACAGAAGTATTTATTTATTTCAGTTCCTGATTATTAGAATAAACAAGAATAATTTTCATAAAAAAGAAATAAATTATTTAAAAAGGCAATTTTTTACCGAGAGAATGTTCTGAATTAACACAATATCGTAGAAATTGCAACTAACTGAACTTCCAGCCTAGAAATTAATTTACATTCAGGCTACAAATGCAAACTCAAGAAGCTATTTAGACTTATAGATCCGTAACGCCAGTCAATGTCTCAACTGAAATTGAACGATAACAGAAAATATATCAAAATCATTTGTGATTCTGTTTTGAGTTGTTTGTTAGTAGATTCCAATTGTCAAACTTTGCTATCATATTTGTAATTCTAAAAATTAAACTATCGTACTCCAAATATCAGTACATGTCGAAACCAGCGCGATTTGGCGATTTCAATTATCCTCTATCAATGGTAAAAAGAAAAAAATGAACGGACAAATTCTAAACAGAGAAAGACAGTTGAGAAAAACGTGGCAAATAATTTAGAATCTAAACAAAAATTATGTTTAATTACATTTTAATTAAAAATTATAGAGGAATGTTTTTCATCATAAAACTAAAATTAAATAAACTATGAAATTGTACTTAATTGAAACGCATTAAACTAAAAACAAATTTTTTAATGCAATGATTTTATAAATTCATTTTTTATTTTAAAGGAAAAGATTTTAAACAGGCTGGAATGTGCACCAATAATTATATACATTGTTTAATTTATTTTTAGTGAATATGCCATAATTTCGCCATATTTTGTGGACATGTATTAAATAAACAAAATACTTAATTTTTGTGTATCGCTCTCTCTTCAAAGTATTTTAAAACCGTTCTGAAAATGAATATGATTACACAAATTGCGTCAATAAAAATGAATTTTAAAGTCCAAAATCACCAGCTTAGCAAACATATTTGTACAATAATATTTTGTTTATTATAAATGGACACAAATCGAAAAGCCAAACTACAAACAAAGCTTAATTACAATGCGCCAAAAGATAATTATGCAGTTTCAAACGATGAACATGAACGCATCCCCATTGCCATTTTCAAAATTAAATTATGGTAGGAAAATATTCCTGTGCCATGTTGCATCTATTTTGTGTTGAACTTCGTATAACACAGATACTTCATCTGACCCAAGTAATATATTTTCATAGAAAAAGAATTTTATAGTTTTCTTTAAATTTATAAAAAACACCATACGCAATAATGTCAGATATAGTTTGTTTGAATATAGATACCTCAAGCCATTGGAAAAATGAACATATTTAAATTATTTGAGAAAATTCGCTAAAATATTTAGTTTAGAATGAGAGCCATTTTAGTATTTTTTTAACACAAACATTTCAAAAATCTTTTCCTCGTTAATGAGTGCTCAACTATCTGATTTCCTGAAATTTGGATATTCGAAACTTAGAGTATCTAAAATACATACAAAATTAAACTGAATGGTGCAACTTATACATTCTTAAAAAAAAATCTTTCGAAAACGTTTCAAAATTAATTTGAAGAATGTATGAAATAGATACACGTGATCACATAATTGAATAAATTTTGATTTTTTAATGGAAGCATTTAATAAGCAAAATGTACATCGATTAAATTATAGAATTCTTAAAGTAAAACGTCAGCGATGCAGCAAAGAGCTTATAAAAATTACTCCATTAAAAATATTAATGTGTGTGTGTATTTGAATCGTAAAATTTTAACTGAATTCTAAATAATTGTAATAGAAGTCAATCCAATTGAAGTATTTAATATAAGCAATGAGATATCAAATAGCATATTTGAAAAATCAAAAAAAAAAAATTACGCAACAAAAAATATATATTTTGTAGAATTATATTAAGTTATTTTAATATAGGTACTAAAATTAAATATATAAATAAATAAAAGCTTATTTTTTTAATGATTCAATCATTTTAAGCTATAAGGTTTTTCTTTATTATTATTTTAATAAATTCAATCTCTCTCTCTCTCTTTAAGATGTTTAAACGGAATTTTATAAAAACAAAAGTTTTCAAGAACTAACAAGGTACGAACTTTTTAAATAACTTGAAAAAAATCAGTAAACTGAAAACGTGTCATACAGTAATTAAAAATTCAAATGTTAGATTTCGTAAATCGCCATAAAAATATTAGTCATTTATAAAACAACTTTTAACGTATATCTTACAAATAAATACTATTGTTTAAATTAATGAAAAATTTCTAACATATTTAACCCAAAAATTAAAGTATAGACTTTAAAATGTTTTTTATTACTCAAAATACCGAAAAAACAATTCTGAGATTATTACGAAAACAAAACAGGAATAACAGAAACCACAAAAACAAAATAAAAATAATTATTTATATCAAATAAAAACGCGTTAAAGGAATTATTTTTTCTTTCACACTAATTCATAACCAAACATACAAACTTTAAGATCGTCGTTTTGTTTACCTTTTACAGCATCCTCTATTGGAAGTTATGCAATATGAGGGACACAAGATATAAATAACAATTTAAATTATTAATTTCTTTCAAAAACGTAAAATCAGATTTACAATTTAAATTGAACTGTCACTAGAAATTTATCCTTACAATATACCAACAGCAAATAAATAAATTGTATAAATTATAAACATGATTTGCATATGCATTTGTGGATCTTTTAGAATACAACCATTTTTAGAATTGCAAATCGAAAGCAATAAAAGGATTTTTTTTTTTCATCGTGTAAATTGAAGAGTACAACTTCTTAAAGTTTAAAATGAAAAATCCAAATAATACGGGAAAAGTTCCTTGCAGTATATTTAAATAAAAAGAACAATATTCTTTTCCTTGAGTGGTGTCGCTCCTTCGCTTGAAATTTCCGCAGTGCGGAAACAGAAAAGAAATCTCTGTGCTTAGGGAATGTCATAAACACTTCCGGTAAAACTTAAAATAGAAGAGCAGCAACACGAATTCGCAATAAAAGTTAAGAAATTAAAAATTTCTTTCTTTTACTTCTCCCGCCCCTTTCTTAGACAGAAGTAAATCGTATATGCTTCACGAATTAAATTTGCTCGATTGAGACAAATTGAACTTGACGATCATATTTTGTGTTAATGAATGAATATCTGACTTAATTTCAACAAGTATGTTTCACTCCTTATCTAATAGCTTCCTTAAAAGGATAAATGTGATGAAAAAATCGTATTCAAATTTTATGAACAAAAATAGTTAACTTTGAATTCACAAATTGAGCAATTTTATATGAAATACGATTAAATTTCTTATTTAAGAATACTACTATAATTCATATTTTATTCTTTAATAAATAAAAAGATAAGTTTAAAAATAAAAGATTTTTTTTTTTTTTTTTTTTTTTTTTGGAAAAGAAATGTTTATTTGCTACAATCACAAAAACATTTTCCATTGACTCAAATATAACTTGACGAATATAAAGGTAGCTAAATACGATGTAATTTCTATTTTATTTGAAAATATCGTGTAATGCCTTCATCAACCAATATTTTTTAATTAAAAAATGAGAAAAGAAATAAGTTTAATTTCTTTTTTTATTTTGGAAGCAATAGAAAAACTTACATGTTTTAAGAACAAAAACAATCTATTAACTCAAAAACTTAATAAATATATTTCGCGTTAAGAAAAAAAAAGATGAATTATTATTTTATCTCATTTCAAAATATTATGAGATAACTTCATATTTAATAAAAAAAAAATTCGAAAAATAATTACTTCTCTCACTTTTTTACTTTTTGTTTTATTTAATGTAACAAGAAAAATAATAAACAAGTGCTGCAAAACTAAAATATAATTTTTTGACTAGTATTCAATTTGACCAGAATTATATATTAAATCAGAAGCAATTTGTAATTTACTTTATTATTTATTATACAAAATAATTCAGTATTCAGTAATTTCTCTAAAAAAATAAAAGCGCAATTATATTATTTATAGTTATATATAGTGATTGTCATGAATACACATACATCATAAAATTATTTGCTAAATTCATTTGGCAACTCACAGACAGCCACATTCAAAAAACCAGTTCAAGATTAGCAAACAATTTAGTGGTGCCATCTAGTGATTAGAAATTAAGGTACAAAATTTAATCTTGGAAAAAAAATTTCTTTTTAGTAGCACATATATTTTACATTAATTATTAAACTAGAGCATTTAATATAAATTTATATTAAGAACTTACCTGTCTATCCTTTTCTGAAAAACTCAAATTTGTCAATTCAAATTATACTATTTGAAAGCTATTTTTCATAAACAATTTTATTCAGTTACCTTCGACATTCATATTCTCCATAAATAAATAATGAATGCGAACGTTGCGTAATGCAAAACTAAGCCATAATATCCTGTATTAAACATTATATCTAATATGTAATATATCGTATCCCATACATAATTGGCAAATACTTATTAATATTTCACATTACAATTTGATTTATATCGTGAGAGTAGATGGTTCGATACCCGACTCCAGAACGATTGAGGGCGCTTATATAAGCTGAAATGCTCATTCAATGTAAAGCCAATTGCTAGTATGATTGGAAAGCACCAGCTCTCAGGCATCCATGTCATTCGATCATGGTTCAGAATTACTTAGGGGGCTGGTTGTGTTCAGTGCAGTGATATTATAATGAATTCGATATTTTCATTACATTGAACTGCATTCTTTGAAGTTTTCCTTTACAATCAACGCTACATTAGGAATCTGCAATTGCTAATTGAGTAACAGTGTCATTATAAAAAATTCAATAAACTCTAATAATTGCGATCATAACAATCAAATTTCATAATCACAATTGAAAAAATAATTAAGTTGAATAATCGTTTATTTTCATAAGAAAAATTGCATAGATAATTCAAATTTTTTTTTAATTCATTTTTCATCTAATTAAAACAGTTTCAGTTTAAACGTGAAAATGTAAAAAGTTCTGCAGTTTAACACATAAAAGTGTACATACTTTAAGTTCTAATCTAGTTATGTGAACTACAAGATAAACAATAAATTAATACAACAAAAATAGAACATAAATTAATTCTTTTTCTTAACAACACAATGTATAAGCAATTTTTTTTACCTAGAATGCATTTGTGAAGATCAAACACTTAGCGGACGGGAGCCCTCGAGTTCGTTAAGTGGTAAGACACTTGAGAAATAGGGCAAGCTTGTCGAAAAGAGAGAGACAGTACGGGTATGCCACGACGAGTGGTAGCGGAAGTACCGCTTCCAGGCGATGAAAATTTCGAATGTAAAATTAATCAACTAAAGTTATGTCTTTGTCTATAAATTAGTGTTATGTGTGTTAATGTAAATAAATATATCTTAAAAATCGGATCTTTTGTTATCAATGAGCGATCTTGGAAACAACAGGGGAAACCAATCACATTGGCGCAGCCGGTAGGATGTATTCTGGATTAATACAAAATGATGAGATCCTAATGATGGAAAAATACCTACAAAATCGTGAGTCTGTATATTTTGATTGCTTCTCCTTCCATTAAGAGCCAATATATGTTTTAATTATGTATGATTTAAAGGAAATTTTGTTTTAGAATTTTCGTAAATTTCTTTGTAGGGTTTTGTTTAAGAAGTAAATGTAATAAATGAAAAAAATGTTTAAATATTCAAAATATCAAGATAAAAACAAATATGTATAATGTTTAATTTAATTGAGAAAATGTTTAAAAGTTCGATATTGGTTCGAAATAATATTGGTTATTGACATTTGTTCATTAATATTCAGAAAAGTTTTCTCTAACTGGTGATATTACTAAAAAATATATATATATATATGTATATATATATAATTTTGATTTATTAGAAAAAATATTTTTGGAATAATCTGTTTATTAAAACAAATTTATGTCGAATAATAATGTTGTTGCTAATTGTCAATTTCTTGAGTTATGTGCATTAATTTAAAAGATACTGTATTATTGAATAGTAAATTGTTGAAACGTATGTTTGGTGTAATGTGTTAATGTGATATAGTAGGATATAAATGTTTTTGCTTTGAATTTTCATTATCATTTTGTTGTTCATTATGTAAATGATAAAAGTTTATGGAATAAGAAACTATTTCAAGAAAGTTTAAATGCTTTTACTGAGTATTGTTTTGCATTATTAAAAATTGCATTTTCACAGAATTATTCAATGTTATTAGGTATATTTATTATTTACTATGATTGTATTTAGTATTTATGTAAAGTAACTAAGTTTAGATTTTAAATTTTGTATCAAAACCAAGATTGGGAAGCATTTATGAGAGGAAATTTTGAATTATTTTATATTTTGAGAGTAATTGTGCTTGCAATGAATAATAGTTTTTGGTTGTTTCAGTAACTCTGATTCATATTATTTTAAGGTAAAATTACATATATTAATAATGATAAAGATATAAATGCATGTTACTAAAAATTATTTTAGCATTTTATTGATTTAAGTGGTTATATGTTCAATGATCTTCTGTGATAAAGATTTATTTAAATTGAAATACCTAAACTGGGAGTATGATTCGTATATGTATATTTTTTAGCTTGTTTTGAATTGTTTTCATTCATTAATGGGTATTATGTAATTGAAGTTTTATACATATTATAGTATATTATCGTGTGTATTAAGTATATTACAGTGTGTTGAAATGAAAATTGAAACTATAAAATTTAAAATTTATTATTAGAATAAATTTCTTAAATATTTTTTTGGTACATTAAGTAAACGAAAGTGTTTTATAGATTAAACAAATGAAAGGTGATTTGTGTGATTTAAATGTTTTGCTTTGAATAGTTGATACTTAAGTTTGGTAATTTGCGATAACATTAGTTGTTAAAATGGCCTTTGCATTCTTGGGTAAAGCTCGAAAGGAGGATCTGTTAATATTGGCTAGTGAGTTAGGAGAACAGATTCCTCCGGACGCGAAAGTTATAGATTTAAAAATTTGATTACACAATCTAAACATTTTGAAGAATCATTTGTTCGAGAATTAATAAATACAATAATTTCCGATCGGATAGAAAGAGAAAAAGCCAAAGCAGAACAAAGAGAACGTGAGCATGAAATTAAAATGCGTGAATTAGAAATAAAAGAAAGGGAATATGAGGGCAACTCATTAAGCACGGTAGAATATGGGCGAGATAAATTAGGAAACACATTTCTAGGTTATTTAAATATAATGAAAGGGGTAATTTTAGATCCCCAGAACAAGCAGAAGAATGGCCTTTCTTTTTCCATCATGCAGAAAGGATGTTCAAGCTTTATGAAGTACCCGAACAGTACGAAGGGAAAATTATTTTACAGTGTTTAAAGGGTCGTGCTAAAGGTATTAATGCTATGTTGTCGGAAGAAGATTTAGATCAGTATGACAAAATCAAAAATTTCATTTTAAGGAATATAGAATAACTCCGTTACAACACAAAAAGAATTTTGATTCTTGTTATAAATTACACAATGAAAGTTATGCTCAGTATGCGTCCCGAGTGGAAGCTGCATTAGAACTGTATTTAAAATCAAGAGATGTAGAAACATTTGTTAAACTTAAAGAGCTTATTGTAGCTGACAAAATAAAAGAGAGTTTGCCTACTCATGTAAGATCTCAAATATTTCTGAAAGAGACTGAAAATTGGCTTCCAGTCCCTGAATTGGTAAGGGAAATTGATAATTTCCTAGTTTCGATGCCAAAAAGTTTTGCAAATAATTCCCACAATTATACTAAATTTATTCCCGGCCCACATGGAACAAAACAGAACGAAACTGTAAGGAAACATTTTCCAGGTGAACTTAGAAATAAAAACTTTGTGGAAAAGAAAGAATATTATAATTATCAAAAGAACCCAAATCCACGACCACAGAATCGTTTAGGAAATAATACCGCAAGTTGCGCTCCAGATAGAAAGGTATTGAAGTGTTACAAATGTCAGGAAGAGGGACATTTGAAGAAATTCTGCCCGCAAATGAATACGGTAACTCAAGTTTCTAATATAAGTGAAACTGAGGTAAGCAAAAAAGGGTTAAATGAACTTTGCATTAAAATGGGTAATGCAAGTTTCGATTGGGAAATTCCAATCAGTGAGAAGGATGGTGAGCTTTTGCGAGTTGATTTAAATATAGGAGATAATAAGTTTCAAGGAATCATTGATAGTGGTGCGGAAATTACAGTACTGCGGAAGTCAGTGGTACCAGAAGAAATGTTGCAGTCAAGTGGGAAAATTTACTTGAGGCCTGCAATTGGATCTCCGGTTGAAGGAAAGCTTGTTTCTATTCCACTAAGTCTTTGGTCAGCAGATGATGATATCAGGCCGTATATCATGGTGCATGCTGCGGTTGTGGAAGGATTGCATGAGCAAGCTTTGATCACTCCTAGAGTTTTTAGTTTGTTGGAAGAACAAAGAAGAAAATATCTTGGAGAGGAAATAAAAAAATATCCACGGGAAAGGAATAGTTTCGAGTACTTTCAATGTGGAGGGAAGGAAAATAGAAGCTCACCAGGCAATAGAAGCAAATCAAGGAACATTTGATTTAGAAAATTCTGAAGTAGAGGTTTCAACTACTCCAGTGGAAAGTAACTTGGCAAATAAAGAAATAACCGCTATTAAGGATGAAGAAAATAGTACTCCAATTTCGCAAGCAAAGATATTTAGAAAAGAACAGTTGTCCTGTGCTACATTAAATCGGTGTTTTGAAGATGCCAGACAGCGTAAGAATAATTACTGGTTGGAGTCAGATTTATTGTACCACACAGGCAATGTGGCAGGACAGAAGTATGTACAGCTTGTAGTTCCTGAGTGCAGGAGAAAAGAAATTTTAAAATTGGCTCACGAAATACCAACAGGAGGACATCTTGCTTCTAGGAAAACAAAGGAAAGAGTTACAATGTCTTTTTGGTGGGAAGGTCTGCCAAGGGATGTAAAACGCTGGTGTGAATCTTGCCACGATTGTCAATTGCGGAGGAAAACCAAACTGAAAGACAGAGGACCTATAGAAGCTGTTGGTAGACCAGAACTTCCCTTCCAAGTAGTCAATGCTGACATTTTAGGGCCTATTGAACCTAAATCTTCAAGGGGACATCAGTATGTGTTGTGTGTTATGGATCAGCACAGTCGGTGGCCAGAGGCAATTCCGATTAAAACTTTGACGGCAAAAGCGACATGCGATGCCTTTATGGAAATTTTATGAGGACTGGCATTCCTCGAATCATTGCTATGGACAATGGAACAAATTTTGCTGCAAAGTTAACGCAAAAATTTCTTAAAAGATTAGGGACTGTACCAAAATTCTCTACACCAGGTTACCCACAGAGTAACGGATTAATAGAAAGATGGATTGGCACAATGAAATCAATGTTGCATCATGCCATAAGGTCGCAAGGTAGAGGATGGGACAAACAGTTGCCTTTTCTCTTGTGGGCATATCGTGAAGTGCCAAACGCTACTACTGGGGTCTCACCCTACCTACTCGTTCATGGACGCCCCCCAGTTGGACCTTTAGCTATTTTAAAATCTACATGGGAAGATGAAGTTGTTTTACCTCAAGGTATTGGTGAATCAATCACTGATTATCTTCAGAAGGTTAGAAATAGGTTACAGGAAGCTGTGGAATACGCCGATGAACATACTAAAAATCAACAGGGAAATATGTACATTATCATAATTTAAGATCCAAAGAAAAAGAATTATCTATTGGAGATGAAGTTATTGTGCTGATTTCAGACTCTACAAACAAACTTTGTTCTAGGTGGAAAGGTCAGAAATTGTAGAGCAAAAATCACCACATTCTTATGCAGTTAAGCTACCGGATGGAAGCATCCGTCATTTGCATCAAAATAAGCTAAGGAAATATATCCAACCGATGAATATGGTGGGCATAATATATGAAGCTGATGAAGATTTTGGAGAAGTTCAACCTGTACCTTTAGGAGGCCTTGGAGAAATAAAGGACAGTTGGAAACAGCTAGAAGAAAAGACCGAATTTTCAAATCTATCTCCGAAGCAAAAGACTCAGCTTTTAACAATTCTTAAGGACTACAAAGTCGTATTCAATGGTGAATTGAAACGAGCTAAGGTACCACCTCATAAAATAACATTAAAACCTGGAATCGAAAGGAAACAGCCTCACATATACCGCATACCAGAATCACTAAAACCTCAGGTGGAAAATCAAATAAAAGAACTATTAAACAAGGATTTGATAGAACCATCTTCCGCAGAGATTGTTTATCCTCTTGTATGTGTCGCAAAGAAAGATGGAACGATTCGACTATGTGTCGATTATCGGGGACTGAATTCTGAGTCTAAAATAGCTCCATTTCAATGCAAAATTCAGAAGAATTACGATTCAAAGCTGGTGCGGCAAATTATCTATCAACTCTAGATATCCTTAAAGGTTATTGGGAAATTCCATTGGATCAAGATAGTCGAGAACTAACAAGTTTCGTTTCACCTAAAGGACAGTATCAGTGGAAAGTAATGCCATTTGGACTTGCAGGTGCTCCAGCTACTTTTCAGCAAATTATGAATCAGATTCTAAGGCCTCATAATGATTTTCTTGAAAGTTTCTGGATGATATCATAGTTTATTCATCTAGTTGGGAAGAACATTTGAACCATCTAAGAACAGTTTTGGAAACATTAAAACAGTGTAATTTTACCGCAAATTTAGAGAAATGTACCTTTGCTCGATCGAAGGTAAAATACTTAGGTCATGTAGTTGGATCAGGAGAGCATGGGCCCGATCCGGATAAAATTACAGCTATCAAAAACTTAAAATCGCCAAGAACGAAGAAAGCCTTAAGATCGATTTTAGGACTGTTTAACTATTATAGGGAATATGTACCTCATTATGCGAATATTGCTAAGCCATTAACAGACCTGACCAGAAAATCTATCCCAAATGATATTCCTTGGTCTGAAGAGACAGAAAAGGCCTTCATCTCATTGAAAGATAGTTTGTGTACTGTCACTTCATTGTCAACCCCTGATTTAAATAAACAATTTGAACTGCACACAGATGCTTCGGTTACTGGCATTGGAGCATGCTTAATGCAGAGAGATACAGATGGAAATCCTAAGCCTATAACCTTCGCCAGTCAGAAATTAACTCCAGCGCAGACCAAATGGAGTACCATCGAGAGAAGCGTATGCTGTGATATGGGCACTTGGTAAGTTTGAAGCATGGACTTACGGAACTTCCATAAATTTGTTCACAGATCACAATCCTCTGAAATATCTTACGGAAAGCATTCCGAAGAATGCCAGATTACAGAGATGGTCATGGGCTCTCTCTCGCTATCAGGTCACAAAAGCTCATAAGCCCGGTAGTAATAATGTTATCGCAGATGCCTTATCAAGGGTTTATGAGGATGATTAATTATTTTTCTTTTATAATGAATCTTGTAAGAAAAAAAAAAAAAAAAAAAAAAAAGAAATAATTTCTGATATATCATAATATTCATATTTAACTTTATATAATATAATGTAGTTATTTCTATTTGTTATGGGTCGTTAATTTTCATAAGGTTTGTGTGTGAATAATATTTGCACATAATTGTTTTGTGTTGATATTGATTCTTATTTTCTTACTTTATAATATTGTGTTGTAATAAATATAATGAATATAGCAGTAGTATAGGATATTTTCCTTTAAAGAGAATATGAAACAAAAGTGTAAGCTGAAGCATGTCAGCACCTAGGTTAAGCACTAAGTTAAATTTAAAATGTTGGTATTATTTGGCTCTTGATGGAATGGTGATAAAAGGTAAAAGGAACTTTCTAGAATTCTTCGTAGTTTCCATTTGCGGGACAAGGTCCAGCAATGAAAACTGGAGGGAAGGTGTGAAGATCAAACACTTAGCGGACGGGAGCCCTCGAGTTCGTTAAGTGGTAAGACACTTGAGAAATAGGGCAAGCTTGTCGAAAAGAGAGAGACAGTACGGGTATGCCACGACGAGTGGTAGCGGAAGTACCGCTTCAAGGCGATGAAAATTTCGAATGTAAAATTAATCAACTAAAGTTATGTCTTTGTCTATAAATTAGTGTTATGTGTGTTAATGTAAATAAATATATCTTAAAAATCGGATCTTTTGTTATCAATGAGCGATCTTGGAAACAACAGGGGAAACCAATCACAGCATTAAAAAGAAATCATTTCTGCGACTGAAGTTTCAATTTAATATAAAAGAATGAAGTTCTATATTTTAACATATAAAAGTGCACACATTAACAAATTTTAATAACAGCATCTCAAAACAATGTTTGGTTCACGAAATGAAATCACGCGTATAAAAACAAGCCGAATGAAATGCAGAAATCTTGAAAATTCACGTTAGTTATGAAGTTATTATACTGAACGTATTATAATAAGTAATGATATTATTAAGCACTTTCGAGACATTTTTCATTCGCGTTATTAGCGACTGACGTCGTATTGGGAAAGAACAAAACGCGCTCACTGATATGTACAAACAATAATTTTTTCAAAAATTGATAAAAGTAGCAAATAGCGTAATGTAAAAAAAAAAAAAAAGCTATACTTTTTGAACACAAAAGGAGGAGGATTCATCATTGTAAATATTTTTATTTAATCCCAATAGTAATGCATAGAAGAGAATTTTAAGCAGATTTAACGAGAGGAAAAGAAACATGGGCTTCTTTCTTGAAGCGCGAAAAACTCCCAGTGGATTGCTACATCGCTTACATTACATCATGGTACAAGCAACTTTGCTTGGATTCGGTTTGTTCGAATAATTAAAGACTACTGTCACAAAATAGATCTCCAAAATTCGGCTCAAGATGGGAATTCTAATGCATGCGCACTTTCGTTAGCAATGATTTGACGATATACAATGAGAATATTTAGATTTAGTTTTGACAACAACATTATTTCCTAGATGTGGCAGTCTAATTTGAAATGAAGTTCGTAAGTCGATTGGGTCATTTACCTTTCCTATTATTTCCAGTGCTCTAGCGGAAAGTGATTTGAAAACAGAACTATAGTTGGAAATCTCACATTTCTTTTTGATTTTTGTATTATAATAAAGATAAACATAAAAGAGAATAAAATGTCATGAGTAAAAAAAAGTCAAGTTAAAATTAAATAAAATAAAAAAACTTCATTAAATATTTATAAATTGTTTGTTTCACTTTATCATGGTTTAGTTATGAACGAAATTTTTTCTTCAAATAACAAAAAAGCTAGTTAAAATGTTTGTCAATTCTAATTAAAAATTGTTAAAAATTGTTGATTGAATGAATAACTGTTTTAATCTTTAAGTATATCGCAAATTTCAATTAAAAAACACACTAACAGTTGAACCAAAGGAAAGAGCACTAACCAATCAGTTTACCAGACAGATCGAATGATAAGAAAACGACTAGTGAGAAACTCAGCACAACTCCGATTTTTCACTAAGCTATTAGTTTATTGCATTTATTAGGCTGGGGTCTTGATTTTCAGACAAGACCGGTTTACTTCACGTCTTGGTAAAAATTCAATTTAATTTTATACATAACTAAAAAATTTTAACAAAGAAGGATTATTCGGAATAATGTGTCACTTATTTCTGTGCTGTTGTTGAACCAGCATGCTTCCCTACCTAGCACTGAGTCGAGCTCTACCAGTTTGATAGAAGCCACCGTGTGCGGTCTTCGTGATTTTAAAGCAAGGACTCAACAGGAGAACTCCAATACTTGGCCTGCCATTACTAGCGGTCTCATTTCACTAGGAGGACATTGCGATCATGACCAGTTTTTAAAGTGCCCTAGCCGCTTTTATCGAACGCGACAGATCTTCGGTCGGCCGGGATTCGAACTTACTGCCTTCCGATAACAAGCATGACGCCCTAACTAACCAGACCACTGCGACCCTATTTTCTGTGCTGCATGACAGCAGCAGAAGAGTCTGCTAATAAGAAACAGTACCATCGTGTTTCACCAACCAGGACCGTGCGCGAAGTTATGTTGCACTTGCAGTCAAATTGGGAATAGAAGAAGCAAGAAGTGACTGCCGAAGACATGAATATTTCAAGAGAAGAATGGCTCAATCTGTTAGGTCAGTTCAAGAATAGCAGATGCCAATCTGAGCTGGACTACGGAGTATGCCTTCTGCTTACCGGGGCATCGGCACTTACAGAGACTGAACAACGCATGGACCAATGATAAAAGTTCGATAAAGGAATATCTACGATTATAATATATACAAAAAACTAATCATTAATAAGCCATTAAATACTCGCGACGATAGGGGGAGGCTATTCTAGTATCCCAGCTGAACATTTCAGAAATCCTGCAACCCTACGTATGGGATATTGTCTTTTTATTAATGTGGTGCAGAACAGTGAATGGTCTCGACGTACTTAGTCAATAATGGATCCGAATTATGAGACAACTGATTGTGTTTAGCGGTCGATACACACTGGTAGCCAAACATGTACTGCAATGACTTATCTAATCAATTCTGACGTATTCCTGGACAAAGCTACAGTGGCTATGTAGCTTCACGCCGCTTCCCGGGAAGGTCAGCAAAGTGAAGCATCATTGGCCACGAGCAGTGATTGGAAGGATGACCAAATTAACTCCATCATTGGGTTGCCGGAGCTCCGTGAGTTGGGGACATGTTCACGTTAATGTGTGACGTTCAAAGCCCTTCCTGTGTTGCGGCGTGGATGCGGAGAAGAGGGTGCCAGCTCAGGTATGACCTCATCTCTTGGCCGTGGGTCACAATAATGAGGCAATTGGGGTGACGGGCCAGTATTCGAAACCCATTAACCTAAAGGTACAGCCCGGGGCTGGCACGCACCGCTGTATATGCATGTGTTACTAGATATGTGCAACTAAAGAAATATTACTTTTCAAGATATTTGAAACTTGATTATTTTCAGTTATTAAAACATCAAAATACTTTTTTAAAAATTTTTTCACAGTAATTTTTTTCTAAACAAATATACAGACTAGTCATATATACACAGAAAAGTGTGAAAAAATAAAATGCGAGTTTTATTTGTTTCCGCCTGTCGGTTTGCATTCTTTCTATAAAGATTTCCCAAAGTTATTTCTCTGCCTATAGAAATGTCTGAATAGACGGAGATTTTAAAGTTTCACTTTCTCCAACGACGCATATACACAAAAAGGAAACCTATTGTATCCTTCATCTTCACCATCACTGCCACCAATGTTCGTGGGTTTTGCGCGCCCTACATTCTCCCCTCTTTTATTCAGAATTTCTCGAAAATAGAAGTAGGACTGTAGCTGTAAATATGGCTTTTTCACGACAGAATTTATAAAGTTTTTCTCGGAATCTTCAAAAATACTTCCTCAAATAAAATGAAAAATAGACATTCAGTTATTTCTACCTTTCAGTGAAAACTTATTTTTAATCCGACTTTCATTCATTCCTTCTCATGCTGTTGTAACGAAGCGACAAATTAATCGTTTTGCAGCTAATTCAATAAAAGAACTAAAGGGCTCATCGTAATTAGATCACACTCTTTGGATAGGAGTTCTTGGGTTCGAATGCTATAGAAATCATATATATATTATTTAAAATGTCCTTAATTTTCTTACCATGTTAAAACAAAACGGTATTATAAAATGATGTTTTAAGCGGATTACGCATTTAGTTATAATTACATGTGAGATACTAAAATTCAAAATTATTTGTTTTTATAAGGGTTATACTGGCACAGTCCATAAATCAGTAAGAGGGGAAATTTTTTACTTCATAAGTAACAGACAGAGTACATAGTAAAATACGGATTATAAACTGTGTAACGGAAAGAATCAATGTCTTTTATCTAATGATTTAAATCCATTCACGTTTAAAAAAAGAAATTATTATAATAGCGCGCAAAAGACAACAAATCATTGAAAAAATTCGTGATTATTACATAATTCGATAGCAATTATCATTATGAATTACAAGAGCACCAACTTGATTTTTTCATATAAATATTTTACAAATCCTTATAAATAAATCAAATTTACAACACAGATAAAAAAAATTATGAAAAAAGAAATGAAAATCTTTTATTAAGAAAAATTTCCCAAATCAAAAATACTTTCTTTTTAATCATCGTTAACACTTTTTTAACAGTTTAAAAGAGAGATCCCTCTATAAACAACTCACTCATCCATAACTAAAATATGGTTGCTGGAATATTTTCCAGCCAAGTTTAGCGCAATAATTACTTTTCTTAAATAGCTGCAAGGGCGTGTTCTCAGCTTACAAAACTTATAACAGTTATTTTGACCTCTGATAATTTTCAGCCAATCTTCCTAAAAATAATGAACTCTTACGGCATACATGAGAAGACTATAAAATCCATTTTCAAAAACATGTAAAAAATTAATTTATTGCAAACAATTAAAATAACTAATAGAATCTGCATCACAAATTTTTTAAAACAAAATGTTGAATATCCGCTTTCTCATGATTAATTTTTAATTGTAAAAAATGGTTCTTAAGCCATTTTTTTAAAAAAAAAAAAAAAAAAAAAAAAAAAGAATATTAATAATAGATCGTGGCTTTTAACTAATAAATTTACGTTCTCATTTAAGTTAAAAAAAATAATATTTTCAAAAATTTCCCTTTCAATTATTGAAATGTAATAAAAGAATCATTAAAAGGATTTGTAGCAAAAGAATGAATGGTAATGTTCCAAAAATATCATAAAAATATAAGAAATGAAAAATGAAAGGCAAACGATAATGTAAAACGAGGGAAAATATAAAGTAACAAAATTTTGACATTTGAATGTCCGTTGGCAACAGAGCAACATTGTAAATGACTGTAATGTCGGTCCCAGACCATTTAAAAGTGCAATTACATTCCAGACCAAAATGACGTCACACTCAATTACTCATTCAGAGGAAAGGATGACCGAGAGCAAGGGACAACATTATCATTAGGTATTTATTGAGTACATTAAAATCACCAGCATGTAAAATATTTGTCAAGCAGTTTTACAACTTTCCTCTAATTGTTGATGCTTTCTGATTTGAGAGAATTTTACAAATGCAGAAAGATCGTAACAAAAACAGGCAATAAATTTCCGATAAATTTTCGAAATGGCGAAGTGCGTCAATTTATTGTCACGTAATGGAATTCGATGCAGAATTTAAATATTTTTCTCAAATGAAATATAAAAAACCCGTCATGAAAGTAATGCCCTTTTTTTAACTAATGTGAAATGAAATTTTTTTAAAGATTCTTTTGTAAACTTAATTTTTAATTTCGATGAAATAATAAAAAGAAATTTCTGATAGAACAGATATTATCTTTGTTCCTTTTTTTTATGTATTCATACGTTTCACGAGTTTAAAATAAAAGAACATTTTCAATCATTATTCCTTCATATCAACGAAATCAAAAATGAATTCAACAATTAATATTTTGACATAAAATATAGAAACAACAATTTAGTAAATACAGAAAATTTGAAAATTTCAATTTCAAAAAAAAAATAATAATAATAATAATAATAATAAAATATTTCAGTTAATAAACTCTTTTTAATGATTAATGCCCGTTCTCTAACTTAAGTGATTTAATCTATTTTCAGAAAAATAGATTAAATCACTTAAATTAGTAAATTATTCTAGAATATTCGACATAATAGCCTCCTTTAAACTAACAAACAATGCTGAAAATAGTAATTTATCCTCTATTTTAAAACCTAACATCTTTTTTGTTAAAGAATTCATATTCTTTACGCATAATCTAAAATATCGAAATAAGCAAACGTGAGGATCCTATGACGTCATAGGAAAGTATCCAATTATTAATTTAAAATTCTATTAGTTAATGAAATTTTTAAAAATTATAACTGCCCTTGCCGATTTAAACTAACCATATAGTTGATGTTTAGTCTTGTCTTTTTCATTATGCTTTTTCTGGTGCTCTATTCTCAACGTGTTAATAGCTTGGATCAATGAAAAAACGGCTTCTTAAACGGATGCTTTGGTCCTTATATAAGAAATCGTTTTATTAACAAAATGAACTTCGACACTAATTTAAGACATTCGATAAACGAGAGGGTTTTTTCATACAAAGACTTGTGGATGTTGAAATCAATGTGGCTTCAGAGGTGAAGTATCTGGGCATGTATTTAGACCAAAAACTCGCCTCGGATAAGCACATTGATGATAGAATTAACCAAGCAAAGAGAAGTATTATGATTTGCAGGCGAATTCCTGGTTAAAACTGGGGTTTATGATGTTTTGGATGTACACAGCTATTGTTAGGCCCATTTTCACATATGCCTGTGTGATCTGGTGACGTAAGGTGGAACAGAAGACTGTGATTAACACACTAGGAGGTCTACAAAGTCTGGCCTGTCTCTGCATCACAAGAGCAATGTCCACCGTGCCAACCAGAGCATTGGAAGTTATGTTGGATCTGACTCCCTTAAACATCTTCATCTGCAGCACTGCCAGAATGACTGCATGCAGAATAAAGTTACAAAACCAATGGTATGACCAGCCTGTTGCGAAAGCGCACAGGGGTATTACCGGGAAAATTCAAGATCCTACTTTCTTAATGCCTTCGGACATCATGGAAAAATCATACATGTTTGAAAGGACATTTGAAAGAGTTTTTCTAACTAGAGATGAATGGGACAACAACATGTTCGAAACTAAAACAGGAGATCTAATCTGGTACACAGATGGATCACTGAAAAACAGCCTCTCAGGACTGGGAGTATTTGGCGTGTCACCTAGGACAAGCTAATTTGTAAGCCTTGGGCGATACGCTACGGTCTTCCAGGCGGAAGTTTTGGCCATTATCCACTGTCTGCGACTAAACAAGAGGAAGGGCTACCATGGTAAGAGGATTCTCATTTTAAGTGACAGTCAAGCCGCTTTAAAAGTGCTCAATTCTTTTGAAATCAAAACTAAAATGATTTTGGAATGCAGAAACTTTCTTACAGAACTGGCAACTAGAAACAAGGTGATCATTGTATGGGTGCCAGGGTACAAAAGTATCGGAGGTAATAAAAGGGCTGATGAACTTACTAAACAAGGATCGTCTTTTGTTCCCATCGGTACAAAACCTTTTTGTGGGATCAATTTAAAGACCGCAAAAACCAATGTTCTTAGATGGGAAAAACAGAAGATGTATGAAGCTTGGCTTAACACTCCTGGTCAAACCAACGCTAAAAGTATGATCTGTGGATCATCAGCGAGGATTGCCTCTGAAATTCTAAGATGCTCTACGCAGAAGATACGTTTAATGGTAGGCATCATAACTGGGCACTACTATTTCAGAAAACACATCCATAAAATGGGACTGTTTCATCAAGACCCTATCTGCAGGAAATGTCATATGCAAGAGGAAACGGCCAAGCATATCATTTACGAATGCGAGGCCCTTGTCCTCCCTAGATTAACTTCTTTAGGCACCATCCATACTAGAGAGCTACACCTAGACTCCAGTAAAGGGTTATCGGGCTTTATTAATAAAGTGAGTGACCCGAGCAACTGGAACTGAACTAGGAAACATTGTGTTTGGAGTTAACAGTACAAAATGCTGATAAAAGTAGAGGTACCCAATGACATATAAACCCAATTTTAAGAAGAAGAAGACATTCGATGGTGAACTTCGCCTTGTTTGCTGCCAGGAGCAAATTCGTCGACAAGTAGGTTTTACGACGTCGTCTCAATATGATGTCGTAACTAATTATGTGCGACGTAGATGAAACGTTATCTGATGTCATGGATGTTTTAACCAATCAGAATAAAAAAAAAAGTGGCGTAGTCACAGGATCTCAAATGGAAGGAACGAAGCAGCCATTTTACGCTTAATAAGGTCAGGTAATATCAAATAAACCAATATATAGAAAAGAATGGTCTCAAGCTAAAAAAATCCCGATCTTTGGTTTGAAAAATCATGGGGTCGATTCCAGTTACAGTTGAACAACAGGAGATGAAAGTATCATTCTATGAATGGTAAAACATATGAAAATTTTGATAAACTATTCGAACACAAATCCCTTCTGTTATTTTGAATGATAGTGAGTCATATTCATGTTTCACAATCTTCGAAACTTTCAAACATTCACTCAAAAAAAAAAAAAAAAAAAAAAAAAAAATGAATACGGAAAGCAGAAACACAACTGTGTTATAAAATCGAACGTGGCATCTTCTAATATGAACCATGCAGTTCAGTCACTGAAAAGAAGTTAAATCGGATATGGAATACGCCAGCCCATCTATCAGGGTGTGTGCTTGAGAATCTTCCACACTCCATTGTGTGTCCACACTTGAAGCATTTTAATACAACTCAAGGTGGCTATGTTAAAATGTCCTATAACACAAGATATGCTGTCTATAACAAAAATCCCATCAAAAGATTTCCATTCATCGCTTAATCTGATATCAAATTACAGTGCATGGCTGAAGTAGCCTAGTTGGCATCTGCCATCAAAGACCCACCGAGTACATGCGATATAGGTGCTCGTTAAATCTGTGGAATCAAACATCCTGTAGTCAGTCGTTGAGCAGTAAACATAGGAGTAATGGTCTGCGGAAATTTTCCTCGCCCTCCAGATCAAAGTCAAAATTGAGGGAGTGGATATTCTGGTGGTGCCTTATCGAAGTCCTTTCACCTTCGTGACGCTTTCGTTAATACGAAAGACGCACCCTTCTGACTGAATTTCGCATAGCCATCGACTAGCGAGCATGGCTCGCCCAAGTCCCATAAATAATAGCAACCTAATAATAAATTACAGTGTATATATGTGCATAAACTTGGTCAATTCCACATTGCCTCATAAAACAATCGATTTAAATGCGGCTCACAGGTTATCGACCACTTCACTTCCTCTTGAGAATAATTTAAATTCCGTGGACGCAATATTCAAAATCAAATTTGCGATAAAAGCTCAACGAATGAGGAAGAAGTTTCATCAGTGACGTCACAGACATTCATTCTAACTTAAATTATAACTATATCAATCGTCCAATCATATGAAAAGAATGGATTGTACATGGGAAGGTTAATGACAAGATCGCAGAGATTCTAACAGAAAATATAAAACACAAGCAACAAAAAAAAACAGTAGCCCTCCCCCCCCTCTATAACACGGTATATTAGTTCCGCGTTATAGGAAAACGCGCTCCTATGACCTCGTATATCACGTTATGTTATTCACGTTTGACTCGTTTTCTCGTTAATGGGGAGTTAAATCGAATATTAAGGTAAAACTATGTTATGAACGAAATGTGAACATTTTATTAAAATCAAAACACGAACATTTTAGATTTTTTTAAAAAAAAAAACTTATACAAATGTAGCTAAAAAACAGTTCATCGGTCAAATAATTCCAAAAACAATTTTATTGCATGTTTGTTCGCTGTAGGAGCTGTCTCCAATAACGTTCAATCGCGACCTCTTTTTTTCGGCAGAATGTTCAAACATCAACAATATAATTTAATTGTATAACAACACAAGTGACACAATGTGTTAGCGAACGCGAAATGGATTGTGAACTGTACAAATCATTATAAATTTCGCAATAAAACAGAACACTGACAAGACATATCATTTAAAACCACGTATTGGATAGCATAACCACAAATAGCTGCGCGTGTTTCTTTTCAAAGAATTTTCGTAGCTGACGTGAATTAATGAAGGAAAAGCCAGAGTCGCTCAATAAAGACAGGTATCAAACCTGGAATCGGTCAGTAATACGAGTACTAATCGGATTGGGTTAAAGTGAGCTTTCACTGTGATCATTTATGGAAGGTAAAGTATAACTCAATAGTAAAATATAAAGCACAATATGAAAGTTATTTACAATATTAATAATTACTAATTCTTTATTTACAAGAAGCTATATAATTATTTAAACTATGTGGGGGGGCATGCAGTTAAGACAAATATTTTATTTAAAATAATCAAAATTACTTTTTCTCCATTTTTCACTCAAGATAAAACTTAATCAAATAAAACATGAAACAAAAATTTATAAAGTCGTAGAAAACGCGATTTTTCCCCAGAAGTGGGCTACCTCGACGCCGCCCGCATGAAGAAGCGAGAGCAGCTGCGGTGTTGATGAAAAGGGAACCCCCTCTCATTCATAATTTTCTCTTCCATCCGACCGCAGACGAACGACGCGAGACCGTTCCTCAACCCCTATTTATTTACTGCGAAGGGAAAAAGAAAATCGCCGACTTCCGCGGATAAAGGAGCAGGAGATTCGCTTCTTCCTGGACTATTGCAACCGCATGCACAATATTCTGCGGTAGAGAACAGCCCATCAGCCCCATAATTTATATTTTTAATTATGGAGACGAAAAATGTGACATATCTGGTTATCAAAAAGAAAACTAATTGCTCTTAAAAATTACTAATCTAAAATTATCGGAAATTCCAGTGTAGATATCAAAAAAATATTAAAAGATGTCACATATCAAATAAGAATACAGAATTTACTCATGTATTTCCATCAAAAAGCAACAGAAAAAATGTAATAGATTTTTTTATTACATTTTTTCTGTTGCTTTTTGATCGGAAGTAATAAAATATATAACAATATTTTTGTTATATATTTTATTACTTCCGAAAAATATTAAAATTCGGCCTATGTTCGCAATTTTTTAAGCAATTGTATAATACAACAATTTTCAAGGTGCCCATATAAATATAATTTCATTAAAAAAATCAATAACGAAACATTAAATTCAATTTTTAAATGAGGTGAATAAATTTTGTCCGACTAATTTTATAATCAATATTACCCTGACAGTGGATATAAGGGAATGTTCTACGCATCTCATTCCCCCCAACTCAAAACAACAGAGTTTGACTAAGGCGGAGGCAAACGGGGCAGTTGCCCCGAACCCCCACATTAGTGGCGACCCCCAAAAGTGTACCTTTTCTAATTATAAAGTATTTTTGTCAAATTTTGGGTCCTCAGATGTGCTGTTTCCTTTTTAATATGATAGAAAAAATCAAAAATTGACATTTCTTCTGACCATTACAGATATTTTCGGTTCTAGCCAATTTTTTTATCTATAATGAGGTGAAGGATTTAAATGCCCCCATAAAAATCGGTTCTTCATTACTGAAGTAGTGAAGAAATAGGGGCTTCCAAAAAATATTTTTGCCCGGGGTCCCAATCAGGATAAGTTGGGAACAACAGTAGCTTGGTTTGTCACTCAACTGTTATTTCATGCACTCGAAAGCTCAAACCTACAAATCAAAGTGGATTCAGAAAAACTGCAAACATCCGTGCCGAAAGTGGGATACGAACCCAAGCTGTTAAATGGAACCTTAAAACGCTAAGCGTACGAATGCCATATCAGCACTCTACCTCAGAGCAACCTCAAATCGCGGTGAATGCAATTCTTCATATAGAAAATAAATCTATGATAAAAAATTAGACACGAATAAATTCATTCATTTTGACAATTCGAACAAAGAGTCCTTGATTGGAGACAAACATTCGACACATGACAAACCCATCAAGATTCTGAATTTCATAACTATCAATATAACTACAAAATAGCTTAAGGTGCGTAAATCGTTTTAATGTACACCGTAAGCAGGAGAATTGCATAAGAATTGCTGAGATTTCAGAACACACGTTGAATCTGTGGGAAAACTAATCATATCGCAATGTCAAGCGACATACAGAAACATCATTGAGACTTCAACAACCCACTTACAATCAATTTTGTATAATCAAGTTTGAAGTTGACAAAATTGTATTCCCAATAGAATACCCTACAATTTAGGCTAAATTGGTTGTGAGGGCGCGCCAGTCAGGGAGACAAGCGGAAGCGTGGGCGAGGAGGAGAAGGAAGAGAGGATTGGTACGGAGAAGGGGAAGGAGACTCTCGAACAATATATATATGTATCAAAAATTTATGTTTTAGTGTTGAATGTTTGTGTTTGTTAATATTTAATAAATGAGACATCAGAAATCTTGTTAATTTTCATGTTAACATCACCATAGAAGGTTGCAGCTCGGAGACATGACTATGCATCACTCGGCGTCATGTTACATTGGTGTTGTTGCATCAGCATGCTTCCCTGTCTTTAGCCCAGAGATGGGCTCTACCAAATACATAGAAGCAGCCAGGATTAAAGTCTTCGTGATTTTTCAACGGTGGATTTCCAATGCTTGGCCTGTCACTCCCAGAGGTTTCATTTCATTTGAAAGACGCAAAGTTTTAAAGTCTTCCAGCTGTCTTTAGCGAACACGACGGATCTTCGGTTTAGCCGGGATCCAAAATCATTTCCTTCCAATAATGAGAACAACACCTTAACTAACCAGGCCACCGCAACCTCTATTCCAAATTGTAAAAGATGTTCACATGAAATACTTCCAAAAAAATCTGAAAGCAAATCTGGTACCTTAAACTTTGTGTACGATATCACGTGGTGCAACGAAATTTGGATTTATTCATATGAATTCGAAACAAAACAACAATCGACAGTTTGGGTGCTGCTTGAAAGATAATAGAACTAACTATGCATTCTCTTCAGAATAAAGCCAAGATTTGTTGGCTGGATGCAAATATAGAACTTTAAAAGCAATTTTTTTAATCCATCACATCGTTTTGAAAAGACAACACTAACTAACACATACTGTGCGTTTCTAACTAAGAATTATTTGAAAAAGTAACATATTGAATGGATGACTCATTGCCCGTATTTACCGAATTTAGCACCTTACAATTTTATTTCCTCTTTCAGAAATAAAATACACGATTAACGTTTTAACAACTTAATAAGAACTTACAAATGCCATACTTCTATCATGTACCTGTCAAAGTGGTATAATTTTTGATAAATGATTGATACACGAATTCAAAAATGTACTGTTGCTACTAAAGATTTTTTTTTTTTTTTTTTTTTTGCAAAAATGTTTTTTTGGTAAGAATTTCTGTATTACTTTAAAAATTTTATCAATATTTTAATTATATAAATGCATTGTATTAACTAAGACAAACTATATTGACCAATTTAAAAGATTAAATAAAAACCACCAAAAAACATCAGCTAAATGTGAAAAAATTAATTACCATCAACAGAAGTTATATCATATCTTACAATTAAGTTGTAATTTCACAGATTGGCAGTTCTATATAAACGCTTTTATAAACCAATCACTAAAAATAAACGGATTACTCACAAAAAACGTTCATGGGAATGCCGATTTAAATCAACAAAGCTATTTTTCGATAAGGTTATAAAAATCAACAGGAAATTCTCAATGAATCTCAAACTTTTGAGTTACTGTCTCCACAAGGAAGTCAAAGATTCCGATTTCCGAATGGCAACGAAATATCCGCCTGTCGGCCACGACTAAGTAGGTTAATTCATCATCTCAGACGATGGAAAAACGGATTGCTAAACATGGAAGATAATCAAAAATCAATTCTTTCATGAACTCTCGAAAGGATTAATAGACATGCTTCATTATGAATGACGTCAGAAACATAATGCATTTTAGAATCAAATCCAAACGATTTGCACACGTTTGTAAAAGCTCCCGTATAATCGAATATTAAATACAATCTTTTTCAATACTTTTTTTTTTAAAGATTTTATTAACTTTAATCGTCTGTTTAAACTAAAACTAACATTATAGAATAAAAAGGAGAAATAGTTTTTAGCATTTTAGAATGATTTTACTTCGTAATATATGTTATTAGGTTTTTTTTATTATTATGAAAAAAAAATATATTAAAATAGAATATATATGGCTTTTGTAACAGATTATAATTTCTTCATTCAAGGTGACATATAATACGTGTTTTATTAGGATTCTTTAAATACCAATACTTACATTTCTTACACATGGTGTTTATAAAACATAAAATAAAATGATAAAATAATTCTTCTCTTTATTGTGTATAATGATTTCAAACAGTAAAGTTTTTATACCATTAAAATAAGAAAAGCATTTAAATTTTAATTAAATTGAATCAAATGCTTGTTGGTGTGCGAAACCTTAAGTTTAATACAGGATTACGACCGAGATACAATGCCTAACTTCTGTTTGCAATAAATTAAGAGAAAATTTTACCCAAATCGAGGGAGGGAAATGACAAAAATGAACCTTAAAAATCTTTGCCTTCGCAAATGATGTAGAAGCTTGATGTCTAGAACTTAAAAATGTCCAATTGAAAACTATAAAGACCTAGAAAAGGAGGCTACGGCAGAGCTACTTCTATTTAACAGGGATAAAACTAAATATGTTGTCATAATTAGAGGATGCGGTTCAGTAAACATAGAGCTGGGTTTCGAACTGAATTTAAATATCTTGGTACAATTATCACCGAAAACACAGGGATAAAAGTTAGACTGGCTGCTGGAAACAGTTGTTACTTTTCAATGATTAAGCTGTTTAAATTTTCTGCACTTTCCAAAAGGTTAAAAATAAAAATATATAAAACTACAATAGACCTACTGTAACCTACCTAAAAAGAAGAAAAACTGCTTTTGAAAGAAAGATTTTAAAGGATAATATATGGACCCATTAGGGTTGGATATATGTTCAGTCATTCAGAAATAAGTAATCTCTACACAGAGAAGGATACGGTAAATATAATAGAAGCAAAAAGAATACAACGGCTCGCTATTTGGAGCGAATAAGTGAGGACAGAAAAATCAACAATGATATTATATAGAGAAAGACTATAGAGCAAGGGAAAGGTTGGACGTCCCTTGATGTCTGGATAAGGTGGAAGAAAAAGATCAAAAATTTCAAGACAAAAGTCAAGAATCAGAAGCTGTTTGGCGAAGGAGGCCGAATTCCTGCATGCATTGCAGTACCGAACAGTTGTAGTACTAATAGTAACTTAATTACATAACAGCCTCTTTCATTTTTCGAAAGAAGTTCTAGAGAAAAATTTTGCATCTTTAACTGTTCAACAAATAAAATCTTCTTTAAAAAAACTATACATTACTTAACCAATTTAACATTTCGCACACGAGAGGTGGGATCCGATGAACTAGAGTAGAGTATATATTTCCGCGGTTTAGTTTCTTAAAAAAATAACATTTGGTATTTTCTTCGATGTTCAAAAATTACTTTGATGTTCATCAAATGCCGGGTACTTTTCCCCATCACCCAAGAATCGAAAATGCATAATAAAAAGAGCGGATGCAAAGAGTTTGACTTCAATATTAATAACTTTATCACTGAATCATTCGTGCATGCATACATACATATATGCGTGCATACATGTATACAAGGATTCGAACCTCATTTCATTTTAGATGACTTTTAAACGAGGTACAATTTCATGTTGCAAAAGCACTTAGAATAAAATTAAGTAACTTTTAAATATCGCTATTTTTCAAAACCGCAATTTTTCTCCGAAAACTGTGCAAGTTTCCCATTTAAAATCACAACATGTGAAAAAGATAACGGATTTTTATCATTAACTTAATATAATTTTTTAACATATTTCTTAATAAATATTTTTATATAGTAGCATACGTATAATTGCTCTAATTTTTAATAATTTTTTTTAATGAAATTTATATATCACTGCAATTAGAAACTTAGATACGCAGCATACAAGAGAAGCTTGTTCTCACACTGATCCAGCAAATTATTCAATAATCATTTTCACAATCTTCAAATGACCTTCATATTCGTGCAGGCATTTTCAAAAAATTCTGAGTCATTTTGTGCTTTTCTTAATGACTTTTTAACGGTATTCTAAATCCCCCAACATATTTCTTTCATCCTTTCCGAAAACCACGTCGAACGCACAAAGGATTGCCTCTCGTCCCCGCAATGCGAAATGCGTGAGAGTTCAAGCATTTCCCTGCAGAAAGGCCATTAAAATCTCCTCCAAAATTGGTCACATGACTGTGTACTGAATGAAAACAAATTTCTTACCAGAAAACAGTCAAAATAGAGAGAAAACATGCAAACATGTAGAGGACACTTACCTAAAAAAGAAAAAAAAAAAAAAACAAAATAAGAGAAACACATTAATTAGAATTTCAACAAAATTTAATGAAATCGGACAGAAACAAAAGCTTCGTTATTTTTTTAATACCGAATAGTTTAGAATAGAGTTTTTTAAACTTCTATACGAAATAATTTTCGTATAGAAGTTTAAAAAACTGTTTAACAAAACGTAACATAGTAAGTTAGAAAATATTAGCTAAAGTATTATATTTTGTATTTTAATAATAATTTACTTTAAAAAATTCTGCTGCTAAACTTATTGCATAAATATATAAAAAAAATAACATATATAAAAAAATAGAAATAAAAACAAAAAATATATATATATAAAAAAAAATAATAAAAAAAAAAAACAAAAAAAACATAAAAAACAAAAAAAAGCAAAGATAATTTTTGTATTCTCAATTACTCAAACGTACTAACTACTAATTTATTAAAAAAATTTATTTCTCTAACAGATAAATTTATAACTCCAAATTTGCATTCTCTCCTGTCGATTTTAACGGGAAACTCAAATTTTAGAGCGCAAAATGGCGCCAGCCAATCAGAGCGAAGCTCACCATACGATTTCTTTCATAATTAACTAACCTTAAAAAATTACTAACAGATTGCACTTGAGCAACTTTTATTTAATTGTAAAATATGGAAAATGAACTTTTAAAAAATATTAAAGTAAATGACATATAATTATTAAACATTAAAAAAAATTAATAGCACCAAACTGATCCATAGTTTAACTCTGATACGAAATAGTTAGCCACGCCCCCTAAGAAAAACTTCCTTTATGCCAGACAGATTTTCAGATATAGTTACAAACATCATTCTAGATCCAGTAGAGGGTCAGGGTCCTAGGACCCAGGAACCTCCAAAACAAGGCCCAGCCGAGCCGAAGTTGCATATAGAAAACTGTTTTGCAGATTATTGCTGTTAAATTCTAATTTAAATAAAAATAAATTTCAAAATAATTTATAATTTATGAATTAAAAAATATTACAGATCTAATCATCTATTATATCCCCTAATTTTCAAAATGAGACAATGTGAAACCTTTAAGCACATGGCACCAAACAGTTTTGAAATCTGATATCAATTCTAAAGGACATTTATTTAAAGCCAACCTCTTCCTCCTAAAGAAATGTTCTCGCATTCACTGTAATTTTACTTCAATTTTATCAGAAGTTTAAAAAAAAAAATTTTAAAAAAAGCGCACGATTAAGTAATTTAATTCTCTTTCTTTCAAACGACTCATAGATACACTAGTATTATCATTTTAATATTTTTTAATTGTACCAATTCAAAAATAAACTGCAATTAAATAGCTTCATTGTGGGATTTTTTCTTTTAACGACAGTTTTTATTGCTCTTTTTTCTGGTAAGCATGTAACTTAAAAACGTAAATTAAGGACTTAGTTCCAGAAGTCTTTACTAACTTTTTGGACTTCTCCAAAACGGGTGGCGGGGATTTTTCTGTTAAAAATTCATTTCAAATTACTTTTCTAAACAATAAAACGAAATAATTGTGCAGCTTTTTTATTTTCCGGGTTTTTATTTATTATTATACGTTTATCCATTCCATTAAATTCTCGTAAACATTCATTAAGTTGTTCCTTTTTCCCCATGCTCAGAGGATTGCAATTTTTTCTGCTAGTCAAAGAGTTGTGATGTAGCAAAGGCGTGCTTCATCGTATTCTAATAGTTTTGCCTTATCACAGTATTAAAAAAATCGATTTTTCAACAATTACAATGTTTTTAGACCAGGAAAACTCAATAAATACAAAAAAGTTGATGATTCTACATGAAAAAGAAATTAAAAGGGCAGTTCAAAAACATTACAGTTCCCAAGGCATTGCGCGAATATCACTTTGCACAGGTGTAGAAGATCTCAAGTTGGTTGGGTTTTTGACTTCTGTTGGTACGCCTGTCGCGGCTTAAAAGTGCTTTGACAAAACGTGTAAAAGAGCCGAATCTCATTTTATAAGATATTTTAATATCCCTTTTGTAAAGCTCTTATCTGTAACATTTAAGCCCAAGGTGATTATCAGCCATAGTCACAGTTAATAGATAAACAGCTGCTGTCACGTGTCCCAAAAGAGAGAACTGTGAAAAATGTCAAGCACGCGCAACATCTATTTCGCATTGTCCAACAGTACAGCTCTGGCTCAAAGAGCGGTATCCTATTACCAGCCTGTGGTGGCCTGGTGGTTACGGAGACATTCTCATCATCGGCAGGTAGTGATCCCGATTTAAATGAAGATCCGTCGTGTTCATTCAAGGCGGTTGGAGTACGTTAAGTAAGTCGTGGTTGCAATGTTCTCCAAGTGAAATGATACCCGTGGGATGATGAGTTATATATCAGTGAATCTTCCAGTTGGTTTGGGCTTCTAAATAAAGATTTCTAACTACCTGCATATGCCTAACTCAACTCTGGGCTTGTAACACGGAAACGTACCGATGCACACTAGGCTACCGTATGCTAAGGGTGGGTATTGGAAGTATACCGAATTTCTAACTTTGCGATAGGGTATTGCCATTGAGAAAAATCACAAAAAATAAATAATGACGAATGCGTTTTAAAATGTTTACAACAGACTTTGATAGTTACATTATCACACAACCTCGGTGTCAACACTCGAAAATATATCTTAATAAACTGGTTTTACTTTGTGCACGTATAAGACTACAAATGACCACTATATCTATCAAAAAGTATGTATAGATTCATTAAAGATTAGTTTCACACAAACTAAATAAAGCAATTGGGCAAGCGTTGTTTATGACAATAATTTGCAGTAAGCACATTCCTGATAGTGCATTAAAATTCCAGCATCGGAATACAGAGCTTCACTTCCCAAAGATAAACTGATAGAAGCACAATTACTGTTTAACACTTGCTCTACCATTTGCACTCACGCTGGCGTGGATTTAATTACCCTTTATTTACACACAATATCAGATACGATCGCACACGCACACTAGACAAAACACCCTCTCAAAGGTGCACCATTAGAGTGAAAGAATGACGTGTTGTAACTATCCCCGTCCCAGAGAAATTCGGATTATTTGATTGATTTTATCGCTCTCAAAAGCCACCAAAGCTTTTTTTCTTACCACTGCACCGACACAAAAGAGTTGCAGGGGCGGAAAAATAGGACTCGCACGTCATTCGAGGCGGCTGCATGTTCTTGTGGACTGGGTAACGTAAGAAGAAAAAGGCTGCATAAACGAACGATTTCGTGCGCATCCGATTACAAGTTCGCACGCGTTTTTGGATGTTAGCCCATAAATGAAGTGAAAGCGAATGAAAGGTTTTTCATTTTTAGCCCGACACACAATTAACTGCGAAACAATATACTAGTTTCCTAAATACAAAAACAGAAGGTTTGAGAAAACGCACCTTATTATTTCCCAAATACAGAAAATCACACAATGAATCTAACTTTGAAAAGAATTTCCTAATCTTGTTTTGCATAATAAGTAAAAAAAAAAAATCCACCTTGATATTTAAACTTTTTTGTCTTAATTCCATTTAATGTTTAACAACATTTGAAGAAAACAACTATGTTTTAAAACGGATTCCGAACTACTATAAGATTCAACACACACCAAGGTGGTGAGAATCTAACCTACAAACTGTTGAATTGAACACTAGCTCTACAAAATTAATTTTCTAATAGTGCTATCCCCTTAAACCGCATTGGACTTTTTTTTAAAATAATATAAGCAAAGGCTCACAGTGGCCTAGTGGTAAGACATCGCTCTTATAAGTAAAAGGTCCTAGGTTTGATCTTTGTTAGGCATGGAATGGACGTTGTATTTCTGTTGTGTTAGTACGCGTTTTCCTCTCAATCGACATTTGGATACGGTCTACAATCTGTGAAAAATTCTCCCGCGGAAGACAACTCACTATATTAACTCCGAAAGGCCTTACAAGAATCTTGGGCTGCTCACAACGCATTGTGTCAAAATTGTATAAATAAAAGAATTCATGTAAAATTCATATGGTTGCATTACACATTTACAATACAATAAATGGTTTAGTTTACTAGTCACTAAATGGGGATTTTTGACAAGCAAGAGTTAATATAAAACCAGTATCGTTTAAAGTGGATTTCTCGTATCACTATATTCATGTAAGAATCGAACACGCGAACAGCTGAAACGAAGACCAGTAACTTATACGGCCGTCAGCCAACTCGACAAAAAAAATAATGAGAATATCAATATACACAAACCAAAATCATTCCCCCCCCCTCCTTTTTAATGTAGTAGATATGAAAATATTCTCGCACTTGTATTTTACCATATCTCCATGTTTATTTGTAGATTGGTTAAAACATTTGGCAGGTCAAAGAGAAGCCAACTCCTGGGAAAAATAAAATTAACTAATGCATGCATTACTAAGCTGATAGAATTCAAAGTCCTATTAAAACAAAAACTAATTCGAATATAATTTTAGTCTACGTAAACGGAACAAATGGATAAGAATCTTGCAATATTAAGGAACATAAATTTATGCGATTCTGTTAAAACATGTAGCTATGTGGAATGGGGCAAATCTTATATTAATTAAAGCATACACCCAGAACATGCATGCCGAAGGCAGACACGCGACTTCCACCTCCCTTCTTTTAACAGAGGCTGGGATCGAACCCGGGACCCTTTGCTCTGAAGAGAGCTGTCCCACCACTAGGAATGGAAAAAGGAATTTTTTTTTTCTACAGATATTTAATATTATGCACACGTCCTAGCTTATTATTACAGCGGAAATCCCTTCATTTAAAATACGTGTGATTTTTCAAACATTTCTAAAGTAGTAAGGAAAATTGGATTTTTTTTTCTTTTTTAAAATTATGATTTGAATATTCTTTTGAATCTATATTTACTATAAAGAAAATTTTCAAAATAACTTCAGGTGAAAAGAATACTGTTCTGTTTCCATTTTTACAGATAGATTTGCTTTCAATTGCAGATGGAAAACATTTTACACAATATTAAATAAATACATATATATTAAAATAAAAAAAATATTTCACTCATTTGTGGCATAATTCATTTTTATAGAAACCTTTTTGTTTTAAATATAATAAAGTTATGCGGCTTCTGAAATATTACCCTCATAATCTATTTTTCGTTCCATAAGTTACGAAGAAACGCTCCATAAACTACGAACTACGAAAAAATTGAAGATATATATAAAACACACAAAATATAATTTTTAAATTACCTAGACGTATATTATTCAACCTGCTATATAATTATCAATAATTTCATTTTAAGTTTTTCTCTTAGAGTAACGACATCGTTTCTGGAGTGTCCAAGGTTACTGCAAGGAATTTTGCGCCCATAGCGTAATTGACTTTCCTTAGATAGTGGGCCGTGTTCATGGGTCGCAAAGGAGAAAGCCTGGAAGCACACACCCAACAAACGTTCGTGCACAAGGTACAAACACTGCATTCATCTCCCGTAGTTTCGCAGGGATCGAACTTGAGAGTTTTTGCTCGATCTTTGAGTTGGAGCGCGGTGGCCTGGTTTGGGTAGAGCGTCGTTCTCATTATCGGAATGTAGTGAGTTTGAAACTCGACTCAACAGAAGATCCGTCGTGTTGATTAAAGTCAATTAAGTCACGTTTAATAGGTCGTGGTCGCAATGCCCTCCAAGTGAAACGATACCTTTAGGGGTGGAAAGCCGAATCCTGGGAATCTTCTCCTTGGTCCATGCTTCAAAATCACGAAGACTCTATCCGGCTGCTTCTATTTAACTGGTAGAGCCCAATGCATTGCTGAGTAGAGGGAAGCAAGCTGATGCTGCATCCGCAACAACAGTATTTGAGCTTAAAATCACTATCACGGAATAAAATATAAAATGTAACAAATCACAAACATGACGAATTTTTAACTTTGTCACAAGAGGTGACAGCTTTTGATTGCAGTTGGTGTATTAAATATTACAAAAATGCACATAACAAAAATAAAGATGCTGTAGTTGAATGCCGTCAATTTTAGAAGTCACTTTCGACGTTTCCCTTTTTTTTTCTTTCCAGCTTTCTCCTTCGTTGAAAACCAGAAAATAGATAAGGTAAAAAGGTTAATGAGCGAAAGGAAGCGACATAAAATAAACAGGAACACCCGACAACGCAGAACCATTCACCAAGTCGCAAAAGAAAGGAAAATAAAAGGGTGTCTTGACCTCCATTGGCGCCAACCACACGCTTCCAATTCTCGCTCATCTCCAGAATGGAGGAGGAAGACGCTTTCTCATTTTCCCGCCAAGACGTTAGCTTGGAACACTCAGCCACCAAATAAAAATACAGACCACACCTCCAGGGGGTTACTTTAAAACAAAATCGATTACAACTAACCATATATATATATTTTTAAGATTACAATTCATTTAATTAGAATTATGATTAAGATAATAGGAAAATTAGCAACAATTTAGGATTTAATTTGAATGGAATAATTAATTCAATTTAGGCCCTCTAATGAGAGGCCCCTAAATTGAATGGAAAGTTTATTTCACGTTGTCAATCGAATAGAAAGTTAGATGTAAAGCAGAGGAGGGCCCCAAACAAGTTTTTATCCCAGGCCACAGTTAGGCTAAGTAGAGGCATGACTCCAGCTACAAAATACTTTTGTTGAGTCGCAATGGATAGCGGTCTATAAATAATTTAATAAGAAAAAATAACTGAAAATAGGATTGAAACAATTAGCAAATGAAATTTTATGAAAATTAGTTTTTTATTAACTAATTTTAATTTTTTGATTATCTTCATATAAATATTAAATTGTTAAAATATTCACTAAATGATTTTTAGTATCATAATGCTAACTTTTTACTGAATTTTGCTCAAAATATTATTTCAATTTACATTTATAACCAAGTTTTTTTAGTTTTTAATGTAAATTGTATAAAATTTAGATCGCTCGATAGGCATTTTTCTGAACGAAAAAGCTGGATTTGAAAAAAATAATAATAGTTTAAAATATTCAACCATAAATTTTTTGGTACTTAGTACATTAAATTTCATTAAACTAGAATTTATTCAATTTTATTCAATTAAAAAATGCAAAATTATCTTTAATAAACATAATTTTTTCATTATTTTTACGCTTAATTAAATCACAATTCTTAACTTACTAATTGACTGTTACAATGACGATTGTAATTTAAACACAATTTTTTTTAAATAATCTAACATAATTTAAAATATAATGATAAAAATATTTAAAGAAAACCAACGAATTCTAGTATAGTTCACGAGGAAACAAATCAACCTTTAAAAACCATACATTACAAAATTTAAAAAAAAAAAAAAAAAAAAAAAAACGGACTGCCATCAAAATAGAAAACTGAAACTACAAGACTCGCCCATCCCCACCCTCAGTGCCTTCGGATAAGAAATTCAAAACTCAAGTTTTGTTGCCACACCGCCATCCATATTATCCACTAGCCATTTCCGGGACTTCCTCCTTTTGTGAAATCTAAGATGAATGTTTTCCGATTCCGAAATCGCCAGTCATGCATTGTGAGGATAATCCTTACGTCATCAGCGGTTTTTTGCGCAGAAAGGAATTCACAGATTAAAGAAAAAAGGTTGTCATCATCATCTGAGGATTGATTTGAATTGTTTCGTTTAGCATGGAAGAATTGCATTCCAAATTATTGTTCTAATAATACTTCAAGTGTGCCTTTTTTCGGCCAATCAAAACCATTCAACAGTTAACTGCCTCATAATTTTCAGCGAGTCAGATAACATGGTCAGTACCCGAACTGGCAATCTGTGGCATAAAGCCACACCAGCGGAGAAATATAAGATACCCTCATAATACGATGAATTAAGGTCAGGTTACGAACCAGCAACCTCCCGATCACAACAGCAACATTATTTCTAACCCTGGCTCTGATTTAGTAAACAATGCAGAAATTTTAACACGTGGGCAGATTATAAAATTTATTAGAAGACATCAGCGATCTCCGTCGAGGACATTTTTCTTGCAAAAAGCATTTGATAATCCCTCTTTTTTTCATTTACCATTAATCTTAATTGTAATTAACTTCAAGTTCCAGTTGGCATGCGCAATAAATGATAGTTGAGCGATAAATCAACTAATCATAATCATATATAATCAATTCCAGATCTACTTAGAGTAAGTTATATGTAGCTTTATATAGAATTTAGAATTTTTAAATCATCATTATTTTTTTATTAACATCTAATTATTTGAATTGGTAAGAATTAATTTTGTTTTCAAAACAAGGAAAACGTTAATATTTCCTTTAAAAAATGATTCAATATTTTTTTAATTAAGAATTTCCTTTAAAATACTCAAATGAGGTTTAAAAAAAACATCACTTAATTTACGTGTTATATTCTTTTTCGTTCAATTGTCATTTTTTTAACATAAAGATTTATAAAGACCGAGGACTTACAGTCTAATGTGTTCCATTGAGAAAGGGATCGTTCTCGCGACCGGGAAATAATAAGTTCGAATCCCGACTAAACTAAAACTCGTGTTCATTAAAGGCAACCGGAGCACGTAAAATGGATCATGATCGCTATGTCCTCCATGTGAAATGTTGCTTCTGTGGGTGGCAGGTCTGGAGCTCTCCAGCTTGGTCTCTACTTCGAAATTACAAAGGCCCACCCACTGAGTAATACACTCGACATTTTAACCCTGTGCGCCGAAACAGTGAAACTTATTGGCATCACATCAAATTAACCGGTCCTTTGAAAAGAACATTAAAATAGCAACTGCAATAGAAACATAAATAATTGCTGAAAATTGATCGATACCCTTAGAAAGATAACATACATAG
Organism: Latrodectus elegans; assembly: GCA_030067965.1. Taxonomy (NCBI): domain Eukaryota; kingdom Metazoa; phylum Arthropoda; class Arachnida; order Araneae; family Theridiidae; genus Latrodectus; species Latrodectus elegans. Next base: position 124,690,802 of record CM057813.1, read on the forward strand.
TCCGCCTATTAGAAAGCTAAGAACTAAAAGAATTATATGTTCAAAATTGTTTTACATCTGTGTTGAAACAGAAAGTAACAAGCATGTGTCCTTCGCGTTTTTTGCACGGCATTTGGCCCACAGTAGGCCGAGGATTGTTGTGATCGAGCAACCATGCCAAAAAAGGCAACTCTAGCTTTAGAACACCCCCGGGTCCATTGCACACATTTTACTTTTATTGTTCTTTAACCTGGTTCGATTTTTTCTTTTTCCTCTCTTTGGAGGTCATGGAAAACGAGTAGCACGAGTCAAGGTTGTATCCCTCGAGGTCAAGACCTCCCGAGTCATTCATTAGGCGTTCGCAAACTCTTTTCCCCGCTGAAAAAACGCGTCGTCTTAGCGGAGTTCCAATTTAAATGTCACGGTGCAGAGCGCATCAAAGACCCCACAACATATTTAAATGCGATTTGTTTCTCTCTTTGTTTGAGATTCAGTTTGCTTGAGGTTGCACACGGAGCGAAGGATGCACGATCAACATCAGTAGAGCTACAAAAATAAAGAATAAAATAGAAACCTAAACCACTTTTTCAATGAACACTAACTAGTTTTGGCAGTTTCCTTTGATTGGTTTCAGCTGGTTGCTTCATCACTCAGCCGTTTTTGCTTACGAGAATAATTACATAGGACTATTTTAAAGTTGATATAATGAACAAAAATAGGATATGATGCGCCGTTTAAGAGTGGTAAAGAGACCGGAACTTATGCAATTTTTACAATGAATTCCAAACCATTACAAACACCCACACCTAAGATAGAATTCGAACCCATGAACTGTTGAACCAAAACCAAAGAGCTAATCATTCGACTGGCAGCCAGGCGATTTGTTTTGGCATAGAGTAATGAAAACCTTAACGTATGAAGATAGCTGTAGAGAGAGTTTGGCTAGTACCTACTAAATATGTCGTGGTCGCGATGTCTTCCATGCGAAATGATAACCCTGGTGGAGATGCCAGACAGAGGGTCTTCTGCTTCTAAAGTAAGAAGACTACTATTCCGCAGCTTCTATCTAATTGGTACAGCCCAACTCAGGGCTAAGTACAAGGAAGCATGCTGGTACAACAATTATTACCCGTAGAACACAGTCAGATATGAAAAATTATAAATATACTTTTCAAGTTTTATAATTCATCACACAACAATGAATAATAATAGAGTAAAACAATTGTTAACCTTACCTTGGAATATACAAATATGGAGGGCATTAAAGGTATTACAAAATTCTTGCTTTATAATTCTAATGACAATTCTTATTATTTTTTTTAATTACGATAAATTAATATTTGGACATTACTTTTCTTACTCCAATATTTTTAGACAGAAGTTCTGATGTCTAGGACGCTTAACTTGCAATCTCTTTAATAAATCAATCAGTGATACAACGCGGACATCAAGAAAAAATTAATAAACCCTCATAGACTCAAATGAATCACTCGCCAAAGGTATCGCAGAAAAACGAGTGACATAATCACATCAATCCTATCACGTTTGAATGTGGTCCTAGTAAAACATTTCGAGAAATTGCTCATAAGACATCTCATACATTTGATTAATTTAAAAGTTTACATGCACCATTCCAGATGAGAAATGGTTCTAACTTTCAATGGTAATCATTATAGGTCATACCTGTTCACGTAAAAATTAAAAGAAAAACTGCTAGTATAACAATTTGTAGAGAAATATTATAGAATATTTCGTTTAGGGAATAACAGAAAAAGTAATCGCAATGAATCTGTCTCCTCAACTTAAGTAAGAAAAGAATAATATGTGATATTTTCGAACTTCAATGACAATTGAATATCGACAGATTTTGATATGTGTGAATATATATTTGCATATATACACGCACAGATAATGACAAAATGCTTTAACATAAATGGTTTGGTTGTTGCTCATCGGTTATTTTTTGCATATGACTGTTAACTAGGCAGGGACATATGGTTTAAAATGGTTTCAGAACCACACTACAAACATACAAATTTAAGGTGTGATTCGAACCGACGAATTGTTGAACTGTAGGCAAGAGTCTTAACCATTCCTTCCACGTCGATAATTCAGCGTCACAGAAAAGCACTAAAATGATATTTAATACCCTAAAATAAACTACTAAAAAATAATTTTCTAAACATGAATTCTAAAATTCAAAAAGGCCTTTCATATAAATGCGGAACCATAGAAATAAGCAGCATGATCACAAACGGTTCTTCGTGTTTTGGATAAATGTATTTCACTAAGTATTTCATAGAAAATAAACTAACACTCGAACTTTGGAACACTCAACCATCACCAAGAACCCGTAACTTTGAATCGTAGTCATGTGACAAGGTCACATCTGAGCTAGCACCCTCCTCTCCACTTTCACGCCACACCAGCGGAAGGACTTTGGACGTCACATATTAACGTGGACACGTCCCTAACCCACGGACCTCCACCAACCCATTGGGGAAGAGTATGTGGTTACCCTCCCAATCACTGCCGGGGCATATGATGCTTCATTTTGCTGAAAATATTTAAGCCGGCGAGTCCAATCTGACATACATGTCTGTACATGTCGCTGGCAATGTCCAACATTATAGCTGTGATATTTAAGAATAATCTATGTTGACGGAAACATAATCTACATTCAGATTTGTCGGGTGGGTGCTCGGTAATATTCTGGCTTTCTTCCTTTTGATGCGTGAATACGGCCAATTACCTATAAAAAAATGCCGCACAACTTGTCTAGTAGTCAGCGCTTGACTGCTATTAAAGAGCTCTTGGGTTCGAATCCCGGTTCGGGCATGGATGTACTTTATCTATCTATCCTGTCTTTGTTCTTTCCTTGTATGGATGAGGTGTGAATGGTTGCCTACCCTATAAACGGGTACCTATGGCATGTGTGTACTGAAGAAGTCGGATTCCACACCAAAATATGGTTCAGTTGGAAAAGTGGTGCAGCGCACTCCATGTTGCCAGCCTAGCTGGCACACTACAACAACAACACCTATAAAAAATACTCCTGCAAAGAAAATACAAAGTGAATGCAACTTAAACTTCTTGCTGGGTTGGTTTGATTTGGTTTGTTGATCGCTCAACGATCCTTTTTTGATATACGAGGGCCGGTCAGACCCAAATCTTCAGTTTAAAATTAATTCCAAACCACTACAAACATCCAAACCCACGATGGGATTCGAATCTACGAGCTCCTGTAAAGTATACCAGAGCTGTAAACATTTAGACCGGTTGTTGGACTGTCCTTAAAAAGGTGTCTCAACTGCTGTCACTTCGGATCCTGGAGAATCCCGCTGAAGCCGACAGTGACATCAACAAAACCTTACAGCATTTAAAATATGATCTTGTGCTCACCGTGAATGATGGTGAGATAGCCCTCTACGAAGCACAAATTCCCGAGTTCGATTCCAGTCAGATCTGAGCAACGGGTTGTTGTGCTTCTGCATAAGAGTAGGTGCTTGAGAGTTTTCCGGTTTTCTACCTTGCGACAAGAGAATAGCGACCTCTATCAATGAAATATTTCCGAAATACAATTTAAGTGGATTGTCGCGGTGGCCTAGTTGGTAAGGGTGTCGATCTCATTATCGGAAGGTAGTGAGTTCGAATCCCGTATTGACCAAAAACTCGTCGTGCTCGCTGAAGTTAGCTGGGGCATGTTTAAGCTGGGCTTGGGTGTAATGTCCTTCAAGTGAAATACCTCTGAGGGTAACAGGCGAAGTATTGGGGGTCTTCTTTTGGTCCTTGCTTCAAAATCACGAAGACTTCACTCGGCTGCTTTTATGTACCAGGTAGAGCCCAATTCAAGCCTAGGGAAAGGGAAGTATACTTTTGCAACAACGCAATTTAAACATTTCACTGAACAAGCTACGCCAGAACACATCCTTGAGTGCATCCAAACATGATTTATACAACGATCCTTTAATACTGCAAGATTTTGGGGGGGGGGTGTTTTAATGTTATGTTGCAGGTTTCCTTTGGTACTTCTGGCCCTGCAACAACAACACAGTTTAAGTAGAGGACCTTAAAATGCCTTCCAACGATCTTCGGGTATCAGAGACAGAATCCACATCGAAGAGTAAAACATTCTCTTTTTATGGGTCGTTTAAACGACGGTACATATGAAGACCTAAAGTATCAGGAGTTGATTAACGATTTATAATCCCTCCCTATTATGATATTCACCTTTTAACTTACAGAAATAAAACTCAATTCAAGAAATCTAACCAAAACAAATCTCCAAGCAACAGAACAGTTCTATCTGGTGCAACCTCCTAAGTCCGTGACCCTCATCTTTTTTTAGGAAGAGTTGCAAAGATATGAGGAGCGGAAAAAGGAAGATAAAGTGGAGATAGTCCTGTTTATACAACCGAGAGTGCCCTCACGGCGATTATTTTTAGTAGCGCTCTTGAAACTGCTTATTCCTCCTCCGTTTCAGGCCAGAGGACAGAAGATTATTGGAAACAAGTATCTGTTAACATGCTCTGGTAGAGTGATGGATGTTTGAAAAAATATTTTTTACAACAGACTTTGTGCTCACTACATTCAAGTAAGAGAAATTAATCTGTAATTATGCATTTTATTTCTGGCACAGCAGCCAAAAACTGAACGAATCATCTCTCTCTTATCACTAATTTTAATATTCAATACAGAATTTATAGAGGTACTCGGATGGCATCGAAATGTATTAGTACTGTCATGAATTAGTTTGTATTCATCTATTTTATCGAGTCAATATTCCAAATCAAAAAATAAGAAGTGCCACAAATTAACTGGATATCATTTAACGAGCACTGTTTTTTGTAAACTTAATACCTACAGTAGGAAGGACATTAAGGGAGCCCCCCCCCCCCAGACACTTTGGGGGAGAGCCGACGCTCATTTTTATGATCCGCAAACCTAAAAATACACTCTTTTAACCGCCGATTGTCCCTGAAGGTGATCACGAGGCAAATCAACAATTAAAAATTGCTCGTGACACAAAATGCCCACCCGTCTTAAAATGTCTTTTAAAAAAGGGTTGTGGGCTATTGTTTTGTCACTCAACATTACAATAATGCTATACGGTGCCTTTTTCTATACGACGTCTAATTCAACCTATAAACTATGGCGACGCTCATGAAAACAGTACTAAAGAATGCCTGATTATTAAAGTACACTTAAAACAGCTTATTTATGGGAGGTTTCACACATACACATCAAAATATTTCATTCATTAATTTACTAATATGCATTGGTTTAAAAGTTGAATGTTGCGGCTCGTCATATGTGATCTCTTTCCTTCAAACAACACTAAAGCACTGTTTTTTGACATTATATACTGCTATTATAGGGCCAGTTACAGTCGCAGACCTGAATATAGTCTGTGGCGGAATTCAAGTGACAATTTAAAAAATTATTCACAAGGTACGTGACAATGGATAGCTTAACAAATGAAAGCCATTACAAATAATTTAAACATCCATTGTGTTCATCGCTTTGGGAAGATCTTTTACATACATACATTGCAAAACTCTTGATAGAATCATAATTGCTAATAACCAATGTCACACTTATAAATATCATAACAGTGATTAATATTTACGGTTATTATTATAATAAATATGGCATACTGATGAGCTTTGTATATTTACACATCTTATAAATGTCCCAAATAAAAATCAACCCAACAAAAGTGCAGGTAAGAAACATACTTAACATTAAACTAATGTTTTCAGCAATGGCTGAGATCGAACCAGAGGCTTCCTATTCTGGAAAGTGCAAACCAATAACAGGACCTTAAAACTTACGGAGGTCACAAAATATAAACGTGATTCAAGAAAGAATAATATCAGTCAAGAAAAAGCCTTAAAGCTATTATGCCGGCATTGGTATAGTTATTAAACGCTAGTAAAAGGTCCGTTTGTGTCAGGATACACTTCTATGAATAAGTATCAAAATGTAATATTTACAATGTTAAGTAAATAATGAAGTGAAAGGACAAAGTACGTTTACAATGAACTCAGATTCCTTGGAATAAAAGGTCCTATGTTAGATTCCATGTATTATCGAACAATGGAAGATGAATGAATATACGATGCACAGAAAGTAAGTTACACTTGTCGAATCAGAGACTGCATCATTGCGAAAAAATTACGAAGCTTGAGCAGACGATAATTGAATTCCAGTGTTTTCAATAATTGCAACTTCATTCGGTTTTTTGAACTGTTGCTGCGTAATCAAAAAAATGGCGCCTCAGCTACGTTGAAATCTGCGGAACAGTACGTTTTTTATGGGATAACCCTTAACGAGTACTTAAATTCATCGTGAAATATCGGCATGGTATGGGCCATGCGCAAGGTCACGTCCAGCCATTATGAAATGGTGTCAGCAGTTCGAAGATGATCGTACAGAGTTCACCGATGCCGAGAGGCAAGGAAGACCAACAACGATAAGCCCATCGAACATGGTGGAGTGGGTGGAAGGCATTATTCTCACCAATCGCAGAGGGCACGTCGCACGCATTGCGCAAAAGGTGGAAATATCTGTTGCAGTGCTCATTCCATCATCCATTACCAACTGGATTAACGCAAATAGTGCTCACGATGGGTTCTTTATTCTTTGAGTTCCGAACACAAAAGGAGCAAAGTCTGCAGCATCCCTGGAATTCCTTCAAACTCATGGTTCGGAAGGCAATGATTTCTTAAGCCGCATCATTTCAGGTGATGAAACATCACACAAGTGCATCACTTCACACAAGTGTCTATGGAATGCAGACACATATTATCGCATGTGAGAACAAAATCCAAAGTTCCCCCATCAGCAAGTAAAGTCATTGCTACTTTTTTATTTCCCTATTGTGAAGGAAGCAGTACACACCGAGTTTAAGCGGAAGAACACCATTAATGCCGAATCCTACTAAGAAACACTGAGAGGTTTGAGCGAAGCTGTGAAGAATATGCGACGTGGAAAGTTAAGTAAAGGCTCTCACACGACAGTGCAAGTCCTCACGAGGCAAGCACAGCACTAGGACTTGCTTCGCTGTTTAGATTCGGGGGGGGGATGTCTTGAAGCCTCCACCGTACAGCCCCGATCTGGTGTCTTATGACATTCAAGTGCTCAGCAAACTGAAATAGGTGGAAGGCAATTTTCCAACGAGGAGCAGCTTCAGGCAGCTGTTCTAAGCTGACTCAAGGACCAAGGAGTGACTTTCTATCATCAGAGCATCGAACGATTACTGCTACGTTCCGACAAATGTCTACAGCGTCTGGGAGATTATGCAAAGGAATAGTGTGTTGCATGTGTATCATATTCTAATATACAGCGCACTTCTCAATAAAGTGTTTTTGACTCATATTGTTCGAGTTTAATTTATTTTTTGAACGCCCATTGTAAATTGCGTCTTCCTTTATCAAGATGAACATTCAGAAAATTACCAAGTTTTCTGCCAATTAATACGTGAATATGGCCCACTATCCGAAAAGATACCCAAGCCAGCAATAATATGCAATGAATATTTAAAAAAATAAAGCATTGTTCAACGTTAGTTAATCCACTAAAGAAAAATCAAAATATAATCATTGGTTTAAGCTTAAATTTGGTCTGTCACTCAAAATTTATTTTTTGCCCTGTTTAGTCATAAACAGACCAGGACCTACGATTTAAAGTGGATTCCCAACCACTACAAACATCCAAAGTGGGATTCGAACCCAAAAATTGTTGAACCAAATGCAAGAGCGCTAACTACCCGCTAACAGTTCGGCAATATAATCACTAGGTTCACATTCGAAATACTTTAATACAGACCACATTATGTGATGGGGAATTTATAGACGCAATGTAAGCAGCCAATTGTACAGTTTGTATTTTTTACAAGCCGATTAACAATTATTTTTGCACGCCAAGAGCTATAGTTTACTCCAAACTACTACAAAATATACAAGCCCTAATTGAACCGAAGGCCAGAGGCTGGTACGAGCTCACGTTGAATGTTCCAAGATCACAAGAAATATCTAAAAAAGAAAATTGGTTCTCATTCATCCTCTATAAATGGCTGACTCTCACCTAAACTGAATGCCCTCAAAAAACATTTTCACCCAAAAAATTAAATTTTCATTAAATTTTTTTCAGATATCGGTTATAAAATAATGGAATACCACAAAAGTAACCAGATATACAATACGACAATTGTGAATTTTCTTTAAAGATAGCTTCATGAAATAAATAAATTGAACAGCAAAAATTCTCTTTATAATTCGTAAAATAAGAATAACAGCTTAAAAGAGTAGATCCGGTTCCAGGCCATTCAGAACCAGTTCCATTTTTCTTCAAATTTGAGCCCAGCTGATGATTCGAAATAATTAGCAAGTTAATTTTTATCTGATACTTCTATTTTTCATTAAAAAATGAATATCATCCGGCAATATATGGCTGCTTTAAAGGATTCTCTTGTCTACGGTCTTCCCGCGTTTTTGTTAATTTCGCATTCTTTCATAATCTCTCCTCTCTTAACAAGATGACCATTTGATGACTGACTTATTTAAATATCTTGTCTATACCTGGTTTTACATAGAGAGGATTGAATATTAAGATATGAATTATGTTTCATTTTTTAAATGTGTTTCATAAAAATAACTTTTAACAAAAACAAAACATCGCATAGCTCATCTGTGAATGAAGAGAATTATAATGGAAAAATTCATTCGAACTAGATAACAACTTTTTTTCACATTATATAAGGAATATAGGTTTATAGATTACTATATTTAAGTCCACAAATGCCTTAAAAACAAGTTTCATTAATTCTTAAGTTCGCAATAAAATTGAGCATTTCCATGTGATCAATCGCCAAGACATTTTGGAATGATTGCTAACCTTAATTTTCATAATCCGCCTACCCAACAATGTTCAACCACCACTGAAAGTGACCGCGAAACAAATAAACAATTTAAAGAAGCCCAGAAGTCCGCCCACCCCTGACATAAAATGTGGAAAAATAATTCTCACTTTTGTAAAATGGCCGGCTGCAAAGATTTGCACCTTTCAGCATTACAAAGGACTTTAGTGATGGCACCCAGTGGATGTGCCATCCTATCCCGGAGAGAGTTTTCGTGACTTAGAAGCAGGGACCAAGCAGAAGACTCCAAGACTTGGCTTGCCATCTCCAGAGGCATCATTTCATGCGGAGAACATTGCGACTTCGATATAGTTAACATCCCAGCAGCCCTGAGCGAACATGACGGACGAATCTTTGATGGAAAAATTATGATTTCAACTCACTGCCTTCTGATAACGAGAAGAACACCGTGGTCTTATAAATGAGATAAACGAATAAAATAGAAAGGAACACTCACTTTATATTCACCATTTTATTTTAATATTGCAATGAATATTTCAAGGCATAATTACTATTCGCAGCTTCCAGAGAAAAAAAGTGCACCTAACTTTCAAAGAAAAATTATGAATTAAAAAGAGGTAATGATATTTATATTTTATTGAAATTTCTTCTCTCAAAAGCTTATTTTGCACCATTCAGATCGTCGTTTTCATTATTGGACGGTAGTGTGTTCGAATCCCGGTTTAATCAAAGATTCGAGGTGTTCGCTAACGGCGACTAGAGCACTATAAAACTGGACGAAGTTTACTAGAATTTTAAGCAGACCAAGTATTGGGTGTCTTCTGCTTGCTCCCTGCTTCAAAATCACGAAGACTCCGTTCAAATGCTTCAACCTAACAGGTAGAGCCCATCTCAGGATCAGGTACAGGGAAGAGAATGCTGGCTCAACCATTAAATAAGGTCTCGTAATCGTAATCAGCTAAAACCAACCAATCAATGCATTCATTACCTGAAGATTCTTTTGAGTTACGAAGTTCTTTCATTTGTGTGTTCGCATGCATTTCCTATTCACGGCGTACCGGTAAAAAGCGTAAACACACATTGGATAAAACAATAATTTTTTTCCAAAAATCGAAAAAATATATTAATCTTTATTTTATAAAACATATAAAAAGAAAAGGCGTAATATTTTACTTCTACTCCCAAGGGTTACAAGACACTGATAGCGATTTTAAAAGAGAAAAAGAATTTAGCGATTTCGTTCTTGAAGCGAGTACTGTTACTGCTTTAAAATTGATTTTATTGAGCCATAAATGACTTTAGAGTTCGTTCGAATCAGTTAAATGCTATTTATATTAATTATAAACGCAACAAACAAAAATTTCAAAATGAATCATAGTTTATTCTAAATTACTGATATAAATTTCATTCATTCCATTCTGTCAATTTTTATTGAACTTTGGAGAAACATAGGATGGATTAACCGACAAGAAAAAACCATAATATAATAAAATAATGTGCTGACCGATGACGGAGAAGTTAGCGTCCCTAACTACAAAGCAGTAGATCCCGGGTTCGAACTCTTGTTCGGGCATGGATGTTTCGTTTTTTCTTTGTGTATATCTTTTATCTTAGGGGCGAAGAAGGCACACCCACTGAATGCTCCCCCCTACATGAGATGCCATCACTTCGCCCATTATAGAGCTGAATGCGTAAGGGCAGCCGAGCATTAGAAAAAAATGTAATTTAACCTAGATCATGAGTACTTTCAGTATACATTTCATACCATCGATGTGCTTGTGTTTAGTATCTTGGAATTACAAATATAATTAACGGAAGACATTTTTCTGTGCATACGTACAATCACACCGACCAGAAAATAAAAAATAAAAATAATAAATAAATAAATAAATAATAATAATAATAAAAACATTATGATTTTTTTTGCCAACATTAGAAAACTACCCAGCAGTTATCTTTTTAAGGTTTTCCATTTATAACTAGTTTTCTTTTTCAGCAGTTGAAAAAATAATGAATTTAAAGTAACTTCTTAAGTTATTTTTGTAAATGAATAAAGGTACACATTATATTAATGTTCTAAAACATTAACTTAGCCCCACCTCCCAACATTTTTTTAACAGATATTTAATTCTCATTAAATATGCACTGGCGAATCATATGAAAAGTTTTGGAGTCAATTTGGTGTAATTCGTGTCAACATTCCTTGTCGACGAGATTTTGCTAAGTATTCATTTCTGATAACATTTAAGAGAAAAACTGCATTTACACACACACACACACATATATATATATATATATATATGGTTAAATCTTAAATAATAAATGATTCGCATTTCAGTGCAATACTGATAACAGCTAAATGCGTTAGACTGACAGCAACATAAAGATTTATAAAGTTGTAATGATTGAGTTGTAAACACTACCAAATATTACCGCATCATGAAACACAAAAATCAAGACTATTTTTTATTCTGTGGGAAACATTTCTTGGATTTCAAAACACCTACGCATATAGGTGGATTTAGAAAACGTCATTATTTCAAACTGAAAAAAAGGACATTAGCTTCGCTTTTATACTTTAACGTTTTCTGCATTGCCACGGGAGAATAACTGCCTGATTTCCATAAAAATAAAAGAAACGTGGACAGCGCGCGAGCAGACACAGACGTGTTCTCAAAATAGCGTATTCAATTCCCGAGTTGTATTCGCAGCTGCGATATAAAACGGCGAGGGAACCTCCTAATGAGGAAATGGAACTTCCGCGAGCCTCTGTGATGGATTGTCCGGTTCGCGAGACCGCACAACGCCCGCGAAAGAAATCTGTTTCACGTGAATGTAACAGGCGATCAATACATCTTGAAAAATAAACCAGTTGTATTATTTTTCCTACTTTCACAAAATAACTGTGTAACTCCATTTAAATAGCAATTCTTTTGGGGATGCTTTGTGGTATAATAGAGGCTTGTGGTAGCTCACTTTGGCTTAAAAACTGTCGATGAAAAGGGCTACTGCAGCCTTGTGGCAGATGATGCCATTTGAAAAGCAAAGTTTAAGGTTCGATCCCACAACTGTTGAATTAAGCTCAAAGCACTTAGCTTTCTGCCTGTTTTTATGAACAGTTTCAGTGAGTGAGAATTTTCTGGGTTTCCTCCTTCGCTACATGTGAATACGCATACATACATACATACACACCATATATATTTATATATAATCTATGTATATATCTATCTATATTGTTTGTGTCAGAAAACTGTTACACAACAAATATGCAGTAGATACCGTAAAAATTGTCGGACCACCTATTTCCCAAAGTTTAATAATGACTAAATGATTGATTTGAATATCCGTCTTAAGGACTGCATTGGAAACGACAATTCGCTGCAAAAATAATTTGAAGTAAAGAATACATAATTATGACCACGTTCATCTTAATGTTAGACCAATTGAGCACATAAATTGCAATAAAAGCAAATATATTGAATAATGAAATAAATATTATAGAAATACATTCAAATAATAAAAATTGCAGTTCCCAATAATTTCTTTCAGTTAATTCAAAAGTGTCCACAGAGAGATATAAGTGTGCCCAGAAACACTACGTGTCTTTTTACAGTGAGTTACATTATATCCCAACATGCATGCACACAAAACTGCACCAAAAAAGAGTTCAAATATGAGCTGTATTTCATTTCCCACTAGTAATTGCAGAGCTTGTGCGTCATTGATGGAAGCGAGTTGAGCGCTCTGTTCAGATGCCCCGCACCACATTGAATCGGAAAAAGTTGGGAGGGCTTTGCGAACTACTTCATGATAGAATTTCTAAAAATTGCACTTCAAATATCATTTGTATAATGAGCAAACATTCATTTTTGCATGCTTTTACTTTTTCATAATCCTTAAACTCAAAAGTGAATACTTGAAAACCAAACTATGGAAAACCAAAATTTGAAAATTATATATTTTCGTGTTTTATATTGAATAAATACGTGTTTCAGATTCACATTAAATAACTGCATGAAAAATAAAGGCTTATTGAATAATTTGTATCGAAAAATATTTTTTAAAAAAAGCAGATTTCAAGTAAAAAAATTAAAATTTAAGATATTTTTTTCTAATAATATAAAGTTAGTTTTCTGTGATTTCTTAATTCAAAAGATTTAACAGCATCAAAATCGTTTATGAAAGACATCCACACAAAACCATTATTTAAATATCGTTTTCTTAGCAATTTTTTCTAATATTAAAAACTACAACATAATACAGAGTATACATACATCCTCTAACTAATTTTAATACAAATATTTACACTTTACACCACTATATAAGCGACTACATAATCCTTGCTGTTTAAAATAAATTCTGAAATCGAAAATTGGACAATTTAAAACTGAGATGTAAACAATATATATATAGCTTTATAAAAACTCAGAAAATATTTTTTAAAGATTACGAAATCTTACAACATTTAATAAAAATAACTACTCCTTAATAAATGTATTTTATATAAAAATAGGTAAAATTACAATGAATTAATCTCTCAACCCCAGCAGATTTTAAAAAAAATTTTTAATGTAAAAATTAAATTTTATGTATTACTTCAAAAACTAAACGAATGGAAACGTCCAAAAAATAGAAATGTCACATAAATAAATAGCATTACTTTATTATCTTGTAAAGTAGTTTATATTCCTAATGGTAATTAAAGTGAGCAGATAACTAATTAATTGTACGCTGCAGAAACATAACTTCCTTATATCCTTTAGTTTTTGTTATATATACAAATCATATCCACAAAAAATTAAAGTTCAAAATTATTATTTTTCGAAAAGCAATTACACGAAAGAAAAATATCAGGATATTTGTTATGGCTAACACACGTTTCCCTTCAGTTTTGATTACACCGTTCGTATTTAATTGAAGCCCTAAATAAATCAGATTTGAACTCATTCTTAAATAGTTTCTAAAACTGCCATCGATGAGTTGAGTTGAGAAATTGAGAAAAAGATGTCTGCCATCGAATTATTTGTATATCGCAACATATAATTTTAAATAATTAACGCTATTTTTTAGATTTTTGGAAACGATTAATTTTGACCAATACAGTGATTGTGTTTACGCCTTTTCCAATAAGTCTGATAGGATATACAAACGAAAGCAGATGAAAGAAGCCTCCGACTTCAGTATTTAATAACATCGAGATTGAAAGGAATTTGCAAGTGTTTCACTTACTCTATTTGTTTTCGTGATAAAAAAAAAAGCATTTTGAATAAAGCTAATTGAAGAGTAAATAAACATTTTTTACTTCCAAACTGGAAGTTTTTTTCGAAGGACAAGTACATTTCCCCTTACATCGCACGGGCGGTGCGATCTGGGATTCATGGTCAGCCACATCAATGTTTTCAAAATAATAAATAACAAAATTGGCGACGGCATAATTCTTCCTGAGTAAATCTCCATGTAAAAAAAAAAAAAAAAAAAAAAAAAACTTTTATTCCTCATTTTCACATTAAGAAACATTTTATGCTTATTTGATAACTCGCATCAGAAACAAGAATCAATTTAAAGAGAGAATCCTGTTTATGCAAGCTGAATCAACATTTTCCTCAATAAGGAAACAAATCAAAATACCTCAGAGCGCAAATGTAACATTACACAACCTGGTGTTCCACATCCACCGTCAACTTGACCTTGATTGCAGTCAAGGAGAAGAAACAACTTGCCGAGAAATTAATACGGATGAAGTTACAGTTCTCTAGCAACCGCAGCTTTAGTCCAAGAAAAAGAAAAAAAGTGACCGCGTGTATTTCTTTTAAAAGAAAAGTTTCATCGTATTGAGAACAACAAAACGGTAACCTCAGAGTAATTTTGGCGAACTACTGTCGTGGTGTACCAGTTTAACTAATCAAGACACATTTTCCGCTTGGAATATTTACATTCACCATAATTTCCCTAAACTTTCTTCAGGTGATTCCATTCGATAAAACTGAATATGTTTAAATGAATTGTTCTTCATCAGAAACAGCGTGAAACAGGATTGTACGTAGGAAAGATCCAATTACAGCATTCGCTTTCCTGCAAAGACACTGAATCGAGGAAAGAAATTGGTTTCTTTCACGCTCAGAAATACGAAATTTGAAAGACAAAAATCGCGAATGTGCTTTGGATAAGTTCGCAAGGTCAAAATTACTCTTGAGCCGGTTAAAGAAATAAAAACGCAGCAAGCCACAGAGAGGTAAGTTCCCCGTTCATTCCAAGCCACTGTTGAAATATGGGCTGCCCTTCATTCTTAGGCTTGAAGACATTCCGAACCATGCACGAGAACCGGTCACAAGAACTTCAGTATCATACAATCATGCATTTGCAATGCATGAAAAGCCGGTTAATGGCTGAATGTTCGCGTTCCTGACGCATGAGCTGTTGGTCCAGAGTTCGAATCCCGGTGCGGGTGTAAATGTTGCTTTCTGTTTCCTTATCTTTTCTTCTGAGATGATGAATGAATGCGGCCCACCTTACAAACGAGATTGGGGTGGAGTGGAATATGCTGCTTGCCTCCGTGACCAGTTCTATCCGCACCAAGTTCTGTCAGAGTACATACCCCATAATTAAAAGATAGAACTAATTAAGACCAACAACATATCCCTTTTTAGAGCCAAATTATTAAATTGGAGGTGAGTGCCTGGGGCACAGGGAACTCCGTCACCCAAAGTGACAACCATCGTCCCTTACCTCCGTGACTTGCTTCACAGGTGCCCACCAGGTAACGATGGAGAAGCAATTTCCGGATTTGTTGTGGCAAAGGGTTAGTCACCCAGTCCCCACCTATATATATATATATATATATATATATATATATATATATATATATATAGGTGGAAGACATATAGAAGAATATTATACGCACACTATAAGAAACGTGTTAATGCAAGTTAACCCAATTCATTATAATTTGAAAAGGATTAATTTTGTTTATAGCTCCATACACTAGTTCAGTTAATGCATGTGGAGACTGTTTAAATTACATTACGAACACTACAAACCACTTATGGGTGAGATGGGTTGCGAACTTGTTAAACTGAAAAACATACGAACAAAGAAACAAAAACCTGGCTCGAAAAGAACAGAAAAAAAAAGCTTGAAAAAGAACACATTTAAAGGAACTGATTCGAAAACAAAACAATAAAGGGGGAAGAAACGCGTTGCCGAATTTAGTATGCTTGCTTAGTTTTTGTAGACATACAGACCCATCTCAAATCATTACAGGAAAAACAAAATAAAAATCTAAATATAAAGCAAACACTAAAATTCTCAGTATTTAATTTAAAAATCACCACTTTGTTCACCAAATTTTTGTCCAGGGTCGGCTTGAGAAAGGTCACACACCGATGGTATGACATTTTTATCAGGATATTGGTCTCTTGCTAAACTTAAAACAAAAGCCAAGTTTCATTTTTAAATTTAAATTAATAACACATGCTGTAATCATAAAACTGTAGTGCATATTGATTTGAACTCCCAGTATGGATACTTACGCAAGTAATGTAACGTAACTAACTAAATGGAATTTTTCTTGCTTCCAGACTGATATCACGCGTGATTCTTTTTCCTTTTTTAAAATTGCCATTTTAGTGTGACCCCTGAGAATAGAGAAACAATGTAATGCTCATGTATAAAAATAAATGCGCTTCCTTTATTTTTAGTGAGTAAATACTTTTTATTAATGACAAAAAATATATCCATTAAATTTTTTTGCAACTATTTTAACTTAATTCGATTTTTAATTCAGTATTTAAAGTCTTAATAAATGAATTTAAATTTAAAAAAATAATAAGCTAATAATTTATAATTTTCTTAACAAACGATAAATTATCAATTATAAACAATAATTTCAAGTGCAAAAATAATCACTTATTTTTAGAGAAAACCCCATTATATACTTCAAGCTTAAATTCATTTTCCACTAAAACGGTGTTACGCATGATTAGCCATAACACTTGGGTTACCATGGTAACCACTATGTATCCTAATTAATATAATAAAAACATAAACACCGCCGTTAGCCATCTGACCATCTGGGGACATACAACAATTTTAATAAATCACTTTAACAGTACTTGAAAATATTCTTTCCAAGTTAAATGCACATAAAACTAAATAAGGGATGTTCTGAAAGTAAAATATTTTTTAATACTTTTATATACATTTTTGATTTGTAAACTGAACGCAGAATCAGGAAAAATAATTCTCCACATATAATGCAACACTGCCCAGAAAGTATACATTATATAAATTTAAATATTTCTTTTAAGGATTGAAATGGATGTCAATCTTTTAATGTGCACATGAGTAAATATAAAATAAAATTTGATGGTAAAATCTTACACCTCTGATAAGTAACAAAATTTTTATTGCTGTGTCAACAATATAAAAACATAATTCAACTGATACAGAAAATATGAAACTGATTTAGAGAAACTCATATCGAAAATTTAATAAATTCCGCAATTTCTATACCAAAATTCTAACAGCGAACGGCTGTTTTGTTATTGTCGGCACAGATGATGTATAATCCAGGATACCAAATTCTGAATTTTTTTTGGCGATAAAGAAATGTTGCCAAGAAGATGTATTGTGACGTACACAATATTGTATATACTAATTGCCAAAATAGAATTTTCTACATAGTTCTTATAGGTTTCTATACCTATGACGTAATAAAAACCAAGTTACCAGATACATAAGAAAATTCGCCAAAAAATCACGAAACTCAGAATATGGTATCCTGGATTATACAGTATCTGTGCCGTTGTAGTCATATCTAATTTCAAGTAATATCGAACAAGTATAGAAAGCATGATAGAACCAAAATTGATATCAACAATGTGTGTGACATAGTTATATCGCCAAAATTGATATCAAAAAATATTAATAATATTTGAAGAAATATTGTTACACCGATATGCATAAGTGGATAGTTTAAGAAAATAATACAAGAATTTTAGACAAGTCCAGTTGCTGAAAAAAAAAAGAAAATCTCCTAAAAAATAGAAGCATGATAAATCACTTCCATTTATTTAATAATAGTGAAATTCGATACCTTGATCAAAGCTTTAGATTAAGGGACCTAAATCCTTTGAATCTTGGTACTCTTATCAAGAAGTTTAAATAAAGCTGTTTTGCCAAGGCCAACGAGCTCTTTAAAAATCTAATTGTATGTTTCAGAAACGTTATTGCTTTAAGATTTAAACATTCATGTGAAATGGTACGCTGTGGTACTTGAAATTTTACTAAAGATTCTCTAAATTACAATAACTTTCCAGATATGTTCATCCGTAAATTCTAAACATCAGAAAAATGAATATTTGTTCATTTAACTGCACCTGAAAAAGAAAGCAGTGAACACAAAAATACTCACATTTTTTTTAATTATCCCCATGACCAATGATCGACTTAACCCAATTGGGAACAGGGAAAAAACTTCTTTTCGATTTGGGATATGCATCAACTGCCCCTGCCTCAGTCAGGCTCTGACCTTCTACAAGTTCCCCAAGTCTTGAAGCTCTTCCCCTTAACCAGAAGAACTACGCCCATTACGGCAGATAAAAAAAATAGTTTCTGAAAAGGGGATCATCGTCGCAGCATACCATTGAACTGTATTTTAAATTATCAAGAGTGATAATTCTTGGTACTCTCACAAGTAATATACAAAACAGATCTTGACTTAAAAACGGCACACTGTAAAGTAGTGAAAATATTAAACAGCATAAAAAGAATTAAATCTTAATATCTATAAAAGTTTTTGGACATAAAGGATAATCTATTTGAAACTTAGTTTAAAATTGATTCATTAATAATAATCCATGAATAAAATAGATATGAAATCCACAAATTGATGGACTGAAGACTAGAGTGCTAACCACAGAGCGACCATCTCGGCTCATAACTGCTTACCACACATAATTGAATTTGCTGCCTACTATTTTTTTTCCATCCTTATACTGATACAAAAACAGTACGATCCATGGAGTCCTTATAAAGTTCAATATTCGGGGTCTACATAAAAAAACGACTTGTTATTTTTACCAAGCTGATTTAAAAGACAATGAACTTTGAGTTACCAATTCGATTTCCACGTTACTACCTTTGACAATAATCCACATAACAAATATTTCTCAGTAACAAAATTTACAACAAATCCAGTTTTAAAAGAACCTTTTCATAAAAAGACTGCCTGCAAAATTTATATATTTTTAGTAATAACTCAGTTTTATTCCTTACATACATGCACATGTACAAAAATGTTTTGTTTGAATTTCTATGTTTCAATAAATAAGTTTTGGCTGGGGAAAAAGTATATGCATCGACTACTATTACATTAAATACCTTTTGTACTGTATATCATTCTAATGACATAAATTTTAAAGTTTTGGAGCTACAAAATGTGTTGAGTGTGGATATAATGTTGAATTAATAATACAGGAATATATAAGAGATCTCACTTATCTTATAAATATGAATATAAAATTCAATTTCATTTCAAATTAAAAAAGCAAAATCCTTATGTTAAACGTAATTCTCTAAATATTATTCAACATTTTAACAGTAAATTCACAGAAATTTTAAAGTCAAAATCAAATTTATTGGCAGTTTATATTTTATAAAATAGAGAAATTATAACAGCTCTAATAACAATTTTAAAATCAAATGTTTGCTTAACACATAAAATTGAATATAGTGAATAAATATGCATGGTGAAATGGAGCATAAAGCATAACTGCATATGAATAAATTTATGGTACATAGTTTTATTTTGTTGTTCTACGGTCATTTTTTGAATAAGGCCAGATTCTCTCAACATTTTAAAGTGGATTCAACAAGAATATTTAGGTGAGAAAAATCAAACCTATGAATCAATGAATAACATATGAAAGCATTTATTAGTTAAGTGTAAGCACAATTTCAGAATACCTATGGTTAAAAATTAATCGCTGTGGGACTACTATGTAATAAATTTATTACAATGTAATCATCAAATACATTAAAAATTATGCATATTATTAGCCAAATGAATATTACAGGACTGAACATAAGTGAGTAAATAAAATGTGATAGAACTTAACAATGCAAATTTGCATTGTAAAACCTTACAGAAAGGTTAAAAAGCTGTATGTTACAAGGTTATAAGGCTTCAGTCTCCTATCCAAAATCACAATTTATTATAAAGGGTAACTCTATTGGGTTGTCACTCAACAATCATTTTTTGCATACAAAGGCTAATCAGACCAGAACCTACATTGGATTTGACCTGAGGTGGGACTTGAACCCAGAAATGGTTGAACCAAAACCCAGAGCAATAACCATTCAGTTGTCAGCTTATTCTAATTCAATAAGGATCAACATTGTAAGGTGGACTCCAAATTATATAAACATCAACAATCAAAATAGGAATTTAACAAAATTTTTAACATCTACCTTTGACATTACATGGTTATTAGTAATAATGCATATTGAAAAATAGCATATTAAACCATAAAACATATTCACTACAACAATATCTCATAAAAAATTCTAAATCTTGAGAACTTTTCAATAAAGATCTGAAGAAAAAAGTATATTGATTATGATGAAGACAGCCAAAAACAACTAAATATTGTATCTAAGGCTCTGTTAATGTGATTGATAACACTAACAATATATATATATATTTGAACAATTTTTCATGCAAAAATATTTAGTCATATAATTGCATCTTATAAAGTGCATTCTGAATCATTACAAACCAAGTCTACAGTGTGAATTGAATTCTTTAACTGCTGAAGTGAAGTCCAATGCTCTAACCATTTCAATTGTTATACATTAATTATACTTTAAAGTGTCAACGTAATTACATCTTGTTGCTCCAACACATCAATTATATGTTCAGTCTGGAAGGAAATCCTTAAAAAAAAATGCTTGGAAGCATGAGAAAGCGCAATAAGAAAAAAATGGAGTACCTGTCAATCCTTTTACTCTTAAATTTAGACAGATTCATTATGAGACTGGTTTAGATTGTTTGATGCTCAACAGTCATTTTTTTTTTTTTCCACATAAAAGCAAAAGTTAGTTAAAGTTTTAAGCCCTATGACATTAAAAAGAAAAAATATAATTTCTGTAGTGACAATGATTTTTCATTAACAAATACACAAACAAAAAATAATGAATTGAAAATCAATTGCTGGAAGGAGAAGAGAATGGGAAATTCTTTGGAGGAAGGCCCACAAAGGGATATTGTTCCAATGCTGATGATGATTAATGCATACAAAAAAGTATATCTGATGATTAAATTGATACTTTAAGCCACTAAATGTAATGAATAAATATAATGCATTATAGGACAATGCATACTGGTTAAGCCACCTCATTGTATTAACAATTCCTTTAACATATAAGTTTTTTTTTTTTTTTTTTTTTTTACTACAAGTTTGTTGCTACATGAATACTTTTTTTGCATGAGCTTAGATAGTTACACAGATTCCAAGCCCTAACAAATAATCCTGAATGAAATGAAAGTCACGAGTGTGTGGCAGTATAGAATACTAAATTATTTAAATACTATACATGTGTGGCATACCTCAATGAAATTAATATTACTATGCTTCAGACACATGATATCATTGTTCAATATTCATCTAATTTAACAGTGAAAAATGTAGAAATGAGTCACTTTTATAAAATCATTTATACAATTTATAAAGTCCCTAATCCCTTTTATAAAATGATTAAATTATTTAACATTTATAAATATATTTATACACAATCTTGACATAAATTTAAAGTATTTTAAACACTTATAGATTGTGCAAAAATAAATTTTGGTAAAACAATAAGATACTTAATTGCTATACATGTAACACATCTCAATGTATTGTGTATTATTTATTGTTAGACGACATGATACCATCTTTCGATATTCATAATTTAATAACGAAAATTGTGGAAATGAATCATTTTTATAAAATCATTTATGCCTACATGATCTTGGGATAAAACTAAAATATTTTAAAAACTAATTGTTTGCACAAAAATAAACTTTGATAAAACAATAATCTATTAGATTTGAAGAAAATTGTGATTTCATTAAGGATTTACTATATTTGTTTTAGATTAAGGAAATATTTTGATTGTTAAAATGAATGATTTCCACGCAGAATGATTGAGATAATCCAGAATAAAAGAGCATAGTCTGGTGACAATTATCTAGTTATCTTTGCATGCAACAAAAAACAAAATAACAGGTGTTTCAAAGGTTACAACAGGTCATTTCAGAGATAAAAATGACCCAGCAAAACTTTGTTATCAAAAATCCATCCATCTAAAAAATTTTCAAAGAAAAAAAAATATTTTGAGGATTCAGATAATTTTTAATTACAAAAATTATCAAGATTAAAACACTAATAAAATTAATAAACTTCTGTTCTAATGTTTCAAAAGTGAAATAATTTATACTAAATTAACATAGACATTTATACATTTAAAGGAAATCTATATTCACATTTAAATTATTCTAGATATTATACATAAAAAATACTATTGTTACAAGTCAATGAACACTGTTAGTAATTTAAATTTTAAATGTCTACTTTCTATCATAATCACATAAACAATGCTAGAAAATGCACTTATCACTAGTGATAACATATCTCTTAAATTTATCTAAACAAATGAAAACACCTCAAAAATTATAATAAATATTACATTCACGAATTAAATATATAAATCAGAGTAATACATAATTCCCAATAAAGCACACACAATTATTAATAATATTATTCAAATTTTTCTTAATTAATTTTTAATAAAATAGATTTTTGAGATATGGTAAGCAGAAACCAAATATCAAATTTTTTTTTTTTTCAAAACAATCCAGATAACGTGACAGCATATTTTTAATGAAATTTAAAATTCAACTCGGTTTCATAATAGTAAATCAGCTGTATTTCACATGGCATTTGAAATTACAGCACACAGCCGGCGCTGTAAACAGTAGTAGAAAATGCATGAGCGTCAACAGTCACACAACTTTTCTGTCTAGCATAAATAAAAATTTTAAATGAAAATATTCTTACCACACCGCTGGCAGCTGCTGGAGATTCATCAACAACTTGATAAACAACAGGAGGGAATCCAGAACCCTTACCACCGAAAACAGAAAATCCAAATCCAATGGAATCACTTCTTTTTAATTTAACCTCCCGTACGTCGTCCATTTTGACTGGTATTGATGAAATGATGTAAATATTGAAACATTACCATCTTGTTTTGAAACGTGTGCATATGCTGCCATCTATTGTTCAGTAATGCAACTTATACAACATCCAATATGAATTAGAATTTTTTTATGCTTGTTTTCTTTGGCGCTTCTTTCAAATATAACAATAATACGGCGTGACAAATTTAAAGATGTTTTACGACTGTGACCCAATGTAGAACAGAAGCAGCTGTCTAATAGTTTCATAATTTTTTAAGGATTAAAAAAATCGATAAGAATGAAAATCGGCTGCTTATTGATTAAAGGATCTATTATAAAGTTCAAATCGCTAGTATTTTTGACTAATAATAAATTTAGCTTTAATCATTTCCTGACGTATGGAAAGTAAAGCTATTTTTAAATTATTACTTAATAATAGTTTGTTTGAATTTAGTATTATTTTATTTTATTTATTATCTTGTTTGTATTGGATTTCGTCTGTTACATTCACAATAACGGTCTGTAATGTAAACAGAAAAAAAAAAAGATGATTATTGATGACATCTCTTCTGTGAAATGTATACTCATAACTTTTTTAGCTTGTGACAACAGAAAACGTTGTCACATTGTAAAAATTTGGAAAACAATTTACAAAATTATGTCAATAGAATACGCAAATTTCTATTATAAATATTAAAAGTAAATCTGAAACTGTATAAATTGGGTATATTTAATACAAACACGAAACACTGTCTATTAAATTTTTTGATTAAATAAAATTAATAAAATAATTTTTTTCACAGTGTTCAGGGAATTCGTTACATCATATAATGTCGCCATTGCATATGTTGGCAATATCTAGGAAGCAATATCACTCATATATACACCTTTTTTTTATATTGATAAAGACAGTCAAGCATTTCAGATTCAATTATGTAATTCATCAATTCTGTTCTAAAGTTTTAAAAGTCATTCTGGGTAAAATCCAAGTATACGTAACGTGTTTAGCACGGTTTTAAAAAATGTCGCCAGCGGCGAAATTCATGCGATTCATAACCAACAGCATACTCGAGTCTTTCATAATCAAAAAAAATTGTGACTTTCAAATGGTAATGCATACAAAGACAATCCGTTTCTTAATGGCGCCAAATTAATCGTGTTACGGATACTAGGATTAAGCCTAATTCTGTAATCAAAAATCTGAAATTTTTATCATTATGAATAATTAATAGGAAAATGTATAATATAAATTAAATTGTATTGCATAATAAAATAATAGTAATGGATTAATTAAATTATAATGCATGATATATTATCAATATATGTTAATAAATAATATATTAATTTACAAAAAAAAGCCAGCAAAAGTAATATTTATAGTTTGAAAATCTACAAATTTAACGGCCCTTCCTTAAAAGTTACTCTGTCAAAAAATGTTTTTCGTATAAATGTTACATAAAGTTTTACTTATCATAAACTTTATTTATTTTTAAAAAAATCGTAACAAATTCAATACAGAGATAAACCCAAAATGTCTTGGAAGTTATTAATCGCGACACCTTTCCTCCGAAGTCGCAAAAACACATCACTCGTCTACTAAAGCTGGTTTAGTACTCACTAGACGAAATCACGACCTGGTGGCAAAGTCGACACCTCAGCTGTCAAAAACCTGCCCCCTCCCCATACAAAATTCAAGATATAGAATTTCATTCCAAAAAATAATATCATAAAAGACACTGACTTTCTTTAATAACATAGTGAATAAATTCTTAATTACAATATCATTTCTTTAAATATTCATTATTTTTCAAATTATTTATTTGATTACTTTCATATAAAAATTTTTTTTAATTTAAATATCTTATCAATGATTTTAATATTCAACAACGACAATTTAACGTTTCCAATGAAATGGTTAGACTTCATCTGCACCACTTAGATAATTCGTACAGACTGAGCAAATGGGTTCTTCTCACGTTGTTGAAAGTCCATAAGGAACAACGCGTGGCAGGCTGTTTATTGTTACTTTCTCGCCACCGTAGTGCATCCATATTCAATCAAGAGCTGATCTGTGACGAAAAGAGGGTCCTTTATGACACTCTGAAGAGTTTCAAAGATCAGTTGTCATTCCAAGATTTCGTACCGCACAGCACAAAACCACCTATGCACCCACGCCAGATTATATTTTGTGTCTGGTGGACTAATCGTTAAGTGATTCACTATGAGCTACTACCAACATGCCAAATGGTCACTATGGATCTGTACTCGCAGCAATTGGAACGTGTGCAACAGAAGGAGCCAACACTGGTTAATCTCAAGGGTATACTGTTCTTGACTTATATTGCGTGACCGCCAATCGAGGGGATGGGTAGGAATACGTACAGCGACTTTGTGCCATTCTCTTTATTCATCTAACCTTGCATCATCAAATTACCACCTTTTTACATCTTTAGGCCAACATCTTTGTGGAAAAATCGCTATCAATCATGCAGATTTGTGCCAAGCACTAACAGACTTCTTCACTTTTAAAACTCCCCAAGTTTTACCACAAAGGGATTGTATAACTAAAGATACATTGGCAGAAAGTGCTGGATGCCGATTATGAATTCTTTGATGATTAACAATAAGCTATTCTTTCTGTAAGTAATGTTCCTCGTGGTCATTAAAAACGTATAGAATTTTCTTATTTACCGTGTACATGCAGAAATTTTCTCCGAGGTCAGGTTGTATGGCCCAACCCTGCAAATTAGTCGATAAACTGGAGACAATGCCGTTTCATAATACATCGTTAAGATTCTCCTTAATGTTTGTTGTCGATAAACTTATGAAAAATTTCTTGTACAGTAGAACTCAACTTCAATTATCCGATCAACTGGGCAGAGCCCCATTCATATAATCAAAAATTCGGTTAGTTGGATTTTTCCAAAAACGGTCCAATTTAATTAATTATTGAATGCTAAACATAGAAGAAAAAACTACACATTTTAAAAGAAAAGAACTTTTAATCAATTAAATGAAAAGGTAACATGTTAAAGTACTTGCAAGTTCTGTACATTAATGCAGTATGTATGTACAGTGATGTAAATGAAAGTCATTGCTTGCTGAAAATTTCGGTCAGAGTCTGTTTCACTGCTTTCTTCCGTTTTCTGACAGTCAAGTCAGCTTGACAGTGAGAATCTGCATGTCGTCACACTCGGTATTTCGGGTAACGATTATAACATATTACTGTTATAATCGTTTCCCGAAATAATAAAAATGATAAACAGTAATATATATATTAAAATTATTTATAATTTTAAATAATGCAGTAAAATACATGAAAAGTATAAGCACGCGAGCGATTCTCTATTATTAAAACCTAATTTAGCAATCAGCATATAAATTTTAAATTACTCCCGATAATTTCTTTTTAAATGTTTTATGCAATTTCCTGATTTAACATTTTTTTTTACTTGTGACAAAATAATAGCTATTTTTTATCGAAAAAGTCATTCAGTAATCTACATAAATTAAATAAAATTTGCAAACTATATATATATATATATATATATATATATATATATATATATATATATATATATATATATATATATATATATATCAGAACGAGTGAAAATATAAATTAGAAAAAACCATTTTTAAGGAATTATTACTAGTTATGCCATAAATGTTCAAACATCAAAGTTGATGTTTTTTGTGCATAATCTCTTCAAGATAAAAAGCCATTAATCAAAAATTAAAATGATGACTTTGAAAACCTCATCTGAAGTGCACAACACTATTCAATCATTTACTATTCATCATAATTCATCAACACTATTCATCATAATTAAGTCTTTCATTTTAATTCCTATTCCTGGGAATTTACACAGTCTGAGCATAAATCACGCACCCCTAAAAAAATCTTTCTTGCAAGGGAAAGTGTTCCAGAGGCAGGCCCAAAATCAAATGGATTGATAGGGATTTTAATACTATTGGAACATCTAATTGGAAAAGTGCTGCTGAGTACAGGCCAAGATGGAATAAGCTCATTGAGAAGGCCAGGATCCACACGGGGTTGTAGTACCATTGTTGATTGATTGAGCATAAATCAAAATAACTTAGTATTAAGAAGATTAACTTACGGTAGTCGTATACAGTAATTAATCTGAATCTTATTCCTTATGGGATTTTTAATTCCTTACAAGAATCGCAAATAACATTTTTCACAAAACAGTGAATGAGGACCGACTTAATTGCAGTGAAAGTTTCTTTTTTATTATTATTTAAAGTGAATAATAAAGTATTTCTTTAAAATTATTTTTCACTTCTTGAAGTGAATCATGGATATTTCGTTGTCGTTTATAGTTACATACAGAGGGTGATCGGTTCACGAACATTTCGGACAGCGAACACTTTCACGAAAGATTTTTGTTTTTCGGACACAACGAACTAAAACGAATTCTGAAAACGAATACTTCTTGGCTTTCGGAGCATAATGAGCAAGATTGCCAAACTCAAGGGATCAAAAATCGTTTTCCTGAATTATATTGCTTGCTTACAGAATTTCAAAAATCCATTGGAAAAAAAATATTTTATAAAAAAGAAAAAATTCTAAATTTTAAAAAAATATTTTATAAAAAAGATAAATATTCTATTGGGAAAATATTTATAGCCGAAGTAGACTATCAGTTGCAATTCTGATTTCCTTAAAAATGAAAATGATTTCATTTTGAGCGCTTATTTACTTTAATTTTTATCCCATAAATTGGTCTTTAAGATCCTGAATTCTTCGATTGATGGTGAAGGATATTTCTTAGAATATCTTTACTATCAATCAAGTTTTTTTCAAATCAAACAAAATTGAGTTTTTCCCATTCTTTCTTCCAATTATTATGTAAGTCATATCCACAACAACTGGTAGAATAAATTCTTAAACAATAATATAATGTGATCTTTTTTTTTTTTTTTTTTTTTTTTTTTTTTAATTTGCTATTTTACTATGCATTTTGAATGACACCAACAGATAATGTTTGGCACTGTTTGACTGTCTACAGAAAGCATTCTACTGTTGACAAAATATTTTTCATTCCTTTTCTAAAATATTCCCATGTCCTAAGTCAATGTTAGAATGCTCAAAATTTCCAACCCCCATTTACTTGGATTTACACTCTTGGATGATCGCACAACTGTAGAACACGTCATACATTGATGTCCCTCTTTATTGTTGACCACTACTGATTGAAATCAAAATTCAAGTAGCTGTCTTAAATTCAATATTACTAATTTCTTTCACACACCTTATCTATAATCTTCTTCGTAAGCACAACAGTCTTTTGCAAGTGCCAAGGCTTATTCGCAGATCCTCCTCCACCTGTACCTGTCAGGGGACAGAATCAGATTTTTTTTTAGAATAATTTTTAAGAAATATATTTACACAGGATATGAACAATTTTGCTTTCTCAGCAACACATGCAAAATAGAAAATAAAATTTCAATTGATATTTTTTGACAGTAAAAATATGCATCACATCCTTAAACCTGGAGGTAATACTTTGCATCATAAATACATATGCAGTAGTTGCCAAATCACACTTATTATAAGATGTCCTTATTAAATGACCTCCTTTGTATCCCAAGTAAGACTTTATATGGATCTAATATATTAATAATACAACTTTTTCTTCCAAAAGTAAATTTTTATTTTTAGTATAGGAAAGCACATTTTTATCTGTTTACTCAATTTGAGGATTTAAATTATAATTTGAACATAATCGTTTTGTTGTAGTAAAATTAAATAAGAACAATCTGTATGCATGAGGTGACAGAGTGTAATAGGGTGTATAAAACTAAAAAAAGTTGGAAATGTATCGAAGACGAGTAATATAACCTTTTGACAAAGAAATTTGTTCCTTTACAAAACATAAAATGTCTCTTTACAGTTTGTTTACAGTATTTTTTGACATTTAAGATAAAATATTATCAATTAAATCATACAAATCTGTTTCATAATCCTCATAATTTTCATTTTAATTTGCTTAATATTTTGCAGTAGATTATTAATATCAATAACATTATTAATTTAAAATGGTAAGGAATACGTACTTACTTTTTTTTATTGGCACATTTTTAATGACATCATTAATAATCAGGTTTTTACAATCAACAACGGAAGCACATAAATTTGGATGGGGATTGCAATCAATATTCAAAAACTTAAAATTGCTCTTTTTTTATTGACTTTAATCCAAAAATCAGGAATGTCTGTATTTTTCAAGCATCTCACCATTTCATCTAAATTTGAAAACATTTTTTTATGTTCCAAATCGCTCTTTTTACTTTGGGCAATCGCTTCATACAGCTGAGTATTTTCTCGTCTTTGCTGTTTAATTGAAGGGCCCTCTCGATGGCATACTTGAGTTGTTAAATATTTTGAGCATCATTAAATATACAAGATACAGAATTAGGGAGCAGTGTCATATTGTAGACTTATGACTATTCTCTTACCCTTTTTCTTAACGAAAGCTTCACTAGTTCTTAAAATATCATTTTTGAAATCCATTTCACAATCCTAGAGTTAAAATTAAATATAAGAAAGATGATATACATGTGAAACAAAGAAATTACAGTCTTTCTTTACTAATAATATATTTTCTATTTGATATGACCATATGAATGGATTCTGAAATCGCTTTCCAAATAGCTATAAGCTTAGCCATTGTTATAGCACTCATTCCCTTTTAAACCTTAACATTTTCTTATTATTAATAAATTGAAAAACAAAAGTTATTACTTTATTTTTTTATCAAAATTTAAATTTGAACGATATGATTTTCGGCGAAACAAATTTTAAAATATTCCATAGGAATTCCCTTTTGATTTGATTTGAAATTTTTATTACTAGTAAGGTTATCATAAAAATTTTAAAAAAAAATAAGATGCAAATAATTCGAATGAAACAATAAATAAAATTAATTTACATTGCAGTGTTTGGTTACTTCTATGTTTTCTCTAAGAATCGCACATATCCACTGGTGTTTTAAATCTTCTTCACGTGGGAATCGAAAGAAACTTTAGGGACCGTATCATAATTGCCTTTACAGGTAGTTACGAAGCATTTAAGAAGCATGTTCTTGATTATGAAACTAAATATATAGGAAGAATATATAACAAAATATTTTGAAAAATATCTTGTAAACGAATCACCGCTGAATGGTAAGCAACACAGTAACAGCAATGAAGAAAGCGCCAGTTTGCGAATGCGACTTCACAGTCATGTGGTCCCGTGATAATCAGACCCTCTACTATCAGAAGGTACCCTGATGGATGATAGTCCACGAATTTCTGGAAAAGACAATCTTACAGCATAATCGGGAGTTTTGCTATTAAAAGGTTTCTCCAATTGAGAAAGAAGTTGTAATCAGTGGGATCTAGTTCTGGTGAATATCGAGGATATTGAAAAAGTTCCAATTCCATTCATGTAGTTTTAACATAGTTACTTCTGTAATGCATGCTCTAGCATTATCATGTGATTAGATAAGAATCAGTCAATAATCCAGGATGTTTTTTTTTAAGTTGATAATTTTAATTAGATTTTATACCGGGATGAATGAACCACTTTTTATAAAACCATAATCGATCGCACCTGCATTAGAGTAACAAATCATGAACTTGATTTGTTTGTGAAGTCATATATACATTCATGAAATTTTGGCGAATTAACTTAATACTATCTGCTACCTAGAAACACACTACAGCCAAATATATTGTTAATATTTTGTGTGGTCTTCGAAGATATAGCTTCTTGTGTGAACTCATAATAGTTTCTGGACAGACCATTTTCAACAAAATTATTTTTTCAAGAAACTTTCGAGGAAAACATTACATGTATTTATTTAACGCATATTTTTCAGCCTGTCTGAATATTATCAATCATGTATCATTTTGAAATTTAAAGTCAAATTATTTATTTAATTATTTAAAATCAAGTTAAAAGTTTATGCTTTTCCGGAAAATTTTTTTCATTGACTTGTAATTTGGTTGTCTTCCTGTCAACACATTATATTGAAAAATTCTCGTTTCAGACATTGAAAAAAATCAAATATATTAAATATTTTTGACTTTCTTT
This sequence comes from Latrodectus elegans, assembly GCA_030067965.1. NCBI lineage: Eukaryota > Metazoa > Arthropoda > Arachnida > Araneae > Theridiidae > Latrodectus > Latrodectus elegans. The sequence continues at coordinate 124,721,993 of CM057813.1, forward strand.
CATGTTAGAGTACTCATAAAATGTTTCTTAATAATATATTTTTAATTAATTATTTGAATTTATTTATACATACATGCATATATGTCGTTCAACGGTCATTTTTTTCTCATGATGACCGACTGGGACTAACAGTTCAGTCTGTAATTTTTGCGGACAATTTAAATCAATGAAAAATTTGAAAAAAATAATAAGTTAATCTCTTTAGAAAAAAAATTGACAGAAAATGTTTCTGATTTTATTAAAAAATATTTATCAAAGTTGATAATTTTTTTTAAAGAAATTAAAACTTAAACTATACTGAAGCTATTTACCTTAATTTCGTACAGCGAAGATGTTTTTCAGATATGATTTTCGCATCTCAAATTATGCTATTTCAATATCAGTTGTTAGTTGAGGGTGTTCTTTCAATAAATTAAAATTAATTTTGACTTATTTAAGATCACACAAACATGGGAGAAGATCGTCTAAGTGACTTAGCATTTTTAACTGCAGACTGAGAAGAATTTGATGCTATCGACACTGATGAAGTAATAGATCAATTTTTCTTTCTGCAAAGACAAGAAAAATGTATGCAGTTTAATTAATGTATCACATTATTATTGTTCTAAATGAGTATGCATTGACTTTTATCTATAATAAATATAAACACCTTTTCATAGCTGAAACACTATATGTTTTTTAAATAATTATATTTATATATAAGCTCAGTGGCTTATAGTGGTAGCATTGGTTCGATCCTCAGGCTGGGCAATGTCAACTCACCTTTTTATCAATTCAGTGGGTCTTGCTTAATCGGGATATATGCTCCGCACCCTACAGCCTCTCAGTCAAGAAAACAGAGATGAGCACTGTAAGCCACCTGAACTGTCCTGCACAGAGTTTAGTTTATATACATAATTTCTTTTTACTAATTCTGAACTACCATAAGTCCGATTATTGTATTAACAGAATTTTTGACTCGATTTTTTCTCGAATTTGAAAATATAATTTGAGCTTTTGACATTATACATATATTTCAGATTATTTTAAAGTAAACACTTCAAGATTTTTTTTGTTCCTATGGGTTTTTCTGAATGTTTTATTTAGCTATGATTCAGTAGCTTCACCCGCTTCCTGTTAAGATCAGTAAAATGAAGCCTCATTTAATGCAGGCAGTGGTTGGGAGGGCGACTACATTCGCTCAATCACTGGGTAGCTGGAACTCCATGGGTTGGGGAAGTGTTCACTTTAAACTGCGACACCCAAAATCCTTCCTCTGATAAGGCGTTAATATTGAGAGGAGGATGCCAACTCAGGTGTAACCCCGTTGTCTGATCATAGTTCAAAATTACTAGGCACTTGGTGATGGGCGAGTATTCCAAATCAGTTAAAATTAAAGTACAGTTCGGGGATCACTTGCATTGCTATATTGGTGTGTTATGCAACTATATCTTGTGAGGAGTTACAAAACAGATATTGTACTTGGGCGCAGATAAACTTGTAGGCCACTACTTTGGAATGAAATGATGAAATTTCCCATAAAAATATAATTCCAAATGCAAAAGATTTTTGTCATTAATAAAAATTATTTATATATTTCTTATATCTATCTATCAGTATATATATATATGCATAACAATGAAATTTATAATTCACAAAATTTACTATAATATGCACTATTAAACACCTTAAACCTAGTCAGCTAATACATAATTGATTTGCAATAAAAAATTAATATCATTTATATGAATTTATTAATAGAAAAACAAAAAACACGCACACTATTGTTAAGAAATATATAGTGTGTTTTCATTTGACTAATATTTTTGATAAGAGATTAGCACTTATAAAACACTTGGATGTAAAATATTGCTCAATTAATATATACCAATAAATGCAAGAACTCAAGCCATTAATTTTAAAATATTAGAAAAAAGATTTTTAGAAAAAATATTATGTTTTTGCTTAAAAATCAATTCGTTATTAGTTACACATTCAAAGGATTTCACCAGAAAGACTTTAATATATCTAACTCATTCATTTCAATCCATATTCCAGATTCATTTGTCTGTATATTAAATGTTATAAGTGATGTTTGTAGCACGAAATGAGATCTTATTAATAGGTCATCAAAAACTAGGCGAATGAAATGTTCCGCCATCCATTTTTGAACACATTGTCTAAGCAGTAAATTGTGTAAATACAAAAGTTTCAGAAGGTGACAGCAATGAAAAATAGCAATTAAAATATAAAATATAGCAAAGATCAGCAATAGATAGTGTCAAATGTTAATAAGTCGTATGTTTAGACTCCTACTTTCATCCACATTGTATTTGGTTGTTAACTGAGTCACTGTCTTCCACCGATCTCATTGTAAGAAATGGGAGAATTTCCGACATCTACTGTAGTTGATGAGATGTGGGCCTCCGATAATTGTAGCGTCAGTCGCACCATCATTCCTCCACTGTCAAAAATAGCACTATTCATTGACGAAATTCTCTAATGTGGATATCCAACAACTGTGGTGTCATTATTTGGCTCACTATCATACATCAAACGTGTTGAACAAAACTGAAACAGAAAGAAGGAAAATAAAAGACTCTGAATAAAATTTGTAATTTATGAATAATTCAAAACCAAAAAATAATTACTATATACTAATTAAAGTTAGATTAGCAATTTTAACTATACATGAACTGTAATAAGAAACGAAGAAGAAAGAACGATACGAGTAGCTCGAAGAACCAAATACATTTTGTATACTAAATTCATTTTTCATTTTAATTTTATATATAATTATATATGAAAAACATAAGAAATAAACTGTTTACTTTAGTTCCAATAATTGAAGTGGATACATGATATAAAGAGGAATCATATTGCGATGATCTAAAGTCAGTAGGTTGAGGATTTTATCCTAGCCTTTTTCTTTCTATACTTCTGCTGGGGAGAATCGAAATGCATTTGATAGAAAGGTAGAAGCTCTTACAATTTGTACTGAAGCAATTATTGATCTTGCACTTTAAATTCAAAAATGCTGTCTTATTATCAGCGATTCAGACCATTGTCTTCTAGAAACCTTTATCTCAAAAGAATTCTTCAATGTTGGGAATAAATCAGATACCTACAGCAGAAAAATAAGAAAATTGTAATACAACGGACCCCTTGTCACGGTAATGTCTTTGGAAACGAGCAGGAGGACTCACTCGTACGAAAAGTCGCAACGCTTGTAGAACCAAAATATTCAAATATGCCATATCACATCATTAAACTAAACATAAAATAATCTATTTGACAAAGAAATTGCCAGATGAAAATAATAAGTGAAATTCAGACCTGTTGAATGGCCTCTTTTAGGTTATTCGTTGGTCATGACTGCCATTGTCTTTACATTGGAATTTTGGTCCATTCTGTGACTTTAAAGAAAATATCAACAGATCCCCTCTTCAACGCTATACGGCACTTCTTGGCTATGACTACGAAATCATCTGTTATTGACGCGCCAAAGACTGTCTATTGCAATGACTGCCGTCATTTCTCGCTTTGTTGTATCCAATCATTTTCTAGGATTTTATTGTACCATTTTCTTTTTCATATAATTAACATTGCTGTATCTTGCCTATTGAAGTAAAAAAAAATGTCCTTTCAATTTCGATTGAATTCGCCAATTATAATGTTATGCATATAAGACCCCTATTACATTTGAGTTGTATAGCGCCCCCTGTCTACAACACCACCAGTGACATCACCAACAAGGAAGTGACTCCCTCTCCAGCAACCGTAGGAATGAGACGTATATCCATATGACTCTCATGTTTACCCTATCCATTTAACTTTATATACCGCATATTATATTGTATACCGCACAAGCTTCAGATTCATTGTCCAGCTCAATTTTTTTAACTGTTTGTGGTGAAAAAGCAGCTTTTTGTGCCGACACAGGTGCATCAAATTCCAATGCGGGAGAGAGATTTTATACTTTATTGAAAGAGAAAGGTTTCAAATTTCAAAAGAAGAATATTACAATGGTGCTTGCCGATGGAAAAGAAAGAAATGTCCCTGCTTTGACAACAGACGTAAATCTTAATGTAGAGGGAAAGATAGTTCGCATGAATTTTATTGCGTTACCAAACGCTAAAGGCAATAGAACATTGCTTGGCACTGACTTTCTCCAGGCTGCTGGTATTGTGCTTAACATCCAAAATGGCACTTGGCATTTTAGTGAATATCCACACAGAAATTACCCATTTTATCGTGAACCATTCCAAACCGTAACTACTGCAAAAGTGATAATGTCGCAGAAATTAACTTCTCCTGATATATCTGCTGAAATTTCCGAAGCCCCTATTCCGTAAAATTGAGGAATGATGAAGGAAAACACTTGACAAGAGAACAACGACACAAATTAAATTCATTACTGGAAGAATTTGAAAATAACTTCAAGCCAGGCGGAGAACCTACGCCTTTTATTGAACATAGAATCCAGGCTGGAAATAGCCTACCTGTTGCTGAACTTCCATATAGAATGACACCTGCAAAGAAAGAGTTGTTGAAGAAAGAGTTAGATTCCTTACTAACAGAAGGAATGATTGAGGAATGTGAATCTCCTTATGCAAGTCCTGTGGTATTAGTACCTAAACCAAACGGTACCATCAGATTGTGTGTTGATTACCGCAAGTTAAACTCAACGACTATTCCGGATAACTATCCACTACCTAGAATGGATGATTTATTAACTGAAGCCAAGTCGACGAAATACATGTCTACGATAGACTTAAAATCTGGTTATCATCAGGTCAAAGTTCATGAATTAGACCAAGAGAAGACTGCCTTCATCTGTCCATTTGGAACTTTTAAATTTTTACGTATGCTTTTTGGGTTGCCCAACGCACCCGCGACTTTTCAACGTCTCAGTGATAAATTTAGATCTGGTCTCAAAGATGTTTTTGCATTGTCATACCTTGACGACATCATTATCTTATCAGAATCTTTTGATGAACATTTATCAGATTTACGAAAAGTGTTTGAAAGACCTTCTATATTTAAACTGAATGCTAATAGAAGCAAATGCAATTTTTCTTGTGACAGGGTGAAGTATTTAGGTCATTGGATAACTGAAAAGGGTGTAGAAGTGGATGCTGACAAAGTATCTGCTATTAAAAAAATTCCAACACCAAAATGTGCTGAAGAGGTTCAGTCTTTCCTACAGACTTGTTCCTGGTTCCGGAGATATGTTCCCCATTTTTCTGAAGTTGTTAGGCCTCTTAGTGATTTAACTAAAAAGAATAAACAATGGACATGTGGTGATACAGAGCAGAAAGCATTTGAAGAGTTAAAAAGACGGCTGATCTCACCATCTGTGTTGTCTCAGCCAGATGGATCTAAACCATTCCTCATAAGAACTGATGCGAGTAAATACGCTCTAGGAGCAGTCCTTATCCAAGGAGAAAGACCTGAAGAACATGTGATAGAGTATGCCAGTCGACTGCTAAGTTCGGCAGAAAGAAATTATTCAACTACCGAAAGAGAGGCACTAGCGGTGGTATGGGCACTTGAGAAGTTCTGTGGCTATGTGGAAAATCAAGAAATCATTATTGCTTCAGATCACCAACCCTTGAAGTGGCTTATGAGTATTAAATCGACATCCGGACGCTTGGCTCGATGGGCTCTTCAAATCCAGTCACATCACTCGAAAATTCTTTGCACTCCAGGAAGATCTAATATAATTGCAGATCATGTTGCCCCTGATCAAGTACTTGGTACTTACTATACTAGTAGGTTGAAGTCCTGTCAACAATCACATAGAGATAAAGGGCCAGTATACCCTTTGAAAAGTAGAGGAAGACCACGACGACAGTCTCAGAAGCTTCCTAATCTTAATCCTGTCTCCTTGCCGGGACGTCGGCGGAGCCAGAGGGGGAGTCTATAGCGCCCCCTGTCTACATCACCAACAAAGAAGTGAGTCCCTCTCCAGCATCCGTAGGAATGAGACGTATATCCATATGACTCTCATGTTTACCCTATCCATTTAACTTTATATGTTTAGATGTAATTTTGTTTTATTTGTAGTATATGTATCTGTGTTGTTCTCAAATTGTACCCTAATTTGTAATAAATTATTTTGAGCTACTTAAGGAACTTATTTCTTTGTTCCTATTAAACCAGATAAGTGCTACAGTTGTCAATATTCTAGTGCGACAACACCCATAGACTTAATATTACGTCACATTTCAAGTTTCGGCAATTCGCACTCATCATCCCATGATATTTCCAAATTTCCTTACAACTGCAAAGTTGAAAGTTGAACATTATTTTGTTTTCGCCAATTTCATGCCAAATAAAAATTTTTGACATGAAACTTGGCGAAAACAAAATAATGCCAAATAAAAGTTTTTGACATGAAACTTGGCGAAAACAAAATAATGCCAAATAAAAGTTTTTGACATGAAACTTGGCGAAAACAAAATAATGCCAAATAAAAGTTTTTGGCACTATAAGTTGCGGAAAAGCAGCAACTGTTTTGTGCAACACCACCAATTCAAGCAATTTATATCACCTTTGATTTTAAAAACAGATCAAGTTTAGCCTCCTTTCTGCCATGCAAAAATAGTAATTGAAATCATTTTTTATTTTCATTATTACTGTCATGTAAATTGCATCGTGAAGTTTTCAATTATAAAATAACAAATTTAGATTTAAAATGGGCATATTAATTTCAATATTAAAAAATTTAACTATTTAAAAATTATGCACATTTTAAGGAATATTTTATAATTCAAATTATTTTATTTGAATGATTTGAAAGTATTTCAAAATATTTATGATATTCTTAATAACATATGTTTTTTGTAATAAAAATGGCATGCAAAATTAAAAAAAATTTTCATTGAAAATAATGAAGAAAACATCAAAACTTAGTATTATTAAAATACTGTATATTTGTTACTTCACATTGTTTTTTAATTAACTTAATTTCAATTTTATATTATTTCAAAACCTAAGAAATTTAACTTAAAATTATGAAAAATAAGTAATTTATAAAAGAAGATTTACTACCTTTTGGATTTTACTGATATTTTTATTTTTGATAAATATTTTTAAATAGAATTACTTCAAAAATATGTTAATATTTTATTCTGTAAATCTGTGAATGGCTAAAATACAGTTAAAACATTGTATTGATTAGACTTCCGGAATTTCCATTAAATGATATTCATATATTAAATTCTTAAATTTTTAGCTTTTTCAAGAACTTATAAGAAATAAAAAATTGCTTTGTATAAAATGCATAAATTGAAAAATCTCAATAAGTACTGACTGATTTGGACATACATATCTGATCAACAATTAAAAATATTTATCAACAATAAAATTTTCAATTGCACATTTCTTTTCATAATATTTTTTAAATCTTCACTATTTATATGCAGTGTATATTCATCAATGTTTCTTATCCAGAAATTGTGTAAAGGTAAAGAATGCAGACAGAAGTCTAAGTCTAATTTTTTAAAAAAATGTGCATTCAGACAAATCACATCCTATCACACAATGAAATAATGCGCTGGCTAAAGGAAGCAGAAAATGTGAAATAATTGGCAAAGTCAATTATAAAATGTTAACTCACGGTTAAAATGTATAATGAACATTAAAAATTAAAATGATAACTTATAATGAAAAAAATTATAATGATATTCCAAAGCATTATAATGAAAGATAATAAATGTAGTAAATAAACACAGTAATATATTGAAGAACTTGTTTTATTTTCTTAATAAATTATGAAAGTAACAGAAAGGAATAATTTTTCATTCACAGATATATTTAGACAGAATTTTTTTAAACATGACATAAGAAAAATAAAATTAAAGTTTAAGGATGAAATTGTTTCAAACAAAACAGAGAAATCCATTTGAAATATTCATCTGAATTAATTAGCTTTTTACAGCAAACAAAATTCCCAAATAAGAATTTATCTTGAAATCAGGATTTTACTAGTGAAATATGGCAACCTTGAAAATATTAGGTATAAAAGCGACGTGTGTGTGTTATTAAGTCCGTAAAACAGTTACTTTCTTACAGCAAACCTGAAACAAATCGCAAGCATTCATTGGACAAAGAGTAAGAATTATTGCAACGCAAGTTATTTTAGTGACGTCACGTAATATTAAGTCTATGGAAGTTGCTCCAACTGGAATATCGGCAAGTCTAAAGTAATTTTGATTCGCTGTGTCTTGAGTGACTCTCTTTGTGTCTGTTATGTTTATTTTCCCGGCTGAATAACAAGCAAGTTGTTTTCAAATACTTTTCAAGTTTATGTTGTATTATTTAACATGTTTACAAAAATTTGCTGTTTTCTATCGAAAAATTTCACGTTTTTCAACAAATTATGATTGTCAACCTTTCATGTGATTATAAACGTAAGTACAAATATATTATTTGGCGTTATTAGTTTTAAATATATAGTTACATTTTGCATTCAATTAAAGATGAATTTTTACTCCCAGATTCATGTTTAACTATCAAATATATATATATATATATAATATAAATGGTGACATCTAAGTTTTACACAGTAAATTAAAGAGATCATATTTTATTGGGAAATAAACACATTAACAGAGTAACCTCTGATAAATATATGGATAACGACTCTAGTTCATTTATAATTAACAAAGCGATTACGTTCATTCATGATTACTTTCAAATGAGATTGCGGTATAAGTTCAGTATCCCCATATATGATTTCTCGCCAAATCTGGCGCCCTTTGTTTTGATCGTAGTGTTGCCGATTTAAGTTTCATCATTATATTATGATGAAATATTATGTTAATTTGAAGATCTCAGTTTATTTAAATTAAGATATCTTTAAATTAATTTATAACGACATATTTATTAATTTACAATTTGTGGCAACACTAGAAAAATATACTTAAAACAAATATGCCTTTTTTGATAAAAGCAACTATGCTTTAAAATAATTTGTTTCTATTATTTTGCTATAAATCTGACTTTTAAAGCTGTTTAATAACGCTAATTAGTATATAAAATGCATAATTACTATAATTAACACTAAAACTATATATAATGGAGATTATTGCAATAAATGAGGGTGAAATCCTAGGAGAGGCCACAGCCTTGGTGACAAACTGAAAAAAAAAAAAAGCACCAAGCCAGAAGAATTTCCAGAAATAATTTTATATATCATATCTATTGTATCGAAGTAAGGTTATCAAGATTGATGCAAGCAACAACTATCGTCAATCAAAATCATTTGTGCCAAGGGTGTAGGCTCTGCTAGGATTTAGCCTAAATTAAAGAAAACTAATAATGTATTATTAGAATGCTGCAATAAAACATTATGATCAAGAAAGTAAATTTGTTAAATTTTTTTTATCTTTAATTAAAAATATCACCTATTATCAAAGACTATATTTTAAAATGTACTTATTTTATCTCAATATACAAATTTTATATTTGCTTTTCTATTTGTATTTTATCAAAATAATTTTTTAAACAATACAGGAAATTTAAAGAAATTTTTGATATTACATTAGGAGAAATAGTATTAAAGTACATTTTTGAAATGTATGACTTAAAAATTAAATAAAATTATTCATTTAAATTGATTTATAATCAAGGCAATATTGGATTAGAGAAATAAACTATATATATATATGTAGATTTTGACATTTTAAACAGTATAAAAAGTTTGCTTGTACCAATATTTTGAAAATTATTTGTTTATAATTAGTATTTGTTAATCAAAAATATTTCTTTGACTATAAATAATGCTCGTACTGTTACTGAATTAATATAAATTAAGTTTTAGAATGATATTGAAGTTCATCTTTTGGTTCATAGATGTAATTATAGTTTAATAAAAGTTCTTTTTTCATAAACATACTTTCTTAATGTTTCAGCAAGTATTTCTTCCACTCCTGTTTCAGTATTAATTATTCATTGTATTTTAGATTCATATATAATTATAGTTTAGCTTAGTGATGTACAATACCAGGTCTTTTCTTCAATATTTTAAAATATAAACTGTGGATAGGTTTAAAAAATTCAAATGTATTCTTTTCAGGTTTTTTAGCTCTATTATGAGCCCTGGATTTCTATTTCTTCAGGCTGCATTCAAATATTTTAGCCTAAGCCTTAGAAGAACGCTAAACTCAGTTTCATATGAAGATGTGTAGATACTGAGAGAATATATTCTTAGAAAACTATTTAAATGAAGACTAAGTTTCAAGACTCTTACATCTTTGCTGTGAATTTTGGTTCTGATTTTAATAATTTCCAGGTCCATAAAACTTTTTTTGTTATTTATTAGACATGTTTATCAAAAATTATTTATATTTATCTCTTTTTGAAGCAGTTTCTTTCTCAGAGAAAAAAGTTAAAGAAAATCAATTGTTAATCATTTCACACCCTACAAATTTAAATATTTTAAAATGTCTAGATAAATTCTTTTCTTTTCACATAAAATACTTTTATTTATAAAAATTACTTTTATACTATCTCATTTTATTTATTAAAAATATTTTTTATATTTATGCTTTGAATGAAAAATATGAAAGGAAATTTTATAGGAAAAGAACATTCTATCTGAAAATATTCAATTTATTGAGAATAATTTTTAGTTATAGCATAAGCATATATAAAATAGTAAAAATACTCATGAATTGAATTGCACAAAGAACATCTGATTGTAATTAAAAAGTCTATTCATTTTGCTAATTATCCACAGTATGTAAATTCAAACATATTTCTATTTTTAGTAAATGTTTTAATGCATAACGGTGTCAATTTTAATGGATTTTTTCTAAAAAATATATTGATACATGTAAGAGCTATCCTACAAATTAAAGAAATTTTAATGGATTGTATCTTAATACAGCAACATTTATTTAAACATAGCTAAAACATTAAAGAAGAATAAAGAAAGACCAGACTGCAGGCCTGTCTGTCACCTTCTACTGTTACGGCTATTTACAAAATTGCCCAAACAATTCCTTCACTTGGGTGAGTGAGAAGGCAATCCATGTTTTTAAGATGGAAGTGTTAACAATATATTTTAAATACAGTAAGACCTTGCTTAATACTGTTTCAATTTAATGCTCTTTTATTTAAAATGTGGGAATTCCACAAAATTGCATGCAACATTAGATTTCCTGATATCCAAAGCAGTTTGTATATGTTTTTTTTTTCTTTCCTGCAGTGTTATACGAGCATATTTTTATCATTTCAAACATTTGTTGATATTATTATAAGTATAAATTTATATAATATAACAATTGATATCATGGCAAATACTATGATTTTTAGTTTTTATTCTAGATGATAATAAAAAAGCAGGAAAATAAAGCAACAAGAATAAGCATTTCACTAGAAACTAAAATGCAAGTGATTAGAAGAGTAGATACTGGTAATAATCAATTTCAAATTTGTGCTGCATTGAATTTGGCTACTTCAACAATAAGGACCATTAAGAATAAAGTAAAAATACGCAAACACAAATAGTCACCTAACACAAATAATTTAATCCAACTAATGGATCAAGACATATCGAATTTTAAGGCTTATTACATGTGGTGAACATATAGGCAGATGTCTGAAAAAACAGAAGATAATCAATTAGAGAGTTTTGAAAAAACTACAATATCATGAATGTAGAAAACTTAAACCTTTCTTGGAATGAGGTAACAGAAAAATGTTTGAAAGTGGTGTGGAAAAATATTTGACCAGATCTAAGCAAGGGCGCTGACACTGGACACTTTGTTGATATGAGTGAAATAGTAGAAGTAGCAAAACAAACCAGTTTAGATGAGGTAAAATGTGGAAGATGTAATAGTGCAAGAAACAGCAGCAAGTTTTTACAATGATGAACTCAAGGAATTAGTGGACCAAAAAAAAAAAAAAACACAAAAATAGCGAAAGTGGTAATCCTGAAGAGGAGCAAAAACAACATTCAAAAGAATTTCTAAAATCCAGTTTGACCACTATAACAGAAATTATGGTCCAATTTATCGAAAATGACCCAAATTTTAACAGGAGTTCAAAGGTAAGATGGTACCTTTTCCACTTATTAACAATTTCTTACTGGGCATAAAAGGAGAACACAAATTATATCTATACCTTCTTGATAAAAAGGCAGAAGATTGAAAATACAGAAGAGATTGAATGATCTGAAATGTAAACATACCGAATGAGAGTTATATGCATGTATGTATGTATATATATGTATGTATGTATACATATTTAAGGCTAAAGTACCTGACCAATTTTCTACCCATCTTGCCCTAACATCATATAATGATGTTTCGTATTCTGCTTTACTTGGATGGAACACATATCCCCCATTAAGCAATGTCTTATTGTAATACAAATATGAATAATTTTCTCATTTTCCAAATAGCAATTATATATATTTGTGTGCATTATTAATTATCCAAATGTTTATTATGTTTATTTCTCTTTTTCATTTTTAGATTCTTTTTGGAACTAGCCATACCATTCAATTTTACAGATAATCAGGGATCTATTGTTTTTAACAGATAATAGGTAAATAAACTATATATTGTTCTGTCTAATTCATATTTGCTTGCTATTTAATGAAATTTGAATAAAGTACTGATAATATTGTTAAAAAAAAATTTATTTCTAAAATGGAAATATTATTTAGAACTGTTGAAACATGTTATGTGTGATAATATTGTATAAAATTAATAGGAATAAAGATTTCTTTAATTTTTTCCTTTATAGTCACTTAATTACTAATAATTGTAAGTGATAATTTAATATGTTGCCATGATAAATTTTGTTTACTCAATGCATATGTATTCAAAAAATGAAAAGTCTTAAATAAGGGTTATAAATTTAAAAAAGGTTTTTATAGTTAGTAATTTTTGTGACTGCTTCCCTTCTAAATTGTCAAGAAGGTTGTCAAAATTTAATTGGAAAACCCAATTAAATTTTGAGAGTAAATATTAATAGTTGTGTATTGTTCTGTATATTGAAGTCAGTTTTGTTAATAATAAACCCTGGTGTGCAAGGTTGACTCAGTCTTTCATCCTTTCAGCAGATTTATAGAACTGAGTACCTAGCATTCTTGGGAACTAAACACTGGTGTTTTGCGTTAGACTGACCACCTGACTGGGACATATGCTTTGCATACCAGGTCCCTCAATCATAAAAACAGGTATGAGTACTGTATTGCTTGGTCTCCATTTGTTATGTTGTGCCTCTGGGTTTTATTTTATTTTATTTCTTTATAAATTATGGTTTTTATCCTGGATCCTTACATTAATATATTAATGTTTTGTTAATAATGAACAAAGGATTATTTTAAATTTATTAAAATCCTCAACATTTGAATGAGTTTGATGCAATTTTTAATTCTTGCACCAAACCCTTCTGAGTTATCCCACCAACATTAATGTTATTTAGTGGAGTGTCAGGGTTTCAAAATTCCTATCATGCTCAATCTCAAAGTTTGAATATTGCAATTGTGCACTATTTTCAATTTCTAATACTAAAATTTTGAATATTTCACAATTTATTAACTTACTACATAAATGCTACAAAATTGAAGAATAGAAACTGTTTCCACATATTTTTCAAAATTTACATATTACAAAATAAATATGAAGAAAAAATAACCCTAAATATCAATATTACTATTCATATACCATCAATAAAGTATACATCATTCAGTTTTTTTAATTATTTTCTTTAATCTATCAAAAAACTACTAACACTTTAAAAATGCAATCTTGTAACAATATCAATCAAGTATTAACTGTGCTCTAAATCTAAATCAGTAGTGTTAATAACATATGTTTTACAAAAACTCTAGTTTCTAATAAATCAGGCAGTGATGCCAACCTTGAGGAAACATTTAATGTAACAAAATTTAGTACAAGAAAAGGACTGAGAAATAAAGCTAAACCCATAAAGCAATTAAAATCCATTTTTATAAAAACTCTGATTTCTTATTAATTGGGTAATGGCATTATTCTTATAAAAATAAAATGCAATCTAGAAGGTGATAACATGAAAAAAACTAAATCAATAATGTAAATTCTTCTCTTTTTTATTTTTTTTTTTAATGAAGACTCATTTTTTAATTAACCAAGCCTCACTACTCATTATTCTAGTTTTAAGTAATTTAGTTTAATTCAACCAGAAATCTATATTAATCTTAAGATTTTCTATACTGAATTCATTACATAATTTAGTATATAAAATAATATGTAATTGAATAACACTAATAGTAAAAATACTCACCTAATCATAACCTTTCACAATTCAAATTAAGAAATTTTATTTTGAAAATAAGTTCAAAAATATAATTAACTAAATCTTAAAAACTTTACAAAATTGTTATATCCAAATAAAATTTCACTTGCAACTTTTCAGATATACAGAATAAATGAAAAGTTAAGTTTAAAAATTTACTAAAACTCCAGGCAAATCTGGCACATTTGATTAGTTCATAAAAACAAACAAATGAATCCATTCTGGTGAAGTAATCTACAGGTTTGCTTCATTTGGCACCTATCTGACTTGTAGGAATTAACCTGAAATATTTCAATTGGCTAATATAGTAGAAATGATAAATTGCCTATTTTTAAACTATTAAAATGTTGATGTGTTGGAGCAAAAGTTTCTTATCACCACTGATATTGTCACCATAGTTTACTATGGTATGTTCACTAATATTTTGTTAGTTGATTTTTTATATTTGAAAAAAAGATTCTTGCTTTAGAATACTGTTATAGTTATTATGCTACCAGGTGAAATAAAAAAAAAAAGTCAGCTACAGAATGTTTTTACATTATGTGTACATCTTTGTTATTTTTGTTGTATCTGCTTAATCTTAATTTATGTAACGTAGTGGATTTGCCAAAATTGGCAATTTTAATGACATTTAGGAGTGCGATAAAGTTAGTGATATGGGGTTCATCCTGCGAGTCAGTATTTGTGCAAATATGCAAAATGTGTAGATTGCTACATCAGAATATATTAGTTTGCTGATTGTATGACGTAATATCATATATGTGATTCATTTGTAGTTTTAATAATCCTTGAGCTTATGCTGTATTTTATTTAAAGTTATTTTTAAATAGTTGCACGTATGATATTTTGCTTATTTCCCCTGAATTTAAAAGTTAACTAAATGTTATAATTTTTTAGTTGTTTAACTTGTAACTTAAAGTTTTGAAATTTAATTCATATTTTTAAAAGTTTTTATAATTTAGAGCAAGAAAGAAGCTGATTAGGTATGTATTTTTACTTTGTTATTCTATTTTATGTAGCTAAATGTATATAATTTAGTAAGTAAAGTGTAGAAATATTTGAGATATTTATTGTTGAAATATATTATAAATTAAAACTAAAATGTTTTTTTTTCAAGTTTGGCGTTAGTGTTTAGCTAATTAGAAACCCAAATTTTCATAAAAATGTATGTTATTTATGTTTTTGATTTAAATTTATGACGCAGTTGTTAATATCTGTTTGATTTTGCTATATATGGTGTATTTTTATTCTTTCAGTGAATTAAAATAAAATTAAAAAATATTATATTTTCTTGTCTTATATAAGCAGAAAATCATAGATACTATGATTACTTACCATGATAAAGATATTGTTTTTATGTTTTAATAACTTAAGTAAAAACTTTTTTAGTGGAAATCTTTCATTACAGCTCAATATTAGAAATTTTTCTATTAGAGATAAAACATTCATTTATAGATTTATTTATTGGGAACATTTTAAATAAAAGAATTCAAAGAATTTTTTAAATTCTAACAACCAAAACATAATTATTATTTTTGAAAATGTATAAAATCCAAAACCTTAAAAAAATTTCTATAGCTAAGTTATAAAAAAGTTAAATTAATTTATTGTACAGAGCATTCCATAATTTCATTGATTGCTAGATAAATTTTAAAGAAAAATCATTTTATTCCAATAATGATTTATTTGAAATAATAATAAATTTCTGTGAAGAAGTTTTTTAAAACTAATCGAGTAAACTGTAATAATTTAATTTTATTTGAAAGCATATAAATTTATTTTATATTATATTCTATCAACATTCTATTATTTATTATTTATTTAAAAATAAATCATAAAAACTGTTTGAAACATAAATACCTTAAATTAAAAAAATAACATTCTATTTCTCTTACAGTGTTAAAAGTTATACAAAAAAATTTACTCAATAATTCAACAAATGTCATTGATAAAAATTGTATTCGGAGACAGTGAGATTGAGTATTCTGAATAATACTCTCACACATTTATGAAATCCATAATTTGTAAACAAATCGCTCAGAACTTCAAAGTATTTATTCCTTTTTTGTTTGTATATTAAGACAATTGCAAAATAATTAAAAATTCTAATAATTTGTGTAAATTAGATATTAATTTAGGAAAAATATATATTTTATATGACAAATTTAATAATTTCTATCATTAACTATATTCTTATTATTAATTTGTAGTATATCTTTTTCTTGAATATTTGAGAAAGAAGTTTTGAAGATCTTAGACAACAAAAAATGGAGGATATTATTTTTCGATCATAAAATTAACTTCGTGCAAAAATGAGTTTTTCTGGATAAATAAGAATTGATTAACATGGTTTGGTTAAATGTACAAGTAGGATGATTAAATTTTGCTAATAATTTTTAATATTTTGGACATTATATAGAAATTTGAATTCCGATTCTACCTTCAGTTTCATTTACTATCTCTGAGGGAATGCAAAGTTATAAAGAAAATAATTGGTATTTAATTTTTGTATGTTATGATGAAATAAAAAAAAAAATTCCAAATCTGCATGTAGGAAACGCTGAGTTTTATGAATTTTATCCGGATTATTATTTTGATTTTTATAGATTTTCACAAAAGAATATTCCTTTTTCTATAAAAGTCTTTGTTTATAAGAATCGTACTATAATCCAGATAATATTGTGGTTTTTTATGCAATGATACTTACTTCAATTGTTATCAGATTGTTGATTATTCTTTTCAGTTTGAATAAAGTTTCTTGTATTAAAGAAAAAGTAATCTGCATTATTATTATTATTATTACATGTGTGTGTGGATATTAAAAATGTGAAATGAAATTAAGAGTTCTTATATTTTACATATCGTAAATTTTTTCCAATTTTATACTGTTTAGTTTTATAATCCTGTTGTTAAATCTGTATGGATAATCATTAAAAACATTAACTGTGTGAAATGAATCATCATTTATTATGGTAAAAGGCAACATAATTTCATTTTGTGCTTTTACCTCTATGGCTAGTTCTTGAAAATCTGGATCAGGTCTTCCAGAAAAGTAATCAGCCAAAATGTTTAATTTTCTAGGAATATACTTGAATTCAAATGTGTGTTCGCTTATTTCCAATAACCACCTTGTAGTAATATCAGCTGGTGAAAAAGATTTTTTGTTGTGAAGAAGGGGTTTACTATCAGTAATACAAATTTTCTATTGTATAAGTAATTTTTGAAAGAAATAATTTCTTTGTATCTTGCATAAAGTTCCAACTTTATTGCCAGATAATTCCTTTCAGAAGGAGTTAAAGATTTGTTGAAGTATGATACAGGATGCAATAAACCTTCATTTTCCTGGAGCAAAACAGCAGAAATAGCAGTGCTACTTCAATCAGTATTTAAAATGAATTGTTTATCCCATTGGGCAAAATAACAAAAAGCTCTGAGAAAAATATGTTTTGAAGTCGATTCGAATGCCTCTTGATGCATTCCAGTGAAATCTGACATTTTTTCCAGTTAACTTTGTTAGCACATCTGTGCAAATAGCAAAATTAAGAATTAGACCCCTATAAAATCCACATAAACTTAAAAACTGTTTTACTTGTATAACTGTTGTAGGTTTCTAAACGAAGTAATTTTTGAAATATTTGAAGAAATTGGCTTAATTGTGTTATGAGTTATATGAAATCCTAAGTAGTTTATTGAACTTTTGAAAAATACACACTTTGAAGGTGATAAAGTAATATTATAATTTATTAAAATCTCAAGCAAAGCATTTATCTTAGCTATCATTTCATCAAAATCAATAACACCTACTAATTAATTGTCTTGATAAGCATGAATGCCACCATCCACCATCGATTGAAAAGTGCCAGCTGCCATTTTAGGTCCAAAAACTAGTCTATTAGAAAAGGATCCAAAAGGGGTAGTGAATGTTAATATATCCTGTAAATGCTCAGGCAGTTGTATTTGCCAATATGCATTCTTTAAATCAAGCACCAGGTTGAATTTGTACTCTAAAATATCATTGATTAAATTTGATATTGCCAGCAAAGGATAAGTAGAATTCTCTATAACTGAATTAAGTAACCATAGATTCAGTGCCATGCAGTATTTAACTTTTTCATTAGGTTTATTTGGGTCAGGCTTTTTCTTAACGAGAATCATCGGAGAAGACCAGTGTGATATGTTTCTCCGAATTAAACCTGCTTGAATGAGCTCATTAAGTTCAGTCCTAATATCATCCTTCAAAGATTGAGGAATCGGAAAGGGAAGTGTTTTTATGGGATTTTGATTTCGAAAAATAATCGATGGAGAAACTAAATCAGTACATCCTAATGTTTGAAGAGATTTTGAGAATGTGGCAAAGTTTTTCATGAGGATGTAAAAAATATTTAAAAAATTTTCTTTTTGTTTATTACTCAAATGATTTAATGCAAAACCCTCTTTTTTTAATTCCTGTTTTTGCAGTTTAACGATTTCATCAGATGCAGTTATGAGATTACAAAAATTATTATAATTACTTTATTCGCATGCTGCCTTTTCTAATTCCTTGATTTCGAATTCTTTCATAATCTCACCTAAGTTTTGGTTCTTGTTTAAATGAAAAGTTTCCACACTCTGGTTTGTAAGCAGAGTAACAAATTTTTTATTTTCAAGTTTGTGAGTAAAGGAATGCTTTTTGATAGTAAACAATATAGTAGAGTCACCTATGTTAGATTTTACATTTAAAAGTACCTTCTCTGATTTATATGGTTCAATGGTTACCTTCTTTGTGAGATAAGCAGTGTACAAACTTTTTGCACTACATAATTAATCTCCTTAACACTCTTAGTCTCTAAAATTAAAGCAATACAAAAATTGTCAAATTTTACTAATTTATTCCTGGTATCTATAATAGCATTATACCTTTTAAGAAAGTCATATCCCATTAACCCATGAAATGACACCTGGGAATACTTAGCAATACAAAAATGTCTAAAACTAGCTTTACCCATTTCAAATGACATTTCCACACATGCTGGGAAAAATAAATCTGAATTGACTGTCTTTATTTTCACTGTGCGAGAGAGATAACTTAACTTTAATGGAATTTTTAATTTATAATGGTGATTTATAATTATTTACAAAATATGCATTTGTAAATTTAATGACTCTGAGCATTCATGCCAGTTCTATAATCCACTCCAAGAACAATAACAATATATTGTAGTAATGAAGAAAACAGAGAAAGATTTACCACCACATGCTGTGGAAAACCAAGTCTGTATAAAAACTGATTATATCTATAGGAAAAACTTCAGATATATTTAAGCTGCATAACATCTACTTTTATTTATTTACACACTCTTCTTGACTATTCATAAATTGATTATTTTGTATTCACAATTTTACAAAAGGACAATACTCATAAAATATCTCAAACAAAACAGGCCACACTAACTCAATATTCCAGCAACAGTTCCTTCCTTCTCTCCCTGCTTGCCACCTATGTCCTTGGAAACTCTAGGGATGAATGGCTATTCCCCTATCAGGTTTTGTCACCACTGGAAACACCAGGACCAGTTTTCGATGAAGTATGACAGCAAACCGTTTTCTGTGCATGATTCCACAGATGTGTGTTGAAGTTTCATCCATATAATGACAACCTCTACAAGTGGGATCATCTGATACTCCCATTATGGTGAAATGTCATTTAAGTCCCACTGCTTTCCTTAGACTGCTTCTATTGAACTTTAATAATTATTTTTGCCTTTTATTAGGGTACATGCTATTTAGTAGCTTTGCTTGTCTTTGATCACTGGCATTGTGCCAGTTCATAAACTGTTGCTTTCTGAAGCGATCAAAATTGCTCTTTCTGATCAATTCTTCTGAAATACCTAACACTGGTTCAAAAAAATCGTTTGTTGATCCAGAACTTACCAACTTAACAGCTAATTCATTGCCAGGAACACCAGAGTGCCCAAGCACCCACATTAAAGTAACAGAGTTAATGTTAGCCAATCTTCACAGAGTGAGATGGCATTTCCAAACAAGAACGGAAGTTATGGTAGACTTCTGTAAAGATAGTAATTCAACTTGAGCCATCAGTATACCAGTAATTACAGTTTTCACTGATGGTAACATTATTCCAGTCTTATCTCAAGGGAAATTTGATTGCATAAAGCTTATCCACATCATATTTAATAATCGTGTAATCAGTAGGCATACTTACAAAAGGATGACTAGCTATATCAGCATTAAAGTTTCCTCAAAACAAAAACCTGGAGCAGTGCTTCCACTGACCTGACCTGTATTTTTAACCCTTTTCATGCTAAGTATTGCTTCTGTTTCAATACACTTGTAAAGAGGATGCATACCAAGCAAAAGTTCTAGTGTAGATGTGAGAGTAGTTTTAAACACACCCAGAGATTACTTCACAGAAGCATCCTTTGAAGTTTTAATTCTAACTTAGCAGTTTCATTTTTTGATTTTTGGCCCCCAGACCACTTAGGCATAGATAACGATGGGATAAATGATCATAGTGTAAATCCAATGAATAACTTTGGGATTTAAGCCCCAAGTTCTTCCAAATGTATTTCTACAAGACCAGAAAACTTTTTTTGCTCTTTCAATACAAAATGCTTGTTCAAACAACAGTTGAAGTGCTTGTTCAAACTTAAGTTCATGTCAAAAAATACTCTTAAGAATTTAACTTCCTTGGAGCAAGTTAATTCTTGATTAAAAAAGTTACCTTTTTCAAATTAAGATTCTCTTTCTTTGTAAAGGCAATCATAGTGGTTTTTTTAGGATTCACAGAAAGGCCTTTTTTTACACCAAGTCTCAACTTGTTTGAGGGCATTGGACTTGATGCTAGCGATTGTTTCACCAAACTTACCTCTGATGATAATAACTAAATTGTCTACATACCCAATGATTATGCCTGGTTTTTTTAACAACTCTAAAAGAGAATCTACAACACAACACCATAAGATGGATGAAAGAACCTCTCCCTGTGGACTACCAGCTTTGACTTGGATCATCATGTTTTCACCTAAAAATAAGGCACTGGCAAATCTGTTATTGAGCAGATTCTGTCATGAATTCCCTTTCTAGCAAGGGATTGTATAATGGTTTCAATGGGTACCTTATCAAAAGCACCTTCAATATCTAAGAAAACAGCTAAAGCAAGTTCCTTAGCTTTAAAGTTCTTCAAAATGAAGGGTAGATCACACTATCGATGGATCTACCTGGTTCATATTGCATATTGATAGTCAGAAAGTGGTTTTTCTACTAAGTAAACTTTTCTAATATATCTGTCGATCAGCTTTTCAATTGCCTTTAGAAGAAAAGATGTTAAGCTGATAGGTCTGAAAGATTTAGCTTCGTAGTAACTTAGGAATAAATATTACTTTGCATGCCTTCAAGGCAATAGGTATATGGCCAAAGGCTATACATCCCCTAAAAATTCTACAGTGAATTGGTGTAATGCATTGGAATCTTTCAATAAGGAGAGCCAGTACAATCCATCCATTCCTGGTGATTTAAAAAGTTTAAAGTATATTATTGCCCAATTCGTTCGATCATAAGTTATGTTTTTTTTTTTTTTTTTTTTTTTTTTTTGCAACATCCTATTTATTTCTATCATAATTTGATGTTGAGAGTGTGAAATTAGGAGTTTCATTTATTTCGTTAGAACATGGAAAATGAACTCTGAACTGTTCAGCCAGTGTCCCCCCCCCCCCAGATTTTAAAAACTTACTATTCGGCAATTTAAGAGTGCTTAGACAGCATTTCCTGTCTTTAGACATTAGTTTAATAAGTCTTGCAGGCACAGTTTTAATGTCAGTCCAATAATTTTGGCAGGAATTCTTTTTAGAATTCTTGATAGCTTTATTATATGTGGTAAATGCCAGTTTATATCCACTCACCATTCTTTTTAGCTCTATGAAAGAGCTTTCTACATTGTTTTTGTAATTTACTTATCTCTTTAGACCATCAAGGAACTAACCTTGGCGAGCAAGTATTATTGACATCGCAATTTTGATAGCATCTTTGCAGAATGGTATTTTGCATATGATCAATGACCAACACAAAATCTGATGCTGAAGATAACTTACTGAAGTCACCTTCATTGATCAGTGCCTCCATATCTTTTTTGTAGAAATCCCAGTTGTGGTATTTTTTTCGTTCCTATCTATCACCTCTAGCCCATTTGCTCCTAATACAGAAAAGTTATTGTATTGGTGGTCAGATAAGCTTATTTCATCAGATACTTTCCAATCCTTAATAAAGTCATTGCACTTACTGTTACATAAAGTAATGTCAATGACTTCTATTTATAGTAATAAAGATAGGCTTGTTACCTTTATTAGGTTAAATAGATTATAATGCAAAATGTTTTTTTTTTTCCCTAAAAGATCCTCTATATGTCTGTTGCAATCACTACTCCCCCACATAGTGTGGTGAGCATTTGCATCACATCCTATGATGAGTGTCTTACTCATGTTGTTATAATCTAAAAAATTAACAATTTGCACATTGAATGTCTCTTTATCTGCAAAGGAAAGATATGAAGACATAAAGATGATTTCATCTTTGATTCCTTGCAATAAACAAGATACTTTTACAGCAACATTTTCCCCATTTAGATAATTAACCTGAATGAGGGCATTTAATTTGTTGCTAATAGCAATATATTCTCTTAGTCTCAAACAACATTTATTGTAAAATATGTTAAAACACTGATCATGTAGACCCAAAATAGAACCATTACAAGTCCATAGCTCTTGAATTAAAACAATGTGTCAACCTCCTCTCTTGTCATCTTGCTAAGAACAGCTGGAGCTGATTGATTAGGATGAAAGTTGATCTGTGCTATTTTGATGATACTTACCATTGTGACACCAAAGAAGCTAAGAAGAATCTCTGCTTCCCATGTGTCCATTGGTACGAGACCTACTTGAGTTTCCTGTAAAGCCTTTTCTATCTCCCTCTCAGATATCTCAGGCAAAGGAGAGCTAGGTTGCAGGGTTATATCAGAACCAGAATCTAAATCCAGTTCTTCAGTGTTAGATAATTCACTTTCTTTACTAGAAATAGGAGAGGATTTACTTACTTGAGAGGAAGTTGCACCTTCTTGCTCTATTTCCATCTCTTCAATGCTCTGAGCATCTTTCTGGTTTGGATCCGAGAGAATTTTAAAGATACCCCAATCTAGACCAGTGTATGCACCATAATTTACCTTTTTAATGGCTTCTGAGACTTCAGTATCAACCTCAAAGATCCATCTAATAGAATGTGTCTTTACAGATTTTTGCAGAACTCGCCATTTTAAAGACTTCAACTACAGATTGAGTCAATTAAGCCATTTCAGAAGGACAGCTGGATCGTAGGTATGAGTGTCCATCTTGAAGGCCACCTTTACCAGTTTAGGAAGCTCACAGGGATCCAGAACTCTGAGTCTCTCACTACCAAATAGATTCTTGTTACTATGGAAAAATTTTTTAATCCATTCCACAGTTTCATAGTCATCACAAAGGAGAACCAGTGCCACGACACTAAGCTGAAGCCATGAACCTTAAGCAGATGATTTCCTATAGGGACCTCATCTATTCTGGTAAAAATCTCCAGCTGTATGGAATCAACATCCTCCTTGTTGAGTTTGATTGTTGGGAATACATCCTTTACAGTGGCTTTTTATAACATATTTTTATAACTTTTATCAACAGCCCAGGAAAAAGTCCCAGGTTGATCCTCCTTGACTTCTTGGTAGCAATGCTATTGGGAGAAGGGGTTGATACCTTAAACATAAGTCTTTTGTTGTTACCCACCTTCTGTGCAGTCTTCACCTGCTCCCTTGCCTTATGACACCTTATATTGCACCTTTTTGAGTTTTTGTGAAAACTCCTGACTCTCTGGCTGCAGTGCCTGTGTGTTGCCTTGTGGCAACTCCACTTTCTCCAGTAGTAAGATTACCAGTGCTCTCCTTTGTGCCAGGATTCTGTTTCTTTGGAACCGTTTTGATGGCTGATTGGGTAATACAAGGAGGTGCATCCAATCCTTTATCATTTTTATTTTTTTTATTTTAATCATCCATTTAGAACCTGGGAACTGGGAGGAAATATAAGGTCACCAACTGCATAGCTTCCCTGTATAGGTGGAAGGCAAACATACAACAAGGTTTTGCCTTGTTCCTCAAGGGGCTCATTAGCAAGCCATAACCCTGGTGCCATTCATTCATCAGCACAGAGCCTAGCACCTTGGATTGGGTTACCTTTCTGTATTAGCCAAGTGTATTAAGCCTAAATCAAGTTTAGGTTCCAGATGTACATCACCTGTTCTGCCTGTATACGCCCTCACACCACTTTGAGGTTACAGAATAGGATTTTGTGATAGTTCTTGCATAAGATAAATGCTACCGATTTATATAGATATATACACACATATATATAGTTTCCTTCTCCAAAACTGCATTTGTTTTCATTTGCTGTATGGTGAAGATTTATAGTTCTAATTTAAATGACTTATCTAAAGTCAATTGTATCACAAAGGAAACAACAAAAAATGAGAAATTTTAAATTATTGAAATCACAAATGAAACAGAAAACAAAAATTAAGTAATCATTCAGAATGTCTGGAAATTTGAACTTTTATCAGATATACTACATTATTTCTCTCATTTAATACTAATATGAATTAGGAAAGAAATGTTTGATTCCTTTATATTAAAGAAATGTGTACCTATTAATATTTCTGAACATCTTAACATCATTGTTTTAAATGAAAATATTTAGTTCTCAGAAAATATTTAAAGCAATATTTTAATTACACAAATAGTAGATTATTATAAGTGTTTATTTAACTGTAATAAAATGTCATAATTAAATTAACAATATGTTGTTGTCGTGTATCATCTAGGCTGGTATTATGGGATGCGCTGCTCCGCTTTTCCAATTGAACCATATTTAGGTGTGGATTCAGACTTCCTCAGTATACTCATGCCATAGGTACCCGTTTATAGGGTAGACAACCATTCACAACCCATTCATACAGGGAAAGGGCAAAGACAGGATAGTTAGAGAAGAGGTGGATGCCTGAACAGAGATTTGAACCTAGGACCCTATTTGCAGTCAGTCACACTGACTATAAGACAAGTTAGGCGGCAAATAATATAAAATATTAAAATTAATGGGTGAATTATTTTTATATGTTGAAATACAAAGGTTGTTAAAATTTTTAAAAATAATTATGTATTGTATTATATTTATACTATAGGAAAAGGCCTTTTCTTTGCTTATTATTTTTAAAATTTCTTATCTAATAATATTTAAATTTAATTCTTTTTTCATTACAGAAATAAATTAATTAATTTGTATTTGCCATTATTTGTTTTCTAGATATAATCAAAAATTCACAATGATTTATACAAACTTTTTCATTGTTTTTGTTACATTTAGTGAAATTTATTCTATTGAAAGTGACAAAAACATTTTTCAGAGTATATTTTATTATATTAAATTTTTTTTTAATTCATTATTTATTTAAAAAAAAAAAAAAAACTTTTGTAACACAGAATTAAAAGCTTTATTCTTTATCTATTTGTGTCAGTATTATCTTGATATTTTTGTGTAACCATGTATTTTCTATTTTAAATTAGCATTCCTTCTAACCCGCAAGTTTTAAGAAATCATTTTATTTGTCGCAATTTAAAATCTAACTGTAATATATTTCTTTACTTTGCCTACATGATTTCTGAATGATTAGCTTTCTGATCTTTGGTTTCTAAGGTTTAGAATTCAAATCACACACTGGAAACTAGTGCTTGTAGTTTTATTGTTGGTCTCAAGTTAGTTTTTCTTAGGCAGCATTAAGTGATTGCGTTATATACAAACCAAATTGCCATTCATATCTTGTGGCCAAGTCAATTAGCTAGATCTGAATGATTGCTCACTTGAACAATTAATGCCCGTTTTGCTATTGTGATTTTATATATATTAAATTTCACTTAAAATTATTGATTTTGTTATATTGCTTTATTTTTGTAAAAGAGTAATTAAATTCGTAGAGATTAGTATGCTATTTTATCTTTCTTAATATTTTTTTGAGAATAATAGTTGTTGAACATAGTTTATTGCATTTGAATAAAGCTTTTATGATAAGAAAGAAGTATTTCTTTTTATTTTAATAGTCTAAAATTGCTGTGGTTCTATTATAAAAATTGTCATAAAATAATTTGTTCCTTGTATACTGCCTATTAATTTTTCTCTTCTTTATTTAGGCTTTAAAGTTTTACATATTTTAACAAAGTGGGTAACAGAATGGCTGCTTCAGGTAAGGATCGTGTGAGTTGTCCCGATCCTCCTGATGAAAATGTTATTCGCAAAAAAGAAAGATTGGATTCAAATATAGTTAAATTAAAAGGGAAAATAAGTTGTATTAATGAAGACTATCAAGAAAAGAAACCCAAGCTACAAGTAAATATGAAAGATAAATCAATAAAACCAAAATTAAAAAGAACGTCTTCTAATGCTGGAACCAGTGATGAAGAAGAAACTGAAAACTCTTTCCGTGTTATATCAAAAAATGAGATTTTGAATGCATATTATTGTATGTGGGAAAACACTTCTAATGTTTGTTGGCTTGATGCCTCCATGGCTCTATTAGCTCACAATCGAACACTTCGTTATCATGCTAATTTAGATATTTCAACACAGATATATAAAATTATAAAATATTACAATGAAGCAATCTGCACTCTAAATGATCAAAGTCATGAAGAAACTGTTGAAGTAAAACTGCAGAAAGCAAAAAAATATTTAAAGACTGTACAGGAGTCATCATTGAAATATTTACAACCTCTTTTGAAATACAAAGAAGGTGACCCTGAAAGTGCATTTTGTTCATTGTTTAATTTCATTTGTCAAAAAAAATGTATTCGCAAATATTTTGATGTTAGCTTCAAACAATCATTTCATTGTGATAAGTGTGGTAAGGGTCGAGTGATTAGACAAATCAAACCCATCGTAACTTTATCAAATGTTTTAACATTTCATCCTAGTTCTCCTACTACCGTTAGTGAATGTCCTGTTTGTAAAGAACCTGAGCAGAAAAGACAGTTTACTTTCAAAACCTTGCCTCAGTGTTTAATCTTTCACTTTGAGCGTGGTGCTGGTAAAGGTGAATTACAACATCTCGATTTTACTTTTAGTGGCCGGGAATATAAAATTACTGGTATAATGACTTTGGAAAAATCCAATGAAACAAACAGTTTGGATCATTTTGTCACATGGGTAAGAGACCCTAGTTCTGAATTTTGGTTAGAATGTAATGATCTAAATCTTGAAGTATTAAATTTCACAGCTGTGCCTCAAGAATTTGTTGCTATGGAGGATATATGCATTATCATGTATGAAGCGTTTGATGATCTAGGAACCATTGAAGTTGATGCATCACTAAATATGTCTAAAGAATCTATAAATCTTGAAGATGAAGATGATGATGTCAATATTCCACTTATTGATCTTTCTCAAGATAATGAAGATTTAGGCTGTGATTCTAATACCACTAAAATGAGTGGCTTGACTGTAGAAATGGGAGAAAGACACACTTCAACTGCTCAAGAGAAAAGTGAGGGATTGGAATCTTTAAGAACAGTAATTGAAAAAGTTACTAGAAGTAGTAATGATCAAGGTCTTGATTTAAAATCTCCTGAAGGGAATTTCTCATCTTCTACACAAAATGAAAACAACTCAAAATCTAATGACCCAAAAAGCAATATTGTTTGTAATGATAATAAGCTTGTTTTAGAAAAAGATTCAGTTTCAGCAAAGAAGTCAGAAAGCCTTCAAGTTGATAAAGGTGCAAAGAATATTTCCTTACAAGATACCTTATCTCCAAGGTATACACAAATGATCTTGAAACTTGCTAAACAAAATGATGACATGGAAGGAAGTAAAAAAATTGAAAATGATAAAAAATTTGAACTCTTCCAAGATCTTGAATCAAAAAATGAGAATATATCTGAAGTAGGTGCTGATACATCTCATGCTTTAGCACTGGATACAATAATTAACCTAGCAGATTGTAAAAGTTTATCGGAAGAATTACCTAGTGATGAGAAAGGAGATAATAATCATTCAAATGTACCTTTAAATAAAGATTTGGAGCCAAATGAAAGATATTTAAAACATGAAAGTATTACTGAAGCTGCATTAAATAATAAAGAATCTTTAAACATTAAATCAAATAATATTGAAAATTCAAAACCTTTCACTGAGAATAGTGTTGTTGAGAAATCAAGTTCTCCAGTAAAATCTATGCCAAATTTAAATGAAATACTTTCATTTCAAGACAACATGATTTCTGAAAATTATAATGTGACTTCAAATAGTAATCAAGCAATATTTGTAGATGTACAAAATAAATTGACTTCTAAAGTTGAAAACAAAGAATCAAATATCAGTACTACTGAAATAAATTCAGATTTGTGTTTAAAGGAAGTTGTAGAAGATAAGCAATGTGTTAATGATCACACGAAGGAAACTGCCGCTCCACAAGATGCTAGTCAATTAATAACTTTAAAAAAAAATGAGCTCAATTGTAAGACACCAATATTAGTTGAAATTAAAAAGAAAAACCAGAGTGATAGTTTTTTAAAAGTTGATACTCGTAACTATGATATTCCATTATCAAGTAATAAAGAAACTTCTCTGGACAAGAAATCAAATAAATTAGCATCTCCACCAGTTGAAGTTCAAGTGAAAGTAATGAATACTAAGAATAATGAAAGTAATGAAAAGCAACTCAAAATTTCCAAAGCACAAAGTAGCATTAAATCAACTAATGAAAGTGCATTTAAAAAAATGTCATCCAAATCTTCAAAGAAACTAAATGATGCAAATATCCCATTGAAACAAGTTGCTATTAAACTTGTTAAATTAACACCAAAAGAAATTTCCAATTACATTTCTCAGAACACAACGCAAAAAAATCGGTTAATCAGTAACACCCTGCCTCTTACTGATTCATCTGGAGAAAATTCTTTATTTGAAAATGTAGATTGCTCTTCAAGTGGTGAAAAACGTAAATCCTGTACTAAAAATGCTCATCAAACAGTAAAAACTTTTAATAATGATTGTAAAGATGGTCCTGAAATAATTAATTCTCCGACTACACGAAGTAAAGCTAACAAAGCTTCTGCCCAAAAAATAGATTCGCATAGTTTTCAGAGGCTGAAATATAAAACAAGACATGATAATATAAATTATCAAAAAGATAATATAAATGTAAAGGCTGAATCAGTAGAGTTTGTAGTACCAACTTTTAAGTATAAAAGAAGAAAAAGCAAAATGGAATCTGAGGAGCAATCAATTTCAAATGAAAAATCTTCTTTGGATGATGAAAAAGTGGAGAATCTAGCTAGTATGTCAAAAAATAATTTCAAAGCAGAAAGGTTACCAAAGGAAAATTACAAAAAACATGTAAATGCTAAAACGCAAAAAACGGTTGTTAATATTGAGTGTAATGATGGTTTTAAAAAAAGTCCTCCGACCACACGAAGTAGAAGTAACAAAATTTCTGATCAAAAAATACTTTCACACATTTCTGAAAGACAGAAGTATAAAAAAAAACTTGATCCAGTAGAATTTGAAGTATCAACGTTTAATTATAAAAGAAGAAAAACCGTGAAAGAATCTACAGAGAAACTAATTTTAAATGAAAGATCTTCTTTGTATGAGAAAAAAGTGGAAAAGCAACCTAATCAGTTGGAAAATAATACCAGTAAAAAAGAAGCAATTAGGAAAAGTTATAGAAAACGTATAAATACTCTGAAATATAAAGATTCATATCTAACTCAGCAAAAAAAAACAGTCCGACATATAGAAAATACTGTACATGCTTCTGAGCTTCATGAGAAACGAGATAGAATTAATAATAATTCAAAAACAATGTCTGATGAATTAAAAATTTCAAGAAATTACCGTGAATCATTAACTATTTTATCAGAATTAGATTTTGTGGAAGAAACAAATTCTCCAGGAGTAGATAATAACCTAAAATATGAAAATATTGAATATTCGGGTGGCTTAATTTCACCCAAAAAAGAAAATAATGTGGATGAAATGGACATCATATTTCCATATACATCTCAGAAATTGAAAGAAATTTCTGTTGGTTCTGTGAAATCATCTATTACTGAACAAGAAAATAAACAGAAATCTCAAGACTATATTCTTCAGTCACCAAACAGGAAAAAATTTAAAGTTTCTCCAGCATATAAACAAGAAATCATGTTAAGTGATGAAGCTAACATAGTAAAAAATATTTTACTTAATGTACTAGAACAGAATTCTGATACAAATATAACATTACCTCATATTAAAGAATCTCCTGAATCACCTGCCACACATAGTCATGATTCAATTCCCGACAAGAAACATAAAGTTGTAAATAAGTTATTTAAAGACATATCCACACATTGTGAAAGTGAACTTCATGTTACATTTGATCAAGAAATAAAGGAAATTAAAACAAGCCATTTAGAGAAAACTTCAGCGAGTCTCCATAATCAAGAAGAATCTCAAGAATCATTGGCTGCTTTTTCAGAACTTTACCATAGAGTAGAGAATTTACCAGGCATTTCTATTGTAAATGTTAAATCTTTAAAAGTGGAGAATGAGTCTGGAGTTGGACAAAAGGAATCACCTGTTGATGCAGCCCTCATTTTGAACTGTAATACAAATAAATCTCCTAATTTGAAAGAAAAAATAGACACCGGCAATAGAAATGTGCAAAACACGCCTGTGAAGCAGGAAAAGAGGTCTCTAGAATCATCATCACATCACTCTGAAGAGAAGGAAAGCTCAAAAGTATCTCCCACAAACAATCAGGACATTAAGACTAATGTGCGTAGGAAGAGAAAATGTGCAATTGATTTAGGTATCTACGAGACAGATTTACCTTCTTTACATCATTCTTTGAAAGAACCATGTATTTCCCCAAAGAAATCTATTTCAAATGAAACCACAAATGAAGAATTAACACAAAAAAATATAAAGAAAAGTCCACTTATAAGTTCCTTACCTTTAAATAAGAACAATCATTTGTCTGAACAAGATAATTGTGAAGTTACTGATGAAAATCTTGATGAAAGTATTGATCTAATTGTCGATAAATACTTGTTTGATGCTTGTCTGTTTTTGGGAATGAAGTTAGTTTAACAAGTCAGAAAATAATGAATTGTTAAACTTGCATGACATTTGTTTTTGTTTTAAAATATTATTTTGTGTTTGATCCCAGTTAATGTAAAAATACATATTTAATGTTGTATAATTAGTGAAATCAAATATATTTTTAATTAAAAATTTTACATTTAATTATTCTGTGAATCTAATTACTATGTGTTTAATTTGATTAATTTTGATGTAATTGAATAAAAAGAAGCATATTTTTGAATGATTAAACTGTCTTAATTTACTGTAATATATTTGATCAATTTTCAGTTTTCAGATTATATTATTTTATGTAGAACAGTTTTTTAGTATATTATTTATTCTGTGTTATATTACATGATAGATGGTAAATCATTTTGAATTACTAAATTCAATGTTATAGGTTATCAAAAGTTATTTTTGTTAGCATCTTCATTATTTGTTCGTCTTTGACTTTTATCTGAAAAATAAATTTACACCTACACAAATTTTAGTTATGGATTACTTACAGTTGATTAATTACTGCCTTTATATTGTGTTTTATATTTTTCAATGGTGTCAATAATAATTATTATGTATTAAGATTTATCGAAATTTTACACTTTTGTTATTTATATTTATATATTTATTTCTCTTCTGTGCATTTTCTCAGTTTCAGTATTGATTTTATTTTTTATATTGCATCATTCACATAAAAGACGATTTTCATCAATTGATACAAGTTATCTTTTTTCAATTTATGAGAATATGTTGTAAACATTTGTTAAAGATGCTTCTCTATATACAAACATTAAGAAAAATGGCAAATTTCCCAATCTGCTTTTAATTTTTCCATTTAGCTGCCATTTTCTGCTGTGGCAGAATAGTTTTCATTATGATCTAGTTTCACAGTTCTTGCCTGCCACTTTAGGCATGTATAGTTGTGACAGAATACTGAATCTGCTTTAAGCTTACACATTCAATTCAAAGTAACTGTTATAAAAAAAAGTGATAATAGCGTAGCAAACCAATCAAATTAAACTATTGTTATTTTTCTAATTGTCCTCCAATTGGCTCTGGTCTCCTAATTACAGAATGATTTTTAAAATGATTTTGAGCATTTGCTACAACTCTCAAGCATTGCAGATTCCATTCTATAGATGTTATGAGAAGTAAATGAATGATGTGTAAGTAGAGTGTGTGAAAAAAAAGTTTTGGTGTTCTACCTGTAACATTATCTGTAAAAATACAGGATTAATTTAATAATCACCAAATTAATAATGTTACATGATATTAGCTGTTAATGAATTTTAAGTCTGTAATTTCTTATTAATGAAAGGAGAATGAAAACTATGATAATTGTATATTCCAACCTAAAATTTTCAATTTTGTTGCAAACATTTAAGTTTCAGATATAATTCTTCATAATCATTTTAGGTATTTTACATCAATCATTTTATACATTTAATTTTATTATATATAATCATTTTATTTGATAATAACTTTTAAATGTTCAATGTTACGTTTATTCGTTGCGTACATTCTATTAAATCTTACTTGATTTAATAGAATGTACGCACATATGAATAAACTTATTATTCCCGCCTTGATCTTAGATGTTTATAATAATTTAAAGTGCTCTTTAGACTATAGGTCCCTGTCTAATTAGCCCTTGTATTCAAAAGCTGACCATTCGTTGACAAGTAAATTTAATCATTTTCAATATCCAGAATGATTAAAATTACTTTTTATTGATACATTACTGTGTTGCAGTTTTTCTTGTGAATGAAATTTCTTAAAAAATCATGCTTTTTATTCAATTATGGTAAAATCTGCTACAGAATGGAATTTTATAGAGTATTATAAACTTTTCATAGTGTAGTGTGATGCATTTAATTAGCAAATGCATAAAACAATAATATCCTAATAATATTGGCCCTTAATGATTTCATTACTCAGTCTCGTCTTTTTAATATTGTTCAGTTTTTGTAGCAATCATTTAATTTGTTTGAAATCAGATTAGCATAAAGGTACAGAAATGAGAAGTATACTGTTTAAAAAAATGTATGAGAAGTAGAAAATAAAACTAGTTTTCCACTGAAGAAAATGTTTTGAATATTATAACTTAAAAAATATAGTTATAATGGTTACATACAGATTTATTGACATGTCTTGAAAATTTTGTAGAATTTACACATCTTTTGTCATTACCTGAGGAAAAGAATTATGAGATATATAAAGTGTGTGTGTGTGTGTTTTTATCGTACTATACACACATATTTTTAAAATGATTATTAGTCAGTTAACGTTGAAGAAACATTTATTAGAATAATTATGAACTGTAAATATCAGGAAAGAAATTCATTTGAATTCATGCATTAAAAATTAATTTAGTATCAACGATTGATCCCCTGAAATAAAATTAATTCGGACTGTTTTTAAATAAATACATTTTATCAAAATTAGCTTTTTATCCATGTTTGCATATATATATATATATATATTTGAACACATTTCTTCTGTTTTTTTAACGAATAATTTACTTTGCTTCGTTAATTGAATTTATTATTGAATATTAAAGTCCTTTCATTTGCATTCGAGGCATAATGGAAAAACTGAAAACAGGTTCACAGTCGTGAGCGATAGCAGTACTTTTGGAAAACCATAAACAATTTATATTTTTCTTTTAATTACATTGTGATTGGAGTAAAAAATATGGGTCTAATGCTGTGTATGTTTTTTTTACTCAAACCAATGACAATTTTGAAAGGAACCACAGGATTATCTTCATTTTTCAAGAGAATTGATATTTCAGGAACTCTTAAATTGTTTAACTTAATGATACTTGGAATAAGCTATGTTAGATAGACCAACATCATTATATTAATTCTATTCTGTGCAATCATTCGCTTGTCAAATCGGATAAATAGTTGCATATAAAACAGTATAAAGCTGTTTTTGACTTTTTCTCTATAATTTCTTTATTTAATAAATTGATACACACACAATAAATACTCTGTTCTGAAGGAAGCATAGAAACTTTACTCTTGACAATGGAAAAAAATCTGAATTATATTCAACACATATTTGTGAATAAAATCTTATAATTTTGGAAAAACTTATAAATTAACAAAATTATTAACATTTCAAAAATTTCTTTTATTTATTTAATAATTAATATTCTTTTTTAAAATAATGTATTAAAGTATTTATTGTTTGAAAATATTTGTTAATAGATTAGTAATTTTTTTTATTAAAAATTCATCATTACCTTACTTTTTTATAAGTATTTAAAAGGAAAAAGGATTTATAGGTATTTCCGCTAGTGGTAAAAATATGAGGGAAAATGTATAATTTATATCCCCTTTGTATTTTCTCCAGAATCTATATCACATAGGGCTTGTGGATTCACCCGAGTGCATTTTATGTAGGGAACATGTTGACATGGATGGCGAGCATCTTTGGAAATGTTCTGCCCTCCAGGAAGCTCGCTCTTCACATTTCAAGACGCTCTCCACTCCTGGAGATACTTCTTTTCTTTATTGGACTGCAAGACTTATTATGCTCGAAAGAGCCAACATAAGGACGTAATTAAATATATATATATCCCCTTTATTGGTGAATTGTATAAAATACACATTACTTAGTTCCTTTTTCTTGTTTTACTTGAAGAAAGTTCTGATATTGTTCATATTTTTAATGGTAGACAGTTTAAGTCATATCATATTAGGTATCTAAGGAAACATCAGATTTGAGAGAAAAGAATCTGCATTATTTTTCCTTGAACTTCAAAGACTAATGTTCCGGATTCGCCTTTTGCGAATTGCTTAAAACTTATAATTGGTTTTTAGCTCCTGAGTGCTATTACGACTGATAATATGCCTGTCAACTTCAATTTTATCGACGACATTTAACCTGTCAGAAAATTTTCTTTTAGTGCATGTGTATACACTGCCCAACATTGAGAATGCTACACCAAGAAGCAGTGGCCTGAGAATTATGCAAATTTCAGTGTAGACGCACTTTACCGAATTATGCAAATGATATAAAATGCGCAGCTCCCCAACGCAAGTAATATGAGATCTGAGGTGAGTAAACGGCAAAGTGGGCAATATTCGCACCCATATTGCTCATTTTTAAAATAATCATTGGAATATTGTTATTGTCGCAAAGGAGGCCTGTAATTGCCGAGAATACCTGACTATCTTCGACGGAGTAAGTTTCATTGGATAAACGAGTTTACGAAATACATGATAATCGGAAGGGCAAGTTGGTCTTTATGGTAAATCGCAACTAACAGACTATCTTAGACGCGTCCATAGTGCAATAGCTGTGGCGAAGATAGTTGGAACGTTTGCGGGGTGCCGGTGCAGCTAGATTGGTGCCAGCACGCGTGGATCAACGCATTGTATGGAAGGCGGTGGTGGTAACTAATAAGTAAATTCTTAATAAATAAAGACTCAATAAAACAGTTTAGAAAAATATGTCGCCACATTGGATTTAACTTGCTATAATATATTTTGGTAAAATCTTTTCTACCTTCATAGGACCAATAATGGTCCTATAAAGGTAGAAAGTCACGAGAAAAACTTGGCAACATCTATCTGTTCAATATTGGCATTTCTTACATTGGGAAAACGTTGGTCTCCATGGTAGAACCAATCTTGGTATACCTAATATTGGGGAAAACGTGGCTTCCGTTATGGGTCCATTATTTGGTTTATCTTGACATGCTATACATTGGGGAAAAGTTGACGCCCATCTGGACCTTTATTGGGATTATCTCGGCAAGTTTGCCAATATTGGGCCAAGCTATTTTGCTACTTGGGTTGTTTTACTACCGCGAACAATTTCATAACTCAACAGAAAAATCTCAATCTTTCATTTGTTGCAAGAAAACCAAGAACCATACCTAATAGACTTCTGGGAATCATAAGAATTTCCTTCCAAACTTTTGCTGCAGTAGAAAACATATCTATCTGAGGGGTTTTCTTAGCCGAAATTCTCATTTGATCTCTGCATTTTAAGCACAATAACTCTGATTTCAATACTCCAATTTCACGCAAAAATTCTAAAACTATTTCTCACACAATTTAAAACAAAAAACGGTTAGCTTCTCTATCCTCACCTAAAATCTGCTTACCACCGGAGAAATTGAACGTTAATCCAAATTGGTATTTTAAAACGATATTTTGAGCTACAAACAGAATTAATCGTAACAATTTTGACGAATGCTGAAAAAAATAAATGCAGAACACAAAAATGATTATTTAATGAAAAAGAGCAATACAAATTGTAAAGCACTCTAAAAATTCTTATTAAGTTTCCTCTCAAAAATTTCTAATAAAAGGCGAAAATGTTCTAAATCTCGTCACCCAGGTAGCACAGAAATATTGGCCAATGTTCTGTCGATATTGGCCAATATTTTGAATGCCGATAAATGTCGAAAGTTGATCTGTTGATATTGAATAATATTATATAATATTTGAAAAATTAATTCGATTCAGATAGTCTATAAATTGCATTTACTTGAATTATTTTAGAAAACAATGATTTTAAACCCGTTTTTAAAACTTATTAGCGTTAATGAATAAGGTATACATTCTTACTAGAAATTCTTTGAATATTGAATAATATTGTATAATATCTTATCTACAATATTACCCTGCAAACATTTTTAAATGTTTTTAAATATTCTTGTTACAATATTATTCTGCGAACATTATTAAATATTTTTAAATATTCTTGCTACAATTTGAAGTTTACTTGAAACGAAGTGAAGATAAATGAGCAGTAAATTTAAGTCAGCTGTGGAAAGATCATTTGGTTGTTTAGTCTCTTCATTAGTAGTGGTGTGTGCAATATTATTGTTATAATTTTAACTTCTTTATACCTGTTTTATAGGATATTGGTTCATCATGCCAGGTAGTAAATTTAAATCTTTTAAACGTAAAGCCACTAGACAATTAGAAAATATTAAACGACAAGAAATAAATGAATTAATTGCCAATTCGCTTGATTCTTCCTATCACCGCATTGAGTCACAAAATTGCAACGTGCTGGAAAGGTTGGTCCTTGACTACAATTTATGTTTAATAGTTCACTTTTTGAAAACATTTTATTTATTCAATCATCTTTAATTAATTTAATATGTTTTTTAATTATTTATCAATGTAATATATACTAAGGCTTAATTGCAAGTTTTTTTTAAATCTTTCTAAAAATTTAGGCTTATAATAGATTGAATAATAAACTTGCTTTTTTTTCTTCCAACATTCTGAACAGAATGGTGTTCTTGTTGAAAGAAATTTTGGCCACATATCGCTATTACTATTCTCCACATGTGTAATTTTAATGGCAAAAAATACAGGTTATCAATATTTAATGTTGAAATATATTATAGTTTTTCTGGTTGGATAATAAGGTAGTCTTGGCATGTTTCATAATAAAATATATCAATATATATTTACATAAAATATTTGGAAAACATTTATATTTCATAAATGTTTTATATCAGTCATTATTTTGATTGACATTAAAATGAATGTTTTATTGTCTTTCATTAAATGGATACAAAAGAAATGTAGACATCTGCTTTTCTTACTGTTAAAGTTTATTGTTATTCTCCATTTTATGGCTGTTAATATTTCTTTAAATTTACTATTTTGACAAAGATTCCTTTTAAATGAAGATTTTAAGTTAAAGTAATATTTTCAATTAAATTACCTCTCTATAGAAGAGCTTTATGTGTATCTTTTTTACTATAATTGTTTATTGTTTGTTGAATTCACTAGCAGATCTGACGAACACTGATTTTAATGATTTAATTTTATCATGATTCTTTCCTGTATATTACATACATAAATATTTAAAGTAAATATTAACTATAAAAATTTTTTATTTAATAGAAACTCAATTACTGTTAATACATTAGAAGATCAACCTGTGGAAGAAAATTTTGGCTAAACTGAGTATTACGGTCAACACTCATGTACGAGATCTCGCCAATGTTCAAGTCCGGTCGCTAAAAGTCGCCAGATCTAGTCGCCAGATCAGTTTCACCGGAATTTCATGGTGTCTCCCCATAATGTCTTGGAGGATGCCATCCGTCACTTGTCACCCCAATTTCTTGGAAAAGCAGGATGTTATCCATCAATTGTCAACTCAAAACCTGGGAAAACTTGCTTGTTTTAGCCATTTTCATTTAGCAAGGCTGTGAATCAGTTACTTCTCGCTGTTTCTCCTGATAATAATCAATAGCGCTTTGAGATGCAGGCTATGAATTTGAAAGAATTATTTCTTTTGAGTGCAAAGGGTGAGAAAGAAGTGATTATGTGGTGTATGAATGTTGGTATAATTTCGAAAAATTATTTATGTTGTAAATGTGGTGAGGAAATGAAACTTGTTGATAGAATGGATGTGAGTGATAAGTGTGAATGGAGATGTAGTGTGAGAGGTAAGGATAAGCATGATGTGAAAATAGATGAAAGTAAATTTGGAAAGAGAAAGTATAATAGAGGAAAGAAAGTTGATGGAAGGTGGGTGTTTGGAGGGATCGAAAGAGAATCTGGAAGGTGTTTTATGAAAGTGGTAGCGAGCAGGTCGAAAGATGTATTGCTAGGAATTTTGAAAGAGAATGTTGTGCCTGGAAGTATAATAATATCAGATTGCTGGAAGGCTTACGATTGTTTATCAGACGAAGGCTTCCAGCATATTAAAGTAAATCATAGTTTGCATTTCAAGGACCCAATCAGGCGAGCACACTAATACAATAGAAGGGACGTGGAGTGCTATAAAAGAAGCCTTAAAGGAACTCGGCAGGTAGGAGATCAATTCGATTCTATCTTGCTGAGTATATATGGCGTAAAAAGCACTCTGCTCCACCGATATTTTCAAAGATTTCATTGAGGCAGTCCTAAATATCTACAAACCTTTGAATAAGGATCCATACAAAATGATGCCTAATTGGAAGAACCATGAAGGTAAGATTTAGGTCCAATTATTTTTTACGCAATGCTATTTAATTTATTTCAGATCTGTTTGTTTAATATATAAAATTTTTAATTTTAAAGAATTATTTTTTGCATTAAGCGTTTTAATTTACATCAGATCTGTTTGTTTAATATATAAAATTTTTAATTTTAAAGAATTATTTTTTGCATTAAACGTTTTAATTTACTTCAGATCTGTTTGTTTAATTTGTAAAATTTTTAATTTTAAAGAATTATTTTTTGCATTAAACGTTTCAATTTACTTCAGATCTGTGTTTGTTTAATTTGTAAAATTTTTAATGATTTGTATCATTCTATTTAAAATCAGTGGATTTATCAATAATGTTTTCCCCTATATATATTTATTAATTTAGAATTTAAATTATAGTGTATAAAGTTAAGTAGTGAAATCGTAAAGTGTTAAGTTTTATGTAATATTGTTTGGTATCAATCTATTTAAAAGACGAATACTATTTTAATGTAATGTTTCGCTTAGTAATTTTAATTGAATGCTTGTAATGATTGTTATATATGTTTTCTCATTGTAGTAAATTTAATTTGGGAGGACCTCCCTCCGTTTATGCAAATATCCTTGTTTCGCTGGGCTTTCATTAGCTTCACCTCCCCCCGCTTTTTCTGTTGAGTATCTCTCCAATTGGTGCGTTCTTCAGGGTTGCCATTCACTAACGGCAACGACTACCTCACCCACTTGGCGAAAAAATTTTTGGCCAATTTCGCCAAAGTGTTGACCGTAATACTCAGTTTTACCAAAATTTTTATAATGTTGATGAATTTGATTCTGAATTTTCCAAACCAGACGAGACAAGATTGGCTGTTGATCAATGTGAAAATCAACAGGCAAACAGATTGTCTGATAATTTTCTAGGATCTCAATCAAAGTCCTCCAACATGTTAACAGATTTTGTTAATTTTCATAGTACTAATTATGAAAATTCAAGGCCTGAGATTAAAAATAATTCAGAAATTTATCAAGTATCATTAAAAGATGAATTGAAATTTTGGGCTATTAAATATAAGGTGCATCACAATGCATTAAGTAACTTGTTAAAAATATTGAAGCCTCATCATCAAGAACTTCCACTGGATAGTAGAACTTTGTTACAAACGTGTAGGAATTCAAATGTTATTCAGGTTAACAAAGGAGAATATTGTTATTTTGGAATTAAAACTTATTTAAAAAGTGTAGCTTTGAAAACTCTTTGCCCTAATGATGATATTAATTTACGTGTTAATATTGATGGGTTACCTATCTCTAAAAGCACTAATTCTCAATTCTGGCCTATTTTAGGATTGATTGTAACATCATATAAAATATCTCCATTTATAATAGCCTGTTATCATGGGTCATCAAAACCAACTTGTATTAAACTTTTTAGAAGATTTTGTGTCTGAAATAAATGAATTAAAATCAAATGGTTTTAAGCAAAATTCTTTCAGTTTTAAATTTGATTTGGTACAAATTAATTGTGATGCTCCTGCTAGAGCATTTGTTAAATGTATTAAGAATCATAATTCCTATTATGGCTGTGAAAAATGTGTGCAAAAAGGCACTGCTATAAATGGACATGTTAAATTTTTAGAAATAGAAGCTTCTCTACGAACAGATAAATCTTTTTCTTCATTTTCTCAAGAACAATATCACATAAATGAAACTCCTTTATTACACATCAATAATCTTGGGCTAGTATCAAATTTTCCTTTAGATTGTATGCATCTGGTTGATTTAGGTGTAGTTCGGAAATTAATTATTTATTGGATTCGTTTTGGAAAAAGAAGAAAAGGTAATAGTGTTCGTATCAGTGGTAAGCAGATAACAGAAATATCAGATAGACTTCTTTCACTTCAACAGTCAATGCCTTCTGAATTTAGCCGAAAACCAAGATCTTTATCTGAATTAGATAAATGGAAGGCAACTGAATTTCGCAATTCATCCTTTATCTGGGTCCTGTTGTGTTAAAGGGAATATTGTCAAAAAAATTATACAATCATTTTTATGTCTGCATGTTGCAATTAATGTTTTAAGCAATCCTGCTTATTGCAGTCAAAATGAGTACATTGATTTTGCTGAAAATCTTTTGAAAAGTTTTGTAGAAGATATGGGAATAATATATGGTAAAGCATCCTTAGTCTATAATGTTCACAATCTTTTGCATATTGCTAATGATGTTAGGCTATATGGAAATATATGTAACTTTAGCTGTTACAGTTTTGAAAATTACCTGGGGCAAATTAAGAAAATGTTACGAACTAAAAATAAGCCTTTGTCCCAATTAAGCAAGCGCTTCTCAGAGCAAATCCCTATCTATGTTGAAAACAATAAAGATGTAAAATGGCTGCACCATATAGGCCCATTTGCATCAAATCTATGTAATGGTGAAGAATATAAACATATTATTTTGGAAAATTTAAAAATTTCCTCTATAAAGCAATGTGATAGTTGTATACAATTAAAAGATAAGAAAATTGTAATTATTAAACATATTTTAAAGAATTCAAATCAAGAAGGCATTTTAATTTGTAATGAAGTCATATGTAAAGGAAATTATTTTTCAAATCCTTGTGAATCTAATATAGTGTCAAGTTTTTGTATTGATCAGATTGATCCAAAACTAATTGTTGTACCAATGTGCAATGTGTTGTGTAAATGCATTTTAAGTTGGCAGCATAAAGTTGTTTTTGGATTAGTGCATAAATTTGATTTAACTATTTAATTACTCCTTTTAGGAAATTAATAATGCAACTGGCATATTTAATTCAAATCAGAAATAACTATCTTAAGGCTTATATTTTTATGCATAGTATCTTATTTCTCTGACATTAATATTTTCTAATTGCCTAGAAATACTTTTTATAAATATATTGAATTTATTAACTTTATGCTAAACAAAAAATTTATTTTTTGGATTAAAATAATAACAAGCATTTGAAAACATTCGTAATTGTTTTATTCATTGAAGAAGGTGCTATAGAGATAATACCATCAAATTGGATAATAAATGAATCTGAAACATTTTGGCCTAATATATCTTCTGCAGCAGTTATTGCTAAATATATTAAAGAAAGGCACAATCCTGCTGATGATTGGGATAGGGTAAAAATAAAGATTTATACAGACTCAAGTAATTATATTTATATTGTTATTTAAGTCGTTCTTATTTTCATTACCGTATATTAACATATATTTTATAATTAGATTCATTTAAAAGTGCTAAACTAAAGGCAAAAATTGCTGAAGATACATCCAACATTGGTAGTGATTCTTCTGAAGAGGAATCTAATTTTGCTAGAAAACGCAAAAAACCAGTCCGCTATGAAACAGAAGATTCTTTGTCTGAAAGCGAGTCACTCCTTAATTCAGTGAAAAAATACAAGATACCTAAATTACCAAAAGGTATTTTATTTCTTAATCTAATTTTGTGTGTTTATTTATATTATAATATTTTACTATATTTAATTTCACTGTTTATTATTTACTAATTTTACTAGTAGGAAATATATCCTTTTATTTGCATACTTTTGATGAAAATAGAACAATATAATTTCATATAGTTTGAAATTAATGCAAACATGATTTTAAAAATTAATTAGCTGTTTACATTTCTTTATTTTTATTTTGAAGTTTTTAAATAATTTTGTCGTATTTTAGAAACAAATTAATTTACTGTCATTATTATTTAATTACAGCTGTAGAAAATAAAGTTAGTTCAGTAGATGCAGTTCTTTATCAAAGTAGATGCAGTTCTTTATCAAATGAGGATGCAGTTACTAAAAACAAGTGGTTGGTAAGTTCCTAAATTTAAGAGATTAATTGTAAATATGTATCTAAATTTTTTGGTGTATCAATTCATGCTATATATTGTTGATTGTAATTTATTTAAACTTTATTATAATAAAATATTTTAATCTAAATTTAAGAAAATACACCTGTTTTTAGTTTTTAGGTACCTCCAGTGACTTACATTCTGAGACAGAAAATACTGTGAAAAATTATTCTCCACTCATGTGTAAGTATTAAAATTTAGTTATTTCTGCTAAAATAATAGTTGTTTGCTATGTATTATTAAATGCATATATATTTTAATAACTTCCATATTTCTAAAATGAATTATAAAAAATTTGTTTTATTCAAGATAAAAATACTATCTCAAAATGCAATATTTTTATTTCTGTATCTAATAAACTTAGTGAACTTTAAAAATTCATGCAATTAATGTTTGTAATATTAACAGTATGTAAATAATTATTAATTTGTAATGTATGTAAAAAATATTAATTTAAAAAAATTTCAAAATTTTGTGAAACTGCTTCCAGTTTTTTTTATTTTTTTATCCATTTTAGCAAAAAGAATATTTGAATACTTGGAACTTATGCATGGTGAGATCAGAAGGTTACACGAAAAATGTGACAAAATAAATCTTCAATTAGAGTCTCTTACTGGAACGAATGGAAATTTATTCTCTCTTAATGAGAACCTACCAACAGGTATCGATTTACCTGTGAATACTGAAGAAAGGCTGAAAGACTTGAATGACAAAATAAAAAGTGACTCGGAGTTTTCTGCTAAATTGGTATTTAATTTTTTTATAGACAAACTTGAGAGATTATGCATGTAAAATAGTTTATAAATTTTGGGTGCATAACATTAACAAGAACTTTGAAATTACTTATTACAGGTACGCTACCTACATGGGTTTGGGAGTGGAAAAACGCCTCGATCATTCTTATTAAGTATAATGAAAAAAATTTT
Source organism: Latrodectus elegans (assembly GCA_030067965.1). NCBI lineage: Eukaryota > Metazoa > Arthropoda > Arachnida > Araneae > Theridiidae > Latrodectus > Latrodectus elegans. Next base: position 124,766,188 of record CM057813.1, read on the forward strand.
TATTCCAGAACTTGCTATCAAATATAGTAGATTTGGAAGAAAGGGAAAAATCTTTTTCTGAGTATAGGGAATTACTTAATGTGATGCTAGGTATACTATTTTAATATTTCTATATTTTAATTTCAATGGCTAAATTATTTTGTGATGTTTTTGAATATTTTTATCAAATTCAGTGATACAGAGATTAATTTTGCTTTTCATTTGTTTTTATTTTTTATTCTTCTTTAGGTTAGTAATAAGATAAAATTTAAAAAAAAAACACCTAATATTATATTTGTTATTTATAAAAGTAATAAAAGGAGTAATGGAATTTTCAGAATTTTTTTCACTTTTATTGTCAAAATTATTTTCTGCATATATTGTTCTTGTTCACTTATTCAAGATTGCTAAAATTTAAATCATTGATTCTTTGTGCATTTAAGTTTTAACTAAGCTATTTATAAAACATGTCTCCAATTTCTGGAGTTTAAGAAAACAAAACAAAGAGTGACAAGTCTCAATTTTTTTATTGCAACATAATAGAAATTTTATTAATTATCAGTGATGCATGAAAAGTAAAACTGCTTTAAATACAGTTGCCTCTATCTATGTATGTAAAGATAAATTTGTTTTGCAAGATTTATTTAATTTCAAGTGTAGAGTATTTTATTAAAGTGTCTTCATTGCATACTTGATGCAGATAATTCTTTCTGTTATTCTTTTTATTTTTCTTCATTTAATAGTGTTAATGTTTAAGAAAATTTTTCTAATATTTTTAGCTGCTGTTTCTTTGAAATACCAGGAAAAAGTTGTGAAGAGCTGGGAGAAATGTTCAGTAAAAATTTAGCTGCTGCTGCTGACTGGAACGGAAGAAAAATACGGCAGTCCGATATAGCAACTGAATTTGAAACTGATGCATTTAATGGATCAATAAATACTTCTTAAAACAATCGATTATTTCTTCTATCAAACCAGAATACATAAATGATTAAAAATACATGTAAAATTTTGTTTTCGTTAATTTGGAAATTCCTTTTCAATGCAATTTTTCTTTTTCAAATTCTAAATAAACATCATTGAAATATTTATAATTTATTTTAGCTGTTTCTGTTATAAAGAATTTAAGTAATAAAAAATTAAACAAGTGTTTCATAAAAATTTGGCTAGGTCTACTCATTTTAATGAAAGAAAAAGTCAGACTTACTGATATAAAAGATTGATGTTAATTTTATTGAAATATTTAAATAAAAAATTATCTTTTATAAATTCTTTCTTGATGCAAAAGTAAGACTGTAATTATAAAACATTTAATAATACTACTCATATCAATCCAATGTCATTTGTGCTATGAAGAAAAATTTTTCCGTTATCAATAGAATTTGTTTTTCTTAAAAGTGAAATGTAATTCTAGTTATTACTATTAAACATCCTTTTAACAAGCTATTACTGATTCCCTTAAAATTATTACAAATTTTATCTCGTGCATATATTATCCTAAACAAATGAGATGCATAATTAAGGAAAACTAACTGGCTTGTGAGAATTTGAAATAAAATCCATCTAGGAAATAATTTGCTATTCATCCCAGTACAATAGTTCAAAATTATGGAGAGTACGGTATTTTAAAACCTGTGTAAAACAATTACTAATTTGTAATTTGCACTGTAAAAGTATGAATAAAATCTATCCAAGATTATTAAATTCGAAATTGCAATATCATATCTTACTCTTTTAATGTAGATTCCGGTTCTAACAAACTATATTTATGATAAGTCGAGGATCTCGTCAAAATAAATTGACTGGCATTTATACACCAAAATTTAGTTAAATATTTTTTATATTACTTGCTTAACTGAAATGCTTATTTTAATTTTAAAAGAAAATTTGCACATGGAGATGTATCTTGCTGAGTAGATATATTATAATTCAACAAATTTTATGATAGTAAAATATGAAATCTATACAATAATGTATAAGATTTAATATATATATTCAATAATTGAAATTATGAGCATACTGAAATCTCTTCATAACTATTAGGCACATACTTGTAAAAAAGTAATAAAAGTATTGAAATATTCAACTGCAAAACACACACAGGATAAAATAAGAAATCTCAAAAGCTTATGCATTTAATCATACTTATAATTGAAGAATGAATTTAAAAAAAAAAAGTTTTACTGAAAAGAATATTTAAAATGTGTATTATCATATAAATTTTCTAATAACATGTTCAATATTTAATTAATAAACACATGAACAAATTACTGTTTTTTTTTACAATCTATTCAAAAGTTTAACAAAATTCTATTTAACAGTCACATAATCAGAATAGAATAATTCAGTATCAAAATGGGTTACTTCTTCATATTTAAATTTAACAATAAATATTAAAAAGGAATATTATCTAACGTCAAAATTAAATATTATTTAACGTTGAAATGAAATATTTTTCGACATTCCAATATAACGTCACATAACATTGTCGCGGAATATTATTTAACGTCGAAATGGAATATTTTTCGACATTCCAATATAACGTCACATAACATTGTCGCGGAATATTATTTAACGTCGAAATGGAATATTTTTCGACATTCAAATATAACGTCACATAATATTGTCGCGAAATATTATTTAATGTTGAAATGGAATATTAAATAATATTTTATAATATCAAATAATATTATTTAATGTCGAAATACAATATTATATAATATTATCTAGGTGGGGTCATTTTATAATATTGTCGGACAATATTTTATAATATTTATTGATAATGTTGGCCGATTAACATTTGCTACCTGGGCAGGAAGACGTAAACACTAGGAGTTCCAAAATAATCGATAATTACCTGTCCATTTAGCTGACTCCAATCGCTTAAATTTGGTGAAGGCGATCAAATGTGTCATTTGATGGAGCAAACATGAATACCATAATTCCCCCCTGTCATTAACACGCATGAATAAGAAGTGGTAATTGGTTTGAGGGAAGCCATATCCCGTTATTAACAGCAGTAAGATTCATGCATTGTTGATGCAAAGAAATAACAACAGTAAATTTTGTGACGAAGAACTTAATTAAGCTGATAAAATACTCATAAATTGGTATAATTATGTGAGAGATTTGTGCTCTCCACATGGAAAGCAAAGAAAGAACGAAAATAGGTGGACCTGGCCGCATTGGGGGGAAATAGATGAAAGCTTGTTCACGAAAAGGAAAAATAATTCAGGGTGAATTTTTGCAGAGCAATGGATTTTTGGTTGCGTCTATCGAAAGAGTAAACTATCGTTTCTGGTAGAACTGCAACCACGCTCCAGAAAATTGTCGAAAACATTGAGGAAGGGAGTATACTTTATTCTGACAGTTGGAGATCGTATCAAACTAATCAATTAGTAATCGCTGGATTTAATCATTTAAGAGTAAATCACAAATATAATTTGGTCGACCCTGAAACGTGTGCATACCCAAACAATGGAAAAAAATGTGGGGTTCCGTGAAATGGAGGAACAAGACGCAACGGGGTACGTCAAGACACCATCTTCAGTCTTACTTGGCAGAATTCATATGGCAACAAGACCATGAAAAGGATAAAAAAAATTGTTTTGATTCTATTCTAAAAACCATTTTGCAATATTTTCAAACAAAACCTAATTGATATATCGTCAAATAAAGGTAAAAATTATAGAGATAAAAATTACTTCATATATATATATATACTTCACATATTTTTCTTCATATATTATTTATTATTTTCTTTCATACTGTTTCTATTACATTGCACTTTTCAACTACGCGCTCCATGTCCCGTCAGCGTATTCCGTTATTAGAATTTGCCCGGTCTTATAATACCACCAATTTAGTTGCGATAATACGTAAGTACCAAATGATTCTCTTTTATTAATCAACAATAGATTTAAGCAAATCAAATTAATATATTGTTAATATGAATATTTAAAATATTGTATACATGATAATTAGGTTTATATGCTAAATCGTTCATATATTCACAGTGGGTAAATAGTAAATATTTACATTATTTTTATTTCACTTTTCTTTTTTTTTTTGAATGTTAATTTCAACATAATCTGATTTTCATCATATAATTTGTAAATTCCGCTAAATTATTTAGATATTGCTTAAAGGAATAACAAATTTGGGCACAGTTGCCATTTAACCCATGGTTAAAAATTCTGAATTTTTTTGGGGACGACGAAATATTGCCAAGATGACGTAATGCCGCGCGAATATGTTGTTATTGGGACGTAATAAAATCATTTTTGAAAAACTTTACACATCTAAATATTAAATTTAAACTTGATAAATAAAGAGCGTGAATATATATTATTGAAATAATAAGATTTAAAAAATAATGAAACATTAGAAAATACAAATATTTTCCTTATTCGTATTCCTTTCCGAAATTACTTCGTAAACGAATGCGAATAAGGAAAACATGAAAACTTCGAAAAAGTAAATGAGTTCTAAGAAAATCGGAATACAAATTTTAACGAAAATTCCAGAAGAATCTGAACACGAATGATAATGAAAAATAAAGGAACATTCGGAAAAGAATAAGTATAAATTATTAAGTACAAATTAAAATGTTAAATATAATATCTTTAAAAAAATTAAATACAGAAACAATAATTTTAAAAATGTAAATACAAATTATATAGTATTTTATAGTAATAATATAAGTTATAAAAATGCCATACATAAACTAAAGAAAGAATATGTCGACACAATTTTAAACAGTAACTTTAAGTTCCCAATTAATTTTTCCAACAATTTCCCAAAAAACATTAAATGGGTCGAATTTCTTTTCTTCACAGGATTTATGGAATAAATAAAATGCTAAATAAAATTTAAAATCCTTTTGGCGATTATGTGTCAGTAATTTACTCTTAACTTGTCTCCATGTGCATTCAATAGTATTGGCATCCTGTAGTTTCATCCACGAAAGTGACACTGTGATTAACAGTTAAATATTCATCGCTCTAGCTTCCTAATGAATCATAAGCCTTCCAAAAATCGGAATAAATTGCTGTGCCTGGCTCAATCCACTGCTTAATAATATTAACTAAAATTTCCGTTGCTCTATCATGTACTGCTACTAAAAATAATTTTCCGCTATCCCTCTCGACACCACTATAAATACCCACTGACCTACCACATGCCCTTTATGGTACTTCCTCTCTCCAAATTTTGACTCGTCAATTTCATCAATTTTACCTTGAATTTTACTTTCAATTTTATCTTATCTGAAGATGACTCAATTGAGTGAAGCATTGTTTCATTTATGAACTGCCTTCCAGTCTGCTAAAGCATGTTTTCTAAAAGAATATTTCCTTTGAATATTAGTTGTTTTACTACCACGAACAATTTCGTAAGTCAAAAGAAAAATCTCTTCAATTTTCTGCAAAATAATAGAATTCTAGGAATCAAGACTTTCCTTCAAAACTTTTGCTGCAGTAGAAAACATATGTATCTGAGAGGCTTTTCTTAGCCGAAATTCTCATCTGACTTCCGCATTTTAAGCACAATAACTCTGATTTCAATACTCAAATTTCACGCAAAAATTCTAGCAGAATTTCCTTTTTCTCACACGATTTAAAACAGCTAAAACCTGCTTACCACCGGAGAAATTGAACGTCAGTCCAGAACTAAGAACATCTTGGTATTTTAAAACGATATTTTGAGATACAGACATAACTAATCTTAACAATTTTGATAAATACTGAAAAAAAATACATGTAGAACACTAAAATGATTATTTAAAGTAGTGAAAAAGAGCAATACAACCAGAATTTTAAGTATCCAAAATGTCAAGTAAATTGTAAAACACTCTAAAAAAATCTAACGAAGTTAACACGCAAAGATTTCTAGTAAAATACTGAAATGGAACAAAATATTCTAAATCTCGTCACGATGACGTAAACACTAGGATTGTCAAAATTGAATTTTTACCTTTATTCTTACTGTCTTCATCGGTATGACGTAATAATAACCAGGTTGCCAGATACAAATGAATATTCGCCAAAAAGTCGCAAATCTCTGAATTTGGCGTACGAATTATACGTAGCACCTGTGCCCAAATTTGGCACTTGTGTTTAGTTTAAAAATTGAATGCAAAATAATAAATTTTAAGTATGACAATTATTTTACTCCTGAGATGCAACATTACAGGTTTAACTGAAAAAATTCGCACTTATTGTATTAATTTAAAATAGCTTCTTTCTAATTTAGTGATTCAAAATAAAATTCTTTGTTACTATTATGAGCTATAATATAGTACATATAAAGTAGACAAACATATGGATGGTGTTTCCAATACATATGTTTGTCTACATAGAAAGCAGACTAGCCTCAGTTGACCGGAAGTCATCTCTAATACTTCCGGTTTTCTTTCTTCCCATTGAAAATCAATGGAATCGCAAAAATTTTTAGGTATTTATTTCTGTTTTCGAATTTTTATTTAATCCATTAAAGTCATAATTTTTAATAAGAGTGCAACCAGTGGTGGTCCTGTAAATTTTTTAAAAAAGTTTTAATTTTTACTTAAATAATCCTGGTGGACTACCATATTTTGGGGGAATCGCTCTTATTGGCGATATTAGGATCAATTTTTGATGAATGATATATTGTAACCCATGTTCTATCTCTTGCTATTATTTATCTCAATTATTAATCATTTTATTTTTTAATTAATTTTTAATTTTATGCATTTATTCAGCGCTTTGAAAGTTGGCTAATTTTTCCGTACGTCAAATGCGCCAAAAACACCAAAGGCCCGTGGAATAAACACTTCACTTTTGTTGTCGTTCGAACAGGGACTCGTGCTCCTTTGTTAGCTTGTAAGAAAGCGGGTTTTACCAACACCCCCTAAAGACAAGGCCTGCGCACCAAAACTTCTTTCTGAAATGAGTCATCCACAGAAGGCTGACCAACGACCCCCTAAAGTTGAAATTTCTCTCTCCATTTCCTGTTGCCTGCTCGACGACTCATTTCAGTCTCTGTACGGAGTTGATTTTGCACGCGTGTGTGATAAGCCATGTCTTAAAATATTCATTAAAAGTATTATATTAATTCAAGAAATTTCATAAAAATGCCATTCAAGTGTTCAGTTATCCATTGCCAATCGAACTACGATGGAGAATCAAAGGTATCTCTCTTTAGGTTTCCTAAAAATAAAGACATGCTAAAAAAGTGGCTGGCTGTTATTTCTCAAGAAAATCTAAAAGTGACAAAAAATTCTATGGTAAGTCTTATGTTATTTATTTCAAATAATAATAATAATTAAATCGTTAGTGAAATACGTTTTTTTTAAAAAATTTAAAACACATGCTTGTGGCATGGATAAGAAATATTAAAGTTAATGTCACTTCAATCAACTGTAACTGTACTATTTCATCTTAAAAAATAATTCTCATTCTGTAGTTCATTTGGCTCTATTTGTAAAAGTTTCAATAGATTTGATAATTACTAAAAATATTCACTATTTAATTAATCAAATTAATTATTTTTTTATCATTATTGGTATATTAAGTTTTACTGTGTTTAGTAAGACATTTTTGCTACATCTGAATAATTATATTATAAATTAATAATTAATTTAGGAATTAAATATTTGAAGAATGATTTATTTCACATTTTTTACATATGTGAAATAATAGATGTAGCAGTAATTATTCAATATATTTGAGGAAATAATTATTATTTACGTTCTCATTATATTAATCTATAATATGAAGTGGAAAAAGGAATTAGATATAATTTTAATTACATGATGTACATAATTTAAATTGTAAAATAAATCACAAATTCTAACTTTTAGATAATTTTAATTAACATTTTTTACCAGTTAAAATAGTAATTATAAATATTGCTTAAACTTTATCAGAATGAAATATATGATGTTATCAAAACAACTTTTAAAAGTGTCTTAGAGAATTCAACTAAATATATATGGTTTTACATTTATATTAATAGTGATTTTTTTTTCAGATTTGCGAGCATCATTTTGCACAGAGTGATATCCTGAGATGTTCAGAGGTATATGTAGAGAAAACAGGTGAAAAATTTAGTGCTTTCTTACGACACCCACGATTGAAGTTAGACGCTATTCCCTCCATATTTCCAAATTGTCCGAAATACTTAACGACAGCCAAGAATCACCGAAAGGAGCCAGACGCAAAAAAGATAAGAATTGAAAATCAGAGCTTTGCATGTGCCTTAGAACAAAGTATAAAAAGTAAAAAAGGACTACAGGGATAAATTTTACTTTAAGGATTTAAGTGAACTCAAGAACTGTTTACATAAGTTTGAATTTCCATCGTCATGGACTGTTGTTACCAATAAGGATATCATTAATGTTTTTATTGATAAGTCCTACAAAAGTTCCTGTTCTTGAATCATCAGTAACAGTTGATGAAAATTTGAATTTGGTAAGTTCAATTAAAGGTGTTCCAATTAATAAGATAAATAATTTTAAATTTCCTATGATTATAAATGATATTCACACCTTAGATAATGTATTACAAGCATTAGAAAATTTTGAAAAAATTAAGGATAAGAATAACTTATTTGATTTGTGTAAATCTGTTATTATAGATATATATAGTGAGTTGAAAATTATTTGTGAGAGTAATGAAAATTTATTTGATTGCTTAGAAGAACAGATTTCTCTGTTTCAATATTCTTTAAATCAAAGAAAATATTCTGCTAACTTTTTAATTTTATGCTCCATGCTTTTTTCTATATCACCCCACTGTTATAAATTTTTACGTAAAAGCTCGTATTTAATTCTTCCACATCCAGCAACATTGGAACGTTTATTCGTCAATTATATAGCAAATCCTTTGAAAGAGCAGAACAAGAATAATTTTCTTTTATATATTAGAGACAAATATTCTCACCTTAATGAAAATGACAAAAAAGTAGGTTTATTAATGGATGAAATTCACATAAAAGCTTCATTAGATTATAAAGGTGGTAATTTAATAGGATATTCTGTGAACTCTGATGTTGTATCAACAACAACTTATACATTTATGATTCAAAGTGTTTGCTCAACTAACAAAGATGTTGTACATATATATCCTATAAAAACAATATCAGAAGAAATTTTACACCAGTTTCTTTTTGATGTAATAACTGGCTTAGAAAAAATTGGTTTTTATATCTTTTGTATATGCAGTAATAACAATGCTGTTAATAGGAAAGCTATGTCCTTTTTTTCAGACACCTCCTCTCTCAAAACTAAATATAATCATCCCATTGATTCAAATAGACCATTATATTTTGTATTAGATTCTGTTCATTTGCTTAAAAATATAAGGAATGACTGGCTTAACCAGAAAAATTCAGAAGTAGCGTTTTACTATCCAAATTTTCATTTCAAATTTCCTGATGAAAAATTAAAAACAGCTTCCTTTAACACTTTGAGGAAACTGCATGAAATTGAATCCATTAATACTGTCAAATATTGTCACACCCTCTCTTCTAAATCTCTTTGACCATCAAATTTAGAAAGGCAAAATGTAAAATTAGTTCTTCAAATTTTTAATTGTCATATTTCAGAGGGGCTAAAAACTGCAAGACCTATTTCGATTTACTTAACTAAGAAGAAACAGCTGTATTTATAAATCACATAACCACTTGGTGGGATATCGTTAATGTAAAAAGTGTTTTTAAAGGGAATGCAAAAAGAAATGATTATCAAAAACCACTTACTAATACATCTATTGATAAAAGCTTAATCTTCTTAAAAAAATTCGTTATGGTTAAATAATTGGAAAAGCTGTAAAAGTGATACAGGAAAATTAAGTGCAGAAACTCACTTAGCATTAACACATACTACAAATGCTCTTATGGAAATTATAGATTATTGTTCAAAAATATTAAACATGGAATATGTTTTAACGGGAAAATTTCAGACAGATTCTCTCAAAGAACGTTTTGGTCTTTAATAGGCAGTTGGCTGGATCTCAATATAACATTTCTCTCACTCAAATATTCGAAACAGAAACTAAACTAAGGATCAGGTGCCTTATTCCTTTAGCATTAAATTCTGCTGTTCATGGAAATGTTGAAATTAATTTAAATAATGATGTTGATGAAAATCTAAATCTTGATATTCCCGACCCTAAAGAATCAATGTTTAATTTGAAAATAAACTCAAATGATTTAAAAAAATATTCTCATTTGTTAACTATTTTAACATATTTGCAGGTTATTGCGTTCATTCTCTCTTAAAAAAAAATTAACTGTGAAATGTGCTGTGTTTATTTAATAAGCGAAGTTGACGATGAATGTGAAAACTAGCTTTTAATTAAAAATATAGATAGGGGTGGTTTAAAATATCCTTGTGATGAAATCATCAAAATAATTCATTTTAATTATACTGTTATTTCTAAACTATTATCTTCTGAATATGAAAACGATTTTTTGAAGTGTAACAATCATAGATTTATTGCAAGCAATGTAACATTAAAAAATCTTAGATTAGTTGAAATTAATTTAACTTCAGAATGTTGCAAACATGACAGTGATGATTTAATAAAAAATATTGCTTTAATTTCTACTAATATTTTACTCAAAAATTATTGTAAAAAAATTAATGATGATTTAATGAATAAAAAACTCCTTAATTCAAAATCCAAAAGAAAATTACAAACATTAGGAAAATAATATAAATATCAGAGAAGAGTTTTCTGTAGATGTATATAATTATTAAAAGTTGATGTTCCCCTAAACTTACATTGTTATTTACATTTTGCTTATTTCAAAAAATTATTTTGCATATCCAAACAAGATAATTACAATTTGATATTAATTTATAATAAATTTTATTGTGGAATTTTAGTGTTTAATAAAATTATTTTAAGCAAATATATATATATATACTGTTGTTGTCGTTATTCTATTTTTATTATTTGAGCAAGTTATAAATTTTGCTATTTTTATGTGATATTTAATAAAATAAAAAATAATGCAATAAAAGCAAATGTTTCATTTACTCCGGTTATTTGTATAATGGAAAAGATGAATGTTTTTATTTGGCCACAAATTTAATTTAAAAAATCATTTTTTTATATTTTTTGATATTAATGATTTAATATATGCCTGTATTTCCAATAGTAATACACCAAGTAATGTTGATATTATCAAATTAAATCATTCAAATCATGTTTAATTAAATGATTATTGTGAAAAACTTTAAAATGTATAATCATTGTGTTACGTGATATCATAAATTTATTTTAAACTAAGAGAAAAATGTAACAGGAATATATTTCAAATATGATCCTAATAATTTCATAAATTTTTTCTACAAGTTACTTAAAAATCTTATCAAACTAAAAATAATGGTTAATAAAATTGGAAATTTAGGAAAAACAAATGAAACAAAATACATAACATTTTATTATAATTATAAAAAAAAACATTTTTAACCTAAGAATTATATATATATACAAATTTAATTGTTAAAGTACTATTTTTTATATTTCTTAAATTTTCTAATCACTTAGTTTGACAAATTAAATATTTTGTTTTCTTAAATTCTAAAGTTTTTAAGTGTACTACTATAATAAACTGAAACATTTTTTAAATTCAATCATTTAAATAAAGGAATGATCTTGGAAAAAATTCTGTTCAGTTTTTATTTTATTTATTACAATAATTTAGCTTAGATCAATTTACACAAATGTTAAACTTTTCCAAACAATTATCAAACACAGATTTATCAAATACTTAAATAAGTCAATGTGGCGTGATTCAATTATAATTGTACATTTTTCGTAATACATAGTAAATAATAAGTTATTTAGATCGCCATAAAGGAGACGAAACAACCAGCCTCCTGTGGATGACTCATCATAGCGGTGCGCAGGCCTTGTCTTTAGGGGGTGTTGGTTTTACCCCCAATTGTTAGTTACTAAATAAAACTTTATTTGAATCGCATGGAATTATTCTAAGCACATTATACCACATTTTCTGGACCGCGTGGAGCCGGAGAACCAAACAGGAATTATGTCATCCATTAAGTTATTAAATCAAAAACGCGGTAATATTCAGACCAAATTAGCTAAACTTTCGTCGAAAACATTAAAAGGTTTGGAAGAAACTGAACTTCGAGCAGTTTTAGATTCATTGGAAGATATTAAAACTAAATTTGAAGCAATAAAACAGAAATACTTCGAAATAGAAAATGATGAGGTATTTAAAGAAGCTGAAAAAATTCTGGACAAAATTGACGATGAGATTCAAGAATTTCAGGTCAGTGCTAAACTTTTTCTTTGCAAATCGATTGAACTTAAAAACAAAAGTTATTGTGTTGAAAAAAAATATTCGATTACCTGAAATTCCTTTACCACAATTTGATGGCCAATTAAATAATTGGAGTTCCTTTAAGGAATAGTTTCAAAATTTAATAGAAAATAATCCAACATTATCAGACTTTCAGAAATTTTACTATTTGAATGCTTCCCTTAAAGGTGCTGCCAAACATGTGCAGTCGCCAAATGATAATTATCAATCGTTGTTTAAAGCACTCACGCTTTTGAGCTTCGTATGCTTATTGATAATTTGCTGAAAAACATCCGTTCTTTGAAAGCACTAGAATTTGAACGCAATAAATTTGTTGACTTTTTGTTAATAAATTTAATTTGTGCTAAATTAAAATAAAGAAACTCATCGACAATTTCAATTAACTGTTGATACCCATGAAGTGGAAACCTGAGATGCTTTCATTAATTTCATAGAAAAACGATATCAAATATTAGAGCTGCTTGTTTTGATTCAAAACCCAAGTTTTCAAACCCTGTTAACAATAATGGAAGAAACTCATTTCCATCTTACAAACCTAAAACATTTTTGATTAAATCTGCCTCACAATACTACATTCTTTGTGATTCGAATCATTCATTGTATAAATTCCAATTATTTCTAAATATGAAAGTACTTGAACAATTTGATTTTTGTAAATCTAAAAATTTGTGTTTAAACTGTCTGAATTCATCCCACAAATTAAATGAATACTCGTCTAAATCTAGATGTGTTGAATGTCACCAAAAACATCACTCTCTTTTACATAGATCTGAAATGCAGCCTTTCTCAAAACAATATCGCCCAACTCCGAACATAAATAATTCGGAAAGTTTCGAAACTGATTTTCCCATCTCATCTCCCCACCTGGCGTCACTCAGAAGTGAAGGCTCTTCATCTGGCGTATTGAAGCAGGAGGGAATGATTCAGAATTCTATTTCACAAACAAAAAAAGCTCATGTTCTTCTTAGTACTGCTTTTATTTATGTGAGAAATTATCACGGAGAATTTAAAAAGTGTAGAGCTATATTGGATAGCACCTCTCAAGCTTCGTTTATTACTAATGATTGGGAAACGTATCTGGGGTTAAAACGAAACACGATTAATGTTCCAGTTGGAGGATTAAATGGGTCGTTAGTATAAGTGGTACAATTAGTAAATACTGTTATATCTAGTAAAGATAAGGAATTCGTAACAGATATCGAATTCTTAGTAGTTCCAAAAATTACTAATTTGACACCTTCGCAAAAATTAGATATTCGCAACATACATTTGCCTTCGGGTATCGCACTTGCGGACTCTCGAAGTTTTGAACCATCGAAAGTAGATATTTTGCTTGGTGCCAAAACTTTCTTTGAAATTTTGAAACTAGTCAAATTAAAATAAATGAAGAAATTTTGCTCCAAAATACATATTTCGGATATTTAATTACTGGTAGTGTGCCATGTAATTTTATAAACAAAACTTTTTGTCACTTACTCGTCGAAGAGAGTGACCTAGACAAAACACTAAGGTCGTTCTGAGAGGTTGAAGCTTTGGAAGAAAAGTCTCCTATGAGTGATGAATTGAAATACTGCATGGAACATTTTAATTCCACGCATTCTAGAGACATTAACGGTCGTTATATAGTTGAAATGACCTTAGTAAATAACAAAGTCGAACTTGGTTTATCCAGAGATTTGTGGCCGTTAGAAGGCTCAATAATGCTATAATTCGACTTAATAAAAGTCCAATTGTTAAGGAACTTTATGGTGATTTTCTCAAAGAATATAAAAAGCTTGGGCATATGGAAGAAGTTGAAGAATGTTTTCTTCTACATCCTCATTATTATATTCCTCACCAAGCTGTACTAAGACCAGACAAAAGTACGAGCAAAATTAAAGTTGTATTTAATGCTTCAGCAAAAACTTCTAATGGTATTTCGTTGAATGATATATTATTAAAGGGTGGAACTGTTCAAGATGAACTTTGGTCAATTCTCTTATGATTTCGCAAACATTTGATTGCTTTCACAGCCGATGTGCAAAAGATGCAAATTAAGGTCCACCATTCGCAGCAAGGTTTACTTCGAATTGTTTGGAAACATAGTGACGATGCTCCATTGAAAACTTATTGTTTGATTACTGTTACGTATGGAACAACTTGTGCTCCATTTCTACCCGAACTCTTCTTCAATTGGCTGAAGATGAAAAGGAAAGATTTCCATTAGCAACACTGGTAGTTAAAAAGGATTTTTATGTCGATGACGTGCTCAGTGGTGCACCAAATTTAGAACAACTTTAAAAATTCAGCATCAACTAATAGGCATGTTGCACACAAGTGGAATGCGTTTGTATAAATAGAGCTCTAACAATCCTGAACTTCTTTCACAAGTACGAGTACCAACAGATGATCAAGAATATGTCTTTGGAAAAAATGAAAGTGCTTTTGTGAAAACGTTAGGGATGTCTTGGAATCCTAAGCAGGATAGCTTTCACTTTACATCGAACAGTACTGATTACACGACCATCTTAACAAAAAGAAAAATACAATAATTCATTCAAAAAGAAAAATACTATAATTCATTGCCAAATTATATGACCCTTTGGGTCTGGTCGGACCTCTGATTGTGAAAGCCAAAATTCTAATTAAAAAATTATGGTTACTAGTTTTATCTTGAGATACAGAAGTTCCCGCGAAAGAAAGATTAGAATTTCAAAATTTTATTCATAATATACAAAACATCGACTTGTTGCGAATTCCCCGCTGTGTCCTCCCTAAGGAAACTACACTTGTGGAAATTTATGGTTTTTCAGATTCTTCAGAACAAGCTTATGAAGCTTGTATTTTTGTCCACAGTAAAGATTGTTTCAATAACATATTGTGTATTTGTTATGCTGTAAATCCAGAATAGCACCAGTTAAACGAGTAACACTTCCACGTTTAGAGCTTTTAGGAGCCGTGCTTCTATCAAAACTTGTAAACAAGGCTCTTGAGGCAATGCAACTTGATGTTGAATCAGTCCATCTTTATACAGATTCAACTATTGTTCTTTCATGGATAAGAACACCACCACATCACTTAAAATGCTTTGTGGCCAACAGAGTTGTACAAATAACGGACTTAACAAGCAAATTTGAATGGCATCATGCTCAATCAAAAGACAACCCAGCTGATCTATTGTCAAGAGGGCCTTCCATGGATGAACTTATCGAGTGCAAACTTTGGACGCTAGGTCCTGAGTTTTTATTTTGTGATTTCAGCTTGACAGCAAACTCTGATTGTGCATCTACTGATCCTGCATATGCAAAAGAATTTAAGCCATTAGTGAACACTTATGTTCAATCTATCGCCCACAATGACTTTTTTGAAAATTTCTATAAACTGTCAAATAATTACACTACTGGCCATTAAAATTGCTACACCAAGAAGGTGACATGCTACAGACGTGAAATTTATACGAAAGGAAGAAGGTGCTGTGATATGCAATTGATTAGCTTTTCAGCGCATTCAGACAAAGCAGGCACCAGTAGAGACACCTACATTGTGTTTAAATGAGGAAATTGTTCAGCCGGTTTCTCATACACAAATTGCATTTGAACGCTGTTGCCTGGTGAAAAGTTGTTGTGATGCCTCGTGTAAGAAGGAGAAATGCGTACCAGCACGTTTTTGACTTTGATAAAGGTCGAATTGTAGCGTACCGGGATTGCGGTTTATCTTATCGCAGTATTGCTGCTCGCGTCGGTCGAGATCCAATGACTGTTAGCAGAATATGGAATCGATGTGTTCAGGACGGTAATACGGAACGCCATACGGGATCTCAACGGCCATCTATCACTAGCAGCCGAGAAGACAGACATATTATCCGCATGGCCGTAATGGATCGCGCAACCACATCATGAGCCGTGAGTCAAGAAACGGGGTCGTTTGGAAGACAACAAGTGTCTGCACGAACAGTTCGACGACGTTTGCAGCAGCATCGACTCTCATCTCGGAGACCATGGCTCCAGCTTCCCTTGACGTTGCGTCATAGACAAGAGCGCCTTCAATGGTGTGGTCAACGACGAACCTGGGCGCATGAATGGCGAGACGTCATCTTTTCAGATGAATCCAGGTTCTGTGTACAGCATCATGATGGTCGCATCCGTGTTTGGCGGCATCGTGGTGAACGCACACTGGCAGCGTGCATTCGTCATCGTTATACTGGCCCATCACCTAGCGTGATGGTATGGGGTGCCATTGGATACACGTCTCGGTCACCTCTTGTTCGCATTGACGGTGCTTTGAACAGTGAACATTACATTTCTGGTGTGTTACGACCCGTGGCTCTACCCTTTATTCGAGCCCTGCGAAACCCTACGTTTCAGCAGGATAATGCCCGACCGCATGTTGCCGGTATTGTAAGGACCGTCCTTGATAAGGATCATGTTCGGCTGTTGCCCTGGCCAGCACGTTCTTCAGATATTTCACCAATAGAAAACGTCTGGTCAATGGTTGCCGAGCGACTGGCTCGTCACCAAACGCCAGTCACTACGGTTGATGAACTGTGGCATTGTGTTGAAGCTGCATGGGCATCTGTACCTGTACATGCAATCCAATCTCTGTTTGACTCAATGCCCAGGCGTATAACTGCTGTTATTACCAGTTATACGCCTGGCTGCCAGAAGTGGTTGTTCTGGGTACTGATTTTTCAGGATCTATCCAGCCAAATGTTTTGAAAATTTAATATCTTGTTATTTCTAGTATAATATATTTGTCCAATAAATATCATTTTGTTATCTGCATTTCTTCCTGGTGTAGCAATTTTAATGGCCAGTAGTGTATTTGAAACTAATTAGAATTCTAAGTTTTATTTTCAGATTCATTCGAAAGCTGCAAATAAAGGTAACATTTGGTCAATTTATTAGCTGTGCTGAACTTAATCATGCTCGTGACATATTAGTTAGAGATGCTTAAGCAAAAGAATTTGGTGCGGAAGTAATAGCTTTAAAAAAGGGTAAAAATAAACCGATTCAAAGTAAGTTTAAATTTCTCAATCCTTTTCTGGATGAAAATGAATAAAGCAGCTCGAATGTTCTGTAAGTATCAATAAACCAAATTCAGATTTGAATTGATTTTTAATAAAAATGGCAATCAAATTTAAAAAAAAAATAATATAAATTAAAAATAGACACTATATTGTGGAATGGACAGGAAATACTCCGTTGGCGTTGAAAATGAGACAGGAGAAAGCCAGCTCAATTGCTTATGTGGTATATACCTGCTACTTATAATTGCAAAGTATGAATGTTAAAGTTAATATCACGATCATAGACAGATCAGTCTAGTTTTGATTTGAGGTGTGTGGCCTATACTCAGCCATGTACCTCTTTTGGAATAACCTTGATCTAAGCCTAATATTTCTTCATAATATTTGATTTTTTCCAAGTGGAGTCACCATTGCTGTCTAGTTGCCTTCCCTACAAGCTGTTCCTCTAACCAAGAATCTTTCTGCTGTGCATAACAAAATTTTTACATAATCTTGCAATTTGCAAGTGAAGTTACATAAGCCATTTACATTGTTAGTACATATTACATTATCAATTGCAACTTTCTTCTATATACAATTATAAATTTTCTTGGCTAGTTACAATCTTTCAATTACAAAAATAAGTTTTCTTGGTTACCTACAACTGATAATTCAAATTTATTTACAAAAATGGGTTTGCACCCCCAGTTGGGAATAATTCACATGATGCTGCTTGACAAATATATATATATATATATATATATATAATATTATTTACTCATCCATATAAAGAATTAGTAAAGAAAATTTTATAAATTGTTTATTTATAATTTTAGTTTTTATTTATTATTTTTCATAATGGTTGAAGTTTTGCTATGTTTGGCAGGCGGCAAACCTGGTCACCCTCACCCAGACACGGTGGATGTCCACAGGCCATCCACCAACCATCCACGAAATGACGTCACGTATGACCAAATTGAGGCGGATCTTTCCACCAAACGAAGTATTCAGCATGTTTAATTTTTTTCATCCACAACTGAGTGACAAGTGTATGTTTACTTGATTCGTGCCGGTTGGGCAACATAGAATCTAAGTTTTCTCTAGAAATTACAAGATCTAGGATTTACAACATTACTGGGTTGCGTTGCCACTAGAAATCACCGAAAATACTAATCAATCAATCAGCTTCCGATGGAAACTTGTTACTTTTCCATTACTTAGTACGTACTGAGTACAGTTACTTTTAAAGTAGCAAGTATTTTACTGATTACATTTTATACTTGTTACCAAATCTTTTGTTCTGCAAATAACAATCTGAATTAAAATATAACAACAAAGTTTTTTAAAATTTTATAAATCTTTGAAAAAAGATCCTTATCTAAGATGTGAAAGATAAAGAAATAAATATAGGAAATTATATGATTTGCCATCTGATTTGATTGTTGTGATAAGTTCCTTGTCTCTGACTCCAAAGAAAATGAAAAAAACAAAAAGATAATAACAGAAATGATGAAAATTCCAAGCTTTTTTAAAGGTAATTGTTATCTGAAATGCCAAAGAAAAAACTTAATGATTCTGAATCAAAAGATTTAACATTTGATTCGTTCAGTGAGAAAAATTCCTTGTCTGAGACCCTTAAAGAAAAGAAAATGTGAAAGATAAAAGAAATGATGAAAATTGTAGGTCCTTTAAAAACAATTTTTCATCTGATGTGACT
This sequence comes from Latrodectus elegans, assembly GCA_030067965.1. Classification (NCBI taxonomy): domain Eukaryota; kingdom Metazoa; phylum Arthropoda; class Arachnida; order Araneae; family Theridiidae; genus Latrodectus; species Latrodectus elegans. The sequence goes on from CM057813.1 coordinate 124,785,201, forward strand.
AAGGAAAAGAGAGAGCATAAAGTTACAAAATCAAATGATTCAAAATCTGATTTGATCATAAAGAAAGATTCCTTGTTTGTTTCAAGAAAAGAAGAGAAAATGCAAAAAGATAATAAAGGAAATGATGAAAATTCTGGGTCATTTGAAAGTGAATTTTTATGTGAAATGCCAAGGAAAAAGAAAAAACATAAAGTTAGGGAATCAAATGATTTAACATTTGATTTGATCAGTGAGAAAAGTTCTTTGTCTTTAACACCAAAGAAAAAGCAAATGCAAAAAGATATTAAAGAGAATGATGGAAATTTTGGGTCATTTGAAAGTGAATTTTTATCTGAAATGCCAAAGAAGAAGAAAAAACATAAAAAGAAATTGAATGATTCAACATCTGATTCGATTATTGAGAAAGATTTCTTGTCTGTTTCAATAAAAGAAAAGAAAACGCAAAAGGATAATAAAGGTATTGGTGAAAATTCTGGGTCAGTTGAAAGTGAACTTTTATCTGAAATGCCAAAGAGAAAGGAAAAATATAAAATTAGAGAATCAAATGATATAACATTTGATTTGATCAGTGAAAAACATTCTTTGTCTCTGACACCAAAGAAAAAGCAAATGCAAAAAGATAATAAAGAGAATGATGAAAATTCTGGGACATTTGAAAGTGAATTTTTATCTGAAATGCCAAAGAAGAAAAAACATAAAAGAGAATCAAATGATTCAACATCTGATTTGATCATTAAGAAAGATTCCTTGTCTGTTTCAAGAAAAGAAAAGAAAATGCAAAAAAATAATAAAGGAAGTGATGAAAATTCTGGTTCTTTTGAAAATGAATTTTTATCTGAAATGCCAAGGAAAAAGAAAAAACATAAAATTAGGGAATCAAATGGTTTAGCATTTGATTTGATCAGTGAAAAACATTCTTTGTCTTTGACACCAAAGAAAAAGAAAACACAAGAGGATGATAAAGGTAATGATGAAAATTCTGGGTCATTTGAAAGTGAACTTTTATCTGAAATACCAAAGAAAAAGGAGAAACATAAAGTTAGGGAATCAAATGATTTAACATTTGATTTGATCAGTGATAAATATTCTTTGTCTGCTACATCAAAGAAAAAGAAAATGCAAAAAGATAATAAAGGGAATGATGGAAATTCTGGGTTCTTTGAAAGTAATTTTTCATCTGATGTGACAAAGGAAAATAAAAAACATAAAGATAGGGTATCAAAGGATCAAACTTCTGATATATGTAACTTTTCACAAAATGAAAAGTCATATCCATCTTTGTTTGGTAAACAGTCTAAAGCAGTTAATGCAGATAATGATTCAGAGATTCTTAATATAATAAAACCATCAAATACAGATAATGAGACTGAGGTAATAAATATTGATGTTGATCCTGATGTGTCTTTTAGCGAGGAAAAAAATTTATTTTCAACATTAAAAAAGAACCATAGTCAACATAATCAATTCATCACTCAAAATGAACCACATTCTATTACAATATTACAAGATCAATTAAAGTACTATGGTTCGATAATTCCAGATACTGAACAGGAAATGCTTAACTTTGATGTACCACCATTGCATGAAGGAGAATCTGTATCAGTAATATCGAAAGAAAAGTTACAGGAATTTCAAGCTCGAGGAATTGCTGTAAAAACAGGGAAATGGTCAAAAGAAGAAGAAAAAAAACTAAAAAAGAATTATGATGCTTTAGTAGCTAAATATCAAATAAGTGATCCATGTTTTATCTTTGGTATAGGACATGGTCATCGTTCTAAAGATTCCCTAATGTTTTTAAAAAGAACTCATTTTTATGTTCAGTTGGGTAAAGGTCTGAGCAGTAGAACACTTCGCAGTATTTATATTAAAGCTAGAGATATGTTTCATCCTCATAAAAGTAACAGTCATCCTGATGAAGAAGAAGTTTCCTATCTATTTGAAAAACAGAGGCAACTTGGAAACAGATGGACTAAAATTGGTAAAAGTTTAGAAAGAACAGAGAAAAACTGTAAGGAAATATATCGTTGGCGTGAAAAAAATATTAAAAAAGGAAGGTGGTCTGAGGACGAAGTTGAAATGCTAAAACATGCTATAGAGAGAGTTGCTGGCACTTCAAATTTGTCAGCAAATCAAATTGAAAATATTTCTTGGGATAAAGTTGCTGAATTAGTACCATTCAGAAATTTCTCTCAGTGTCGTCATTATTGGGCAGAACATTTGGCCTGGGACTGTGATGTTGCTCAGAGAGTTAAATGGGATACATCTTGTTTTGCAAAATTAGTTTATTTACTGAAAAAACACTACTATGTTAAAAATGAATCAGAAGTGGACTGGAAGAAATTGCAAGAATCGTTTAAAAATGCATCACCATCATATGTATATTTACAAAAGCAATTTAGGTACTTAAAATCTCGTGCACAAATTCTAAAAGTTAGAGAAAATTTTAGAGAGATAATAGACCTTCTATTTAAAAAATATCAACAAAATATTGAAGAGCTTTCATTGGACTATTAAATTTGTTTGATTTTCTGTTATAAAATATTTATTTTTATTAAAGTGACATTTTAAAAACTTTTTATGGATAACTAAATAAATAAATATCTTTAAATATTTGTTAAATATCTATATATATATATATATATATATATATATATATATATATATATAAATGCACTAAATTTTAAATTAAGATTATTTTATATTTTATTAATATACTTAACTGTGCAGGTAAAATTTTGTAAAAATTAATAATTGTTTTCATATAGAGAAATATTTTATAAATTGTTAAAAACGATTTTTTAACATAAAATAAGTGAAGAAATTTTTATGTTTTATACATTTTTGATAAAAACTTTTATTTTATATTTAATATACAATTATTAAATTTTCCATGCATTTGAAATGATATGCCAAATAAGTATGGTATTTTAGTGTTAACCATACTGTATACATTTTTGTTTCTAGTGAAAGTGTGTCACAACTGTCTTTAGGGTGAAACAAAGAGATCATTTAATGTGCATCTGTTCCTTTAGACTAACTCAAGTTTGAGTTGAACAGTTTTAATGAGTTTTAACCCACCATTTACCCCTTTTCTACATGTATCTGTTTCACTAATGAAGTTACATTTTTGATTTACCTTACAATGGATATGCCAAAATTGTTTTAGTACTTGTTTCTTATACACCTTTGAAAAAACATTTGGAAGAAATGACCATATGAAAAGTTAACTTCTAAGACATTTATAAAATTTTGACCAAGAATCATTGATTTTTTTCATATCATTTGCTCTCTCACCTGTCAATATATCTTATTGATTTTTTTTCTACGTAAAATTCCTCTTCAATAGACTCTCTTCTTTCTGAATCCAGCATTTCTTATCAATTCAAGATGAATTTTGATTTTATTAAATCAAAATTTTGAAAGATGACATTTAATTTATCTTGGAGAATTAAAAGTTAATCAAATCATGATCATAAATTTGTCCTTTTGGTAAATTTAAAAGTTTACTTCACGTGTTTGAATTGTTGATAAAGTTACAAAAAATGTGTTTTATAGAGACAGAAAAATTCATTGCAATTATTTAATTAAATTTTATGGAAGATTTTTAATTATCACATTTTAATATCTTAGTCAAAATTAAGTAACAACATTTTAAAATACTAATTTTATTATGAACATAAATTTAATAATTTATGAATTATTTTACTGATGTGTGCATATTCACTTAAAGGTACATTAATTTAATTCAATAACTACTTGCTTTGCCAGTAGCAGATTTATAAAATTGGAACATGTTTGATTTATTAATTATTGTATCCCATTATATAATACTGAGGATTTAAATATGTACTGTTTTTAATATATTTGTAAAAAAATGTTTGAGCAGTGACAAAATTTTATTCATATAATACCCCTTGCATTTTTTGTATTTATTATTACAAATTATTGGAAGTAATGCATTTTAAATATAAGAATGAATTTGATTAAAATATACCCGAAAAGTTGTGTGCCAAAAGTTTTCAACTTTAATTCAATATGTCATTAATCATTTTTTTAACAATCATCATTGCAAATAAAATAATGATATGGAAAAGTGATTATAACATTTTAAATATATAACATTTATATTAAAAGTATTGGTAATTGATTATGTGATAAGGATATTAAATGCATTTTCAAAGGAAATATTTTTTTTAAATTATTGATATAATAATTTGTTTTCTTAAGCTATTGAATAAATAGTCAAACATGTTACAGTAAATTTTACTTCCCTTAAATGGTTGCTCCTGATTTGAGATTTTAATCAAATTCTATACATCATAGCACAAATAAATAATGAAATGATATATAGAAAGTATGAAATAAAATTTTTTTTTTATGAAATTTAGTTACAATTGATGATTGAGAATTTAACAATGTCAGTATTCTCTAAATGTATTACTTTTCAAGATATATATAAGCAGCATGTTTTTCATCGTTGAACCAACCTGCATACTACTTTACAAATAATTTTGAAAATACAAAAAGTGTGGATATGAGGAAGAAAAATAAAAGGGAATCTTACTGAGATTTTTCAAACATTTTTTTCCAAATGTTGCTAGTTAATTTATGATGTGATTATTACTATACATATATACACTGAAAGTAGAAAGTAAATTTTTCATCTACTCCTCAAAATACAATTTTAATTAAGCAGAATTAATTATTGAAAATTTTAAATAATTAAAGAATCACAACATTGCCAATTATTTAACTTTTAAAATACTGCCACATTTAGTTCTCCTTTGTAATCAATGTCCAACAATACTAAAAGTAATAAAAATAAATACTATGATTGTGAGAAAAATGCATCTACAAAAATAGTAATCACACAAAGTAACATTAATAAAATTTATTATTTCCAATCCAAATAATTCATTACATTAGTAAAATAATGTACAATGATTATCATTTTTATACACATTTAACAATATAGTGTTAATTATTCAAAATATGGCTGCAATAAGGATAAAACAAGGGATAAAGTGAAAATAAAGCTTTTGATTAAAATTTGTTCACTTCTAAGTATTATAAATTGGCCACAATATAGTTTTTTTATAGAATATAAAAATAATTAAAATAACTTATTATTTTGATTTTCCAGTTATTATTTTGCAGAATATCAAGTTTTAAAGTAAATGTCTTTAAGATATCCATTCATTCTAACAGATCGATAATAATTTTCCAGTTGATAACAGTTTAATTTGGAATTTATTAGCGTTACATTCATATTCTTTGTATTTAGATAATAATCTTGTTAAAATTAACAATGAAGAAATAGACATTTTCATAAAATAATTATATATTTTAATTTAAATTTTTGATAAAAAAATGCTTTAATATTTTTGCTATAAAAAGGAGTACCAATATCACTTGCTGATAAAAAGCAATTTTAAATGAAAAGTTTATATAATTGATTTTTTGTAAAGTTAGTGATGCAATATGATATAAATTTAAAAATAAGATTATTTATAAAGAAATATATTTGAAAACTACATACAATGGCTGAATGTTCTGTATGAATAAAAAATCAGGCATGCAACAAGATAAATTTAATGTTTAGAAAAAATATGTTTTAAGGCTGCAAGAAAGTAAAGACTAATATACTCTGCCAATTAAATTTATTTTTAAAGTTATTTTTTACACCAATGAATTACTTTAAATTTAGACTTGCAGATATGAAATATGTTATTTTTATAAAGAAATATAGTTTGAAGGCTACTTGCAAATAAAGACTTGATGCATTAAACTAACAATAAATTACATATTTTTTAAAATAGATTTCTAATCATTTGCTTTCCATTTTCACTGTGAAATTAAGTAATTTTAATTGTAAAATTTATTAGGATAATTTAGTTTTTTATTATAATTTTCAAAGAGGAAAATTCTTTAAAACAAAAAATATAAAATTTAACAAAAACTAAGTACTTTTAATACTACTATACTTTAATATACCATATTCATCCATTGCACCTTTATATCTAAACATTTTAGAGGAAAATTGATAAATCCATTTAAAAGACAAAAAATGTATATAAGATTAACAAAAGTTTTAACAGATCCTAATATACAAGAATAAATGCTGATTTCTTATATATACATAGAGAAAGAAAAAAATTCCAGTTATCATACACATGTTTATATTTTCATAAGTTAAACATTTATATGTATGAAATATCTCCATACAAATATTGATAAATATTCACATAACCACTTCAGAATCCATATTAAAAATATATATAACCGGTAAAAATATGTTAAACATATGCTAGATATAATAACTATATTTCAGATTTCACAGAACTTTCTTTTTGTCTCTATTCATTTAAATTCACTAGCTGTTGACATTGAAAATATAATTTCCTGATTTATCCAACATAAATTTCGCATTGGTTTTATAATTAATAAATAGTATTTAAAATGCATAGCATTCATAACAAAATTTTTTACCAATGGAAACATATTGAGCCTTTAAGGAAATTCCAATTTAAATATTGCTGGATAATACATACAAAAATTAAATTTGATTCACATACAAACTTCATCGTTATTTTTATACCATAAATAAGTCAAACTTGAGTTACACAAAACAATATATAAATATCATCATACATTATTCTCAATGATCCAGAATTTATCTTTGAATATCTAATACATTTCTATAATCTTTAGAATGAATTTCAGCTGTTAGAACATCACAGAACTAAAACCAACATTTTTTTTAGTCTAACTTCTTTTTTTCCATTTTAATTTCAGACATATCATATTTCCTCACCAAACATTTATTATGTTTGATGAGAAAGGTTAATTTTGAATTCAAAGTTACAACAGTAACATTGTGATTCATTGATATAAGATTAGTTACAGTGGCAAATACTGATAAATTAAAAACTAATTCATCTTTACATGTAAATAAGAAAAGAAATTGTATTTCATAAGAAATTATATTTAAATTTTCCAAACATAAAAAATATTAATTTTCAACACAAACACATTGAAATATTAAATGTAATTTAAAATATTTTCTCCAAATGGAGTACTTTTAAAATGTAATGATTGAAAAAAAATATTCTTTAAAAGATACTTCTGAAAATAGAAGGCAAAGAATGATTTTAATTTTTAATAACATGAGCATGTAACTGTGATGCTATCACTTATTTCTACTCGGTTATGTTTAAAGAATAACTATATTCTTAAATAAATATTAGTTTATTAATTACTAAATGAGTACAGAATTATTACTAATTGAAACACACAATTTTTTTATGATTTGAGACAAAATAGACGCTGAATATTTCAACTAGTTATTCGGTATTAAGATAATAAATATTAAATGAAAACAAAAAATATCAGTGGGAGAAAATATTATTTTATTCCTTTTATTCAAATAAATAAATACTATGCAATCATTTCATAACATGTAAACTGTGGTATTACAATTAATTATGTCTAGTTTATAAATTCTGTTCTTTTTTCCTATTTTTTAATCTAACTTATTTTTTAAGTTTAAGTGACAGACCATTGTCATTGTGTGGAATTTCTTCCATTTCCAATGCAGAAAACTATTTGCATATACAAGGCACATATTTTATTTAAAAACTGGCCAAAATAATTGTGCTTCGTTTAATATCTTATTTATCGCACGACAACCAATATAGCTTTGGCCTAAAAATAAAAACAGAGTCTGGATCTTGACAAACAGTATATTATAAGCCAGCAAACAATACATCAAGGAACATAACATTATGGAATAATTTGCAATCAAAATCGGATAACGAAGAATGCATTTTAAAATCAAGAAAAGATAGTAATTAAAACAAGTCATGCAAAAAACAATTAGAAAAATTATTCCATGCATAGAATGTGACAGGAATTTTCTGAAATAGGATTGAACAAATGTTTAGTCACAGATATAACATACACAGGCATATTAATTTCACTTAACAATTACAGTTTCAGATTAAAATATTAGATTTTTGTAGAGTAATGTTCTCAACTCAATTCGAAAGTAATAACATCAGTAAGATAATTTCTCTTGTAATTTTATGGTCTTTTTTTTCATATATCTGAAACTTAGTCAGATGAGCATATACATGCTCATCTGACTTAGTAAATTTTGAGATTCATGCCTGAAGTCCAACTCAAGAACTGAAAAGCAAGAGTTCTCATGACTCAGCTGCCATCTCGACATATCAAAAAAGAGGATCTAAGCTAAAGTTTTAAATCTCATATTTTGTAAAATGTTTAGAATGAAAAGTTGTTGCAATAGTTATATATTGGCCAAAATGTCTTACTTTAGATAGTATAGAGATAGTTTATTTTACATCAACGTTGAAACTGAAAAGGTGATTCTTTCTATTAATCTTCAACACTTTAGTATGTTCTAATCAACTTAACATGAATAATTAAGAAAAAGTACAATTATATACCCTTTTTGGTGTAAACGTTAGCAATCTTTATTACCACAAGATAAAAGATTAGAAGTAGGATTAATTCGATTTGTATAGGAATTAAATCACCCTGAAAAATTGTGTAGCAATGCTTTCTAATAATGAATCAAATATAAAAACATCAGTATTTCACAGTTTCAATTTTCTGTTTGGTAAATTTAAGAATTCCTTTTGGTAAAATTGATGATGAATGTTCACAGAAAATTTTAAGCTAGAAGCCAGTGAAACTTTAGGCATGAAGAAAAAGTGTGAAACAGATGTATGCTTAAATGTTGAAGAATTAGATTTTATTCTATTATTGTTCAACATTTAATTTTTATATACATATCACTAAAACTCTAAATATTATTAATAAGGAAAAATTCATACACTAAATGGTTTAGTTTTTATTTTGTATTATAAATAAAATTTTTAGATTTCAGGTAAAAGAATACTTTTGTAAAATAAGAGTTTTTATTTATTCTTTCATTCTAAAATAAATTCAAACTAAGAATTTTGAAACATTGTTTGTACAAATTAATGATGAGTTAAAAAGTATTGAGAAGTACACAGAACCAAAAACGTCCCTAAGTACCTGAAGTTTATTTTAAAACTGAAAGATATAATTGACAAAGAAAAGTTGATCCAATTTTAAATTTTATCATGGCAGATTATGGAAATCATTGGGAGAAAGACTACATTTTCATACTTAAAAGAGTATACCTTCATAAAAAGGCAGCAATTTTAATTCCATCACATTAATGAAATGATAAAATATATTACACATAACTAAAAACAGAATTTAATATACTGCTTGAAAAACTAAGTATATTTCAAGTAAAGTGAAAGTTTTCTTTAAATGTGAAAATTCAAATTTTATTTTCTATTCACAATCTATAGAGGAAAGAGTTATGGATATAACAAAAAAAATTTTTGAATTAAACTAAAAAGTTAGATATAATGAAGATTTTCATTCATAATTTATTAATTTTGATTAATCAATTGATTTTCAATTTCCATATTATTATCTTCCTTAAAAAATTGTAAAGAACAAAATATGATAAGTTAGATATTTAATAATACTTGACTACAAAAATATTATTAAAAAACTTAACGTAAAGGACAGTATTTTTGGTATGCTATGTAACTTTCATTGTTGTAGCTTATTTAGAAATTTATACAAGTGGTTGTAGAAATGTTGGATAAGTGCCTACCCAATAACAAATAGAAAATACTGAAAATTGTTTTTAATTTACATTATAATTATTCAACACTAAAAAAACGAATAATCTTTGTTAATTTCAATAAATTCTAAAAAAGATAAAAACATGGTATGTTTAGATTTAAAAAAAAAAAAAAAAAAAAAAAAAAAAAAAATAAGAGTTTATTAAAGAATTTATATAGTAAAAAATGATTTAACAAAATATCTACTGGGAAGAAAATTAAAATGCTTTCAGTATAATCCTATTTAAATTATCCAGAACTTATAAGGAAAAATTTTAAAGCAATTATATATGCATTTAAAAAGAAATTACATAATTTTATATCATTGTGCAATGTTTATTATTATAATTTATTAGAACTATATTTATACGGATTCAAAATAAATGTAGATTTACTTTCAGAAAAAGTTTTTTTAAATCAAATATCATAATATTAGAAGAAAAAAATAATTCTCTAAATATTAATATAGAAGACAGACAATAAATTTTTGAAGGGAAATAAAAGCAAATTATTTACGGATTTAAAAAATTGAGAAGAACATATACTTTTTCAACATTTTTATATTATTACACTTTCAAGTTTTTGATTTTCTAAAATCATCAAAATAAAAATTTGTTTTCTGCATAAATTTAATGCACAATAAATCAAATATATCTAATAGCAGAGGGTTTTGTTATAATTGTAACAAATTCCATATTTATTAAAACTAGTATGCTAAGATTAAACTTAGAATCAAAGTAAAATAAAATTATAATTTATTAATGGATGTAAAATAACACATAATGCATGTAAGAATATTAAATTCAAGGAGTTAAAAATTATACACATTCCTAATAAATCTTACAGAAATTGTAATTAATCTTTATTAATAATCATTATTTCATTGTTGAAAAAATTATGCACGAAAAATAATTTTCCTTTATTTTATGAATGCAATGCAAAACTACACAAGAGAATATTGTATTTGGCAATCTAGAAGAAAAGATAAGTGAGTATACAAAAGTTTAAAATTACAATTAGTTCTACAAAACTAAAAATTACTTAATTCACTTAATTTTCTTATATAATAAATGTTTATATTTTTAAATAATCTTTGGTTGTGAATCTATTAAATTGATTACCAAATTTATCAAAATTATAATTTTTGAGTTTGTACATTCATTTTTATTATAACTTTCATATTAATAAATTATCATAGTTACTAACATGATAGTTATTGATGTTAAAAATAATAAGGACTAGCACTTAATTACATAAAAATTGGCATAATTGTTATTTAAAAATTAAGATGCATATTTTTATGCACATTAGTACTATCTTCATTCCACAGTTTTAAATTATTAATTTAATGATATATTTACAATGACAACTATAATAGAAAAATAGCTAAGGTTTTATAAATGAGGCAGATGGCATTTCCAATCAAAATTTTTTTATAATTTGGCATTTAAAAATAGTCTATTTTTAAATACGTTATTTTGACTACTGAGTTGTAAGAAGTAGTTTTAAAATACTTATCAGGATTATATGCCTAAAAAGCTTTTTTATTTGAAGTATTCAAGTAATGACACAGAATGTAGTAAAGAGTTTTTTGAATATTCCAACAATTAATTTTTAGATAATGTCAAAAAATGTATTGAGATTCATTAAATTCATATTTTTTGAAAAATTATTAAATGTACAGGTCCTTCAAATCAATATCAAAAAATTGTCAAAAGTCAACAAACTTAAGAATTGTTACCAAAAAATTAAACTGAATCATATAAAGATATATACAACACAGGGTTTTTTTTTTTTTTTTTTTTTTTTTTTTTTTAAATTTTATACAGAATATTTATAAATTTTTCTCATCAAAACAACCAGAAACATAATTTATAATGTGTGGAATAAACTTTTCTGAGAAAGAAATTCATGTCACCATTTTAAAGTAATAAATTGGAAACAGAATTTTGTTTTAAATAAGAACAGTATAATTGTTTCAGAAACAATTTTCTACTTCCAGAGAAAAAATTAATATTGTTAACTAGCCAATATGTTAATTAAAAAAAATATGAGTAGATTATGTTGGTTACAGTTATGATATATTTAATCTGAGGCAAGAGAGACTATATTACAATTTTACACAATTACATAAATTCAAGATTTTCAAATCCTGGATTATTACATCTACCACATGCACTTCATTCGATGAAAATATACTTTATTCAGGCACTTTCCATTTTTCAAATAAAACTCAACAAGCAGTTAAGAAATCAAATATTTGGCAGAGAGCAATATTTCAGATATTCCCAATGAATCGTGGATTTTTGTTAAAAATAAAAACGTGTTTTGATTTAGAATATAAATTTTAAAGAGAATTGGAATTGTTGAAATATCAAAAAGATTTAATTGATTTCTCAATCTTAGAATGCTAATTTTGATTTTTTAATGATTATCATTTCATTTCCTATGAAAATGCTTTCTTTTTTGTTTATTCGTAAAAACTACAAAACTTTTTGTGTAAAATTTCAGAGTTCAAAATTTTTTATATTCTTAATTTTATTTAATACTGTACAGATCAAAACAAGTGATACAATAGGAAAAGGGTTTGCAGTCTTTATATGAAGATTTAAAGGTAGAACTTACAGAACATGTAACTTAAATTGGTACTTAAAAACAAGTAAAGAATACAGGATACTTAAATATTCTTAAAATAACCATATATATTGTTAAAGCAAATATAAATATATCCTTTGTACATAAATCCACAGCAATAACATTCTTTATACATTTTTAAGGGGATAATCTAAAGAAATATAATGTAGTCCTGAAACAATCAGAAAGTTTATGCAACACTTATCAATAGCTTTAGATGAAGAAACTAATAATTCATTGACCAGAACAACTGAAATAACAGATTTCAAATAAGCATATTTATACATAGTATAATATAAATAGTAAATATTAAAAAAATATCATTTAAAAATTAAATGATTTCTAATATGATATAGCATTAATTGCACAGCAAGTATAGAATAACATACATAAGTTAATAGTTTACACAATAAAATCCATATCACTCATTAATAAAAACATACAAAACATAAAACTTATCAGCTATAATTTTCACAAAAACAATTTTATCCATCAAATTGACAAGGTAAGCAACATTAATATGTAGATAAAATGTATTACTCTGGGCTATCATGTATAAGTTAGAGAAAAAGTGAGATTTACTTTAAAATTATATGCATCAATATTTTGCTAGCAGAAATGCAGAAAAAAATTATGGAATGATTAAAAAAAAAAAAAAAAAAAAAAAAAAACATATATATGGATGAGTTTCCACAATGGGAAATATTCAAACACACCACAAACATTTCCTTTCACACACTGTTCATAATGCACTTCAATGAAACTATGAGAAGGGCTTTAGATGTTCTAATTGTATTTCAAGCGCGATTCGCTCTTCCATTATTTCAGATAATTCTTGATTTAGTTCATTGTTAAGTAAAGACAACATCATATTCCTCTCACGGTGTGCTTTTATAGCAGCTTGAAGCTCTCTTTTATCCCGTGGCACAGTTCTAAAAATATAAAAATATGTAGTTATCCATAATTTTCATTAAAATTAATAAAAGAATTAACATACTTGCCAGTTTCCAAGTAAAAAATAATCAAGAGAACACTTAAATTTTCACTCTTAGATCACAAACCTCTTGATGCAACAGTCAATGCTTTAATGAAACCTACGTCTGTTTTACTAATTGTATTTTATTTTTATTTTTTTACATTTAAATTGCAACTGCAGTCAAACTTAGCAACAGATGAAAAATTTATTTTATAACATTTAGATTATTCAAATTCAATGATATACCAATTTTAGCTAAAAATACAGTCAGTCATTTCTTTACTGACTAATTTCTGAATAAATATTATAAAAATAATTAAGACTATAAAACAATTGAAAAACTCAATTAAATTTTAAACACTCAAACACTTTAAAATATATAGGTTTGAAATTATCAACATCCCAGTTAAAAAAAATAACCAAGAGGAAGAATAATTTATAGGAATAATTACACAAAGGAATAAATACCACAAATTATATTTTATCTGATTTAAAAAAATGTACAAGTTTAAACATACACATAAGGATATACAGGGTGATTACAGAAAAATTACCTTGACATATGGGTCCCAAATTATCACACCATTCACAAAATCTGAATGAAATTTTGGTATAAGGTATTTTGAGGTATGCACTCAAGAGCAATATGGAAAACATGGATTTGATTGCATGGAAAGTGATTTCCACTGTGAAAAGCCCTAAATAGCATTTGAACGGTAATTGTAGTGATTAATCACCAATAATAGATAAGTTATAAGTGGGGACAACCAATAAGGACAGAGAAGCAGCATAAAATCAAGCATTTTATTGTGTTTCACAAATTCTTCACATAACCTCCTTCACACATGATGAGATTTTGCATGTGGCAGATGGCACTGCAGCATGTACCATAGGAATCTCATGAATCACAATTCTGATGGCACATTTCAAATCATCAGCAGTTTATAGACAAAACTAATACACTTTGGATTTCAGATATCCTTACAACCAGAAATCCACTAGTGTCAGATCAGGAGATCATGGTAGCAATGAAAACGGGAAATAAAAGAAAATAGCTCTGTCACCAAACTGTTGACTTAAGACCCTAAATGTGGAGGAGCTCGATCTTGCATCCACGCAACTTCAGATAGAGGATGTTGCCGATGTAATGTGGGAATCATGTAACGAGTTACCATGTCCAGATAGAAAACACTCATTACTGTACACATTTGCAGATCATCAACAGTAACTTCTTCAGAAAAGTAAGGGCTGAGGATGACTTATCATACCATACAACACAGTAAGTTTTTCTGCTCGTAATGGACATGCAAGCATATCATGTGGATTATTCTCAACCCAGTGCACACAATTTTTCGAATTCACGTTTCCAGTAAACGAGAAATGTACCTCATCTGTTCACAGAAAGCGTAATGGCCAGCTGCTACCTTCATCATACAGGATAAGGAATTGATTTGTAAAATAAAGCCCTTATTGATAGTCTCCCGCTTCCAACATCTGGACATGCTGTAATCAATACAGAAACATGCTTAGAAGAGAATGCAGAATCTTGCAAACAATCAAATTTGGCAGATTTAAAACACATGAAACAATGTGTGCACTTATGATATGCGTTATGCTCATTGTTTGATGAACTTCTGCAGTGGCTTCCACGGGAATGGAATGTCACCCAGACCGAAGTCGATTGCATGTGCAATCAATTTCTTCAAATTTATGAATCAAGTCCTGTACAGCTTTGCCAGTGCACTGTCCTCGCTGTAATCCCTGATTTCTACAGTAAACACAGAACATCTTTGCTTAATTTTGTCCATTTGGATAATCTTTACAATTTCCCCACATTCTTTCCCTGAAAGCACTATTTTATTCAGAATTGCAAAAAGCAGCAAATGGAGCTTGCATTTCACGTTGCCTTTTCTTTCACCTAAAGTAATGACTGCATCTTACATAGAACCAGAAATTTGTATTTTTTGGTTTCTTTGTTGCTCAACTGTCATTTTTTGCACACAAGGGCTAATTAGACTGGGACCTACGGTTAAAAGTGTATTTGGAACCACTACAGACATCCATGCCCAAGGTGGGATTCGAACCCACAAGCTGTTGAACTGAAGGCAAGAGCGCTAACCATTCGGCTACCAGCTCGGCCTTATTAGGCTGGGACCACAGTTGAAGGAATGGTTTGATGTAAATGAAATTAACATTAATGTTCTTATGCACAGCAATGTCCTTTTTACTTTTTCCTTGCATAACTCCAGGGATTTTCGTACTACAGATGCCATTCAAATGCTATTTAGTGCTTTCCAGTATGGAGATTCCATTCCAATACAAAAAAACTAAGTGTTGCCATTTGAAATTTTCTCATACTAACCATAACTATTTGAGTAACGCTGTTGTTTTCTATATCATTCTTGAGCACATACCTCAAAATACCTTATGCCAAAATTTCATTCAGTTTCTGTGAATGGTATGGATATTAAGAAGTCCAAATGCTGGGATAGTTTTTTTTTTAAAAATCACTATGTGCATTGATTATCGGAGATTGTCATAATCAAAGAAACTACAAATTATCACTTTTCTTGTATCTGAAGAATTTTTAAATAAATTTACCATATATAAGCAATAATTTTTTTTTAACAAAAAACTTCAATATTGATAAATTAATTTTATTGTTATTTGTAGACTCTACTGATATCTTCTTTTTCTTCTAAGGCACTGTAGACTGTTACAAACCAAAATTGTCTCAACTAATCATTATCATCTGGCCACATTCATAGTGAGACTATACCCCAGTTTCCTTTATCAGATTAAAGTACTTTTTCACCGAGTCAAGTCACCTAATTAGTGAGTTTCCTCGTCTTTTGTTTCCCATAAGATTAGTAAAGATGAGTTTTTTTTTTTTACTGGGTTTGCATTGTCAGATATGAACAAATGACTGAGCCATCATAGACTATTGCATTTTATGACTTTAACAATATTGGGTTACATGTACTTTTGATAAATTTCAAAATTAAACAAGGATCTACAGCTATTATTCTCATGGACAGCTCTAAAAATTTTCCACAAGAATTTATGTTCAAAAGTTAATAATTTGTTTTCATGTAATTTAGTAGGTGCCCAGCATTCATCCCATGTTCATTTTTATGTGTATTGTGTGAAATCTCCATGAATGTTGTTTTATGTTCATTTATTTTTAGGCTTTATTTTACCAGCCCCAATTTCTAATAGATTGAAAGCCTCTGCAACAAGTTTTTCAGATCTGTCAATCAAGGTAATGTTATCAGCAAATGTCAAAGTTTGTAAAGTTGTCTGGTAGATTGTTCCTATAGCTGTAAGATTAGATGCTTTGATAGCCTTTTCTAGGGCCAAGTTGAACAGTAAACACGACAAACCATTACCCAATCACTAACTTATATCAATATAGAAGACTTCAGAAAAGTTGTTCTCCAGATTCGCCTTGTACTTTAACCCCTGAAGCCTAGGCCAAGTATAACACAGTTATGCACAGTGTTAAAATCAATAAAAAGTAAGTATAGATATTGAATTCCCATGTTTTCTCAAAACATGGTTTAGTCAGTAGTAAAATTACTTTTAAAAAATCCATATTGGCAACCTCCAATAACTTTTTCAATGCACAGCAATGGTCTGCTGTAAAGGATGTTTGAAAAGATTTTAAATGTAGAGTTCAGAAGAGTTATTTTGGTAGTTTCAGCAATCTTGTCTATCACTTTTTTAAAGATGGGATGGGCAGAGCCCTCACCCCATTCAATGAGCACATGTTCTCTGTTGTCCAAACTCCAAAAATTAATATAGTTTATTAATCAGGTTTATTCTTCCCTCAAAATATTGATTTCATTTACTTTATAAATATGTTCTCCAAAAATTTACAAAATTTCCTTAATTTAAATGTTTTAACTGCAATTTTTTTTCTTACCCACCAAGATCACAATTAAAAAACTCTTTGATTAAAATAATTGCTATTTACAATTACAAATTTCTTTTTATTTCTATTTTCAAATAATTTCATTAAAGAAAACAGATAAGTATTTAGATATAAACTTTAATAATTAAAACCATTTTAATGAGATATGTGAATAATAAATTATATTTTAATGCCATTATGAAGACAAATTATACTATTTTAATTCTATGATCTTTAGTTAAGAAGTATAAAAATCTAGCACTGTAATTATTTAGAAAATATTACATACTTTGAAACATTTACAATAGATTTTTATTTCAGGATATTGTAATGATTTTTGGAATTCTAAAATAATTGAGAAAATATAAATGAATATAAAGATAAAAATAAAACTGATCCTCTAATTTAAATGGAGAAGAAATGTTTAATAAAAGATAATTATTTAAACAAGAAATCAAGAGAATAAAAGGATAATTACACAAACAATGAAATACCTTCTCAATTATGACAACAGACATTATTTAGAATTTACATTGACAATTGAATCAGATTAATATGGAAAACCAAACATTTAAAGTTTTTTACAGCACAAATATGAGTTACAGAGAATAACATTAATGGCTTTAATTTAATTATAAATAACATGTAAAATTAGATATTAAGTATAAAAGAAAATTAGGAAATAAAAGTAAATAAAAGGCAGAGAAGGCAATAAAATCCACTTAAAAATTCAGTTTGTTTATATATCACCAGGAAGCCATTATGTGCCAGGACCAAAAAATTAATGATCATTGGATAATGCAAAGATATCTTTTAAACATATACAATATGATTTGCATTATCCAATGTATCATAACTTGACACAATGTATTTAATAATGAATTCTTAACTATTCACATGAAAAATGAAAAGTTCATCTGCAACTACAAGAAATTCCTAATGAAAATGTTCGTAATAAAAGAATCCAGTGTGTAAAAATGATGAGCACAACATTGCAATATATATAGGATTTTCATTATTTACAAGCCTCCAGATTTAAAGTCTTGGCAATCCATACAAATACATAACATTTTTTTCTTTTATAGCAAAACAAATATAGAAATCTATACAATTTTTTTGAGTAAATTTTAAAATAGAGTAGATTGATTAATTCCAATCATTTACTTACGTCATGGAAGCAGCTGCAATAGCTAAGGGTGGTGCTGTTGGTAACTGTTCTCTATTAGCCATAGACTCATCAGGATGAGTAATGTCAACTAATAAAGCTGTGCTGTCATCAGTGGCGGCAATAGGAGTTGGTATCTAAAATTTTGACATTCAAATTATATCATGTTAAAAATACTTTTAAACCCCTTAATGCATTTTAGTTAATTCAATAAAAATGTTTCAATTCTTATTTCTTACAAACTTTCATAAAAAAAAAAATATAGTTAAACAAAAGCAAGAATAAAAAAAATAATGAAAACTGCTTTAGGGATCTAATAATGATATAAACAGAATGATATTCTAATTTGTTTTCATTTTTAAAACATGAATGAATGATTTAAAAATTTTCAAAATAGAGAGAATGGAAATATTTCATAAATATTATAATTTTTATATGGTAATCCTAACTTCTGAGAACAAGCCAAATATGACATTTGAAAATATTGTAATTATATGAAAGTCATATTGATTAAAATATTTCAGTTTTGCAAATGATCAATTATTCAATTAAATGAAGAAATTAAATTAACAAGCATTAACTGATTTTCCTAAGTGATGTAATATGAGTGTTTTCTAAAAGATATATCGTCTTGTATGATTTTCCTCTTTCATGTTAAATGAGAAAGTAATTTGTCATATAATGTCTAAAATTTATCTAATCCACTGCTATCTATGGTGGATTTTTAAGAATTAGAGTTTTCCCTCACACAGTAATACAAGGAAACTATAGTACTTGTTTATTTTCTGAAATGAAGCAATAAATACATTAAGCCTAATAAGTTACTTATAAGTAAATGCACTTAGAGATCAATGGATTTAATTATAATTACTTCCAAAAGAATATATTTTATACTGCCAAATCATTGAAATTGTGTTCATTTGAGTTACAGCACCAATTTAATATTAACTTTTTAATTGTATTTTGATGGATTTACAGAAATGAAACATCTTTGCACATAGATAATATCTATATTCTGACAGTAATTTCACTGATAAAGTCTATATTCTAATTTTGGGAATTAATTTTGCAAAATAAAAAATTTTAATAGATATATATCAACATTAGAGCACTAATTGTCCAATAAAAAAATTATATATTTTAAATTCTATTACCTGCTCTATTAAAAAACTTCTTGAATCAGAAGATGAATTAGCTTGTAAACCTTTAAACAGAAATATCATTTATATATTATTTTAGAATAGCAGTTAAACTATTCTAGCTAAATTATGCTTAATTAATAATATTAAATAAACATATCATAAACTTTTTAAATAAGAAGTCAAAATTCTAAAAACATTTTGATAATTTCCTTTTATTTGAAATGCCAAAAATCATAGTTTTACAATTATATGATTGCTTGAAATGTCATTCCTGTGATTTAATCTAAAATTACACACAGTTGCTTCAGATTTTTTTTAAAAAAGATGCTTGTTTAATTATTTAAAAATTTTAGCAAAATACAATTTAATTCTGAGGCTAGAGCAGTTAATTTTTTTACATCAGCTATACAGGCTATTCTAGAATTTGAAATACAAACTAGATATATAAGTAGAGAACATCATTAGACAGTATAATTACATAGGAGTGCTATATATAAACTCTCAAGTTCATGACAACCTAGACAGCTTGCATTGTGTTGTTGTTACATCAGTATGCTTCCCTGTAACAAGCCCTGAATTGGGCTCTACGAGTAAGATAGAAGTAGCAGGGTAGAGTCTTTATGATTTTGAAGAAGGGACCAAGCTGAAGACCCCAATACTTAGCCTGCCAATCCCAGATAAATCATTTCACATGGAAGACATTGTGATTATGGCCCCAGCTGCCTTTAGTGAACATGACAAATTTTTTGTTAAGGCAGAATTCAAACTCACTACCTTTCGATCATGAGAACAGCATCCTAACCAATCAGGCCTCTGAGGCCTTTGCATGTGTGTTGCTTCTCAACTGTAAACATCAATGGAAGTACTGATCGGGAACATCACTGATTGGGAAAGATGTTCAAAACACAAAGCATGCATGGAATCTGAATATAAGCCACAATATGTTTCACTGTTATTGTGAGGGTGGTTATCACTTTTTTTTGTTTGTTCTAGTTACAGACTTGATAATCTTACTACCTTGATAAAACATGCCAATATACCTGCTTCCTTAAAGAAATACTTAATGATGTCCCTTCATAAGTTAGTTACATCACAGAATGTGATTTCTACATGATTGAAGGCCATTTCATTATCAAAGGAGTGTATGTAATCATTTGGAATGGACAATTAGAAACAGATTAGAGTTACGTCTCTTCAACCGGTCAACTACCAGTTAATTAGAAAAATCCTATCGCTTTTAGATAAGGAAAGTTGCAAATGTCATTATGCATGTGCATTAATTTGCATAAAATATTATAGAGTATATATTAGTATTTTCAGACAGTTGATTCATAAGACTTGTTAATAAGGAAGTTTCATAACTTTTGGTTTAGTTTGTGAATCTGAAAACAGGTTTAGTAATAGCTGTAAATAAGGATGTTATTATGACATTTTTTTCAAATAAGTACAGATTAGGCTGCTAAGAAATGCAAAAGAAAATATGTACGCCATTTAGAGAGAATGTAATAACCCCACAAAGGAATCATTTAAATTCCATTCTAGTGATGAATAGCTTGAAGAGGCACCATGACTGGATGTGCCAACAATTTTAAATGAATGATTTGAAAAGTGTAATCAAAGAGGATAGTTCTTAAACTTTTCAGGAATTTTCAATTAAGTTCCATATATCTGATGAAATTATTCACACTCATTTATATAAACTGGTAAAGGTGTGAAAGTTAAGAAATTTTCCCTCACACTTACTGAAAGGAATAAATTTCAAAGGCTATTCATCATTTCTGTCAGAAAAATGAACCACTTCAGGATCATCTGGTGATGTATATTGAAAAATAGATCCAGTATACCAGCTACAATTCACATCATTGATTGTCCTAAACAGACTCCCATTCCAGAGAATGAAAGGGTTTCATTGAATTCCCAGAAGCTGCTCCTGTATGCATGAATGGTACAGACATTCAGTAGCTTCACGCTATTTCTTGTTAAGATCAGCAAAGCAACATTTGTGGCGGAGAGTGATTGGGAGGGCGACTGCATTCCCTTTCACTGTGATGCTGGAGCTCAGTGAGGTGGGGACATGTCTATATTAATGTATGACGTCCTAAGTTCTTCTACTGGTGTGGTGTGCTTATGTAGAAGAGGGTGAAAACTCAGGTGTGGCTATGTCACATGGCAGTTGTTCAAAATTATAAGGTGATGGATGAGTATTCCAAAGTCATTAACCTCAACAATCTGGGGCTCACCCGCACTGGTATGTGTATGTAGGTGGACATCAACTGGCATTGTCCATAACAAGTTCCTTCCACATGGCCAGACCATTAATGCTGCTGCAACAAATGTAAGAGTCTTAGCGTTAGAAATAGTAAGCACTGATGAACAGGGAAAAGGTCATTTCTTGCAAGACCGCACACAGCAAATGTGTTTCTAAATAGAATTACTGCCGTAGGTTGGGAGCTTATGTACTGGGCAATCAAAGTCAAATAAGAGGCTTCCACGATGCTTTAGAGATCAAAATCACAGAGACCCATTTTTTGCTTCTAAAGACTGGTAATTTTATCGTAAAGGTGTATGTGAGCTTGAATTAAATCTGAGAAAAGGTTGTCGCATGAACTTACTTCGGCCAATAAAATCTGTTTTGCCATACTAATACTGTATTTGGAATTTCTATGTCAAACAATGCCATTGATATGAGTACAAAACAGACTTTGGCCAATAAAGTCTGTTTTGACATACTAATACTGCATTTGGAATTTCTATATCATACAATGACAAAACGTTTTTGGTTACCAGAGAGAATACTTGATTTTTTATTCTTTGTTGAAGAGCATTAAAGGATAATGTATTACACTACCATAAATTCTGAAACAGGCTTGATAACACAAATATCCATCAATCTAATACAATTATGAAATCCATAGGCATTTTTGAAAATAACAATATGTGATGGCTGAGTGGTTAGCGTTCTTGACTCCTGAGCTGTGGGTCCTGAGTTCGAATCCTGGTTCAGGCATGGATTTTACTTTCTCTCTGTCACTACCTGTATGATGAATGAATGTGGCACACCCCATAAGTTGGTTTGTGGTAGTATGATGCGGATAATGACAAATGAGTAGATGTTATTTGTTGTTACCCATTTGGGGGGGGGGAAGAAATATTGGTAGGAGTTGAACATGTACTCATATCAATGGCAAGAATGTAAAACTTTTTTATGATGTTCACAAGTCATCATTATATTCTATTATTGTGTAATCAAGCATTTAGCAATACACTGTTTTGTGACCTTATTATATTATCATACAAAAGTGGCATTTCTACCTAAGTTTCCTTATGTAATTATAATTTATAGCGATGCTTTTTACTTATCTTCCAAGTTTGTACATGAAGTTTAAAGAGACACTAGGTAAAATAAGAAAATAAAACCGATAAAAATTAAAGTAATAAATATTTGTATAAAACTCACAATGTCAAAAAAATCTAGCAATTATGTGTGCATTTAAATCTATCTGAAACCACATGTCATTAACTATCTAACCATTACATGCAAAGCAATAAATGATTGTTTTACTTTTACCAGTAATTGATTTTTGCACAAATGACTAATATGATTGGGGCATGTATTTTAAAATGGATTCTGAATTACTACAAACATTGCTGTAAGTCAAATTGTAGTATGAAAAATTAAAATGATAAATGTTCAATTGCTAACTTGGATTAAATTAAAGAAAATAAAGGTAAAGAAACAAAAGATATTAAATTGCGAATTAATTTAGTTGAGATACACTGTAATTAAAAAATATTATCAAACATTCTTTAAGTTTATAATTAAAAATATACTAAAAACGAGCAATCCAAAAACTTTAATATTTGTTTAAATATTCCTATATAAATATGCTCTAAGTAAAATATTAATCTTTATAACAGAGTTTGTTTACAAATTTTAAGTTTTATTCTTATTTAAATTTAATTCAAAAGGAAACTTACCATCTTGTGATGTTGAGGGTTTCTTATAAATTTCAAAAGCTCCAGACTAAAAGAAAATTTGATAAATTACTAACAAAAAATATGTAAAATTATTTCACTGTTATATTTTGTTAAAAGTTAGTTTCAATATATTTTTTTTTTTTTTTATCTTTCACAAATGAAGTCCAGCTGCATATTTTAAGATACAACTGAGGGGAAAAAATGATATTTTATGATGAAATTTATGTAATAGCTGAATAGGAATCTGTTAATACAAAAAAATACCATTTTGATTTGAATAGTTAAAAAGAGGCAAAATAAGTATTTAAAAAAAATTAAAATTCTAGATTACCTTTAACTGCAAATTAGAATTATCTGCTTCATCAAAATTTGTGAAATCAGCAAAATCAGCAGCATCAGTTTTGTGTTCTTCCAGTTGTGCAGAAGTTTTATGAGGAGTAGACTAAGAATTGATCACAAAGAAACATATTTTAGAACTTTTGTACAATTTAGAAGCCAAATAACATGAATCACTCTCAATCCAAAAAATATTCATAAGTTTAATTGCAAGGTGAGAATGAAAAGCAATAAAATTTGTAGTTAGATGTTTTAAGCTTCAGAAAAGTCTTTTTTTCGAACAACTTTGAGTTACATTATAACACTTTTTTGAAGCTTAAAATATCAGCAAATATACTTTTTTAAGTGGCAATTTTATATTAATTCGAAAACAGAAAAAGTTTGATAGCATTATGAACCATAATTAGCTAACTTCATACATGCAGCAGATAAAATCTATTTCTCATGCACAAAAAGTACTATATTCAATTATTTATACAAAAAAAAAAGGGAATTTTTTCTTAATCTTTATTGTTGCAAAAAGTCAATCATATCTGTGGTAAGAAAAAAATATGAGCTAAATTTATAAATTATATTACAATGTCAAAAAAGAATTACAATTCTTATTGTTATACCCCTTTTATTACATATGTAAAAAACATTGAAAGAAACACAAGGCATTTTAACCTTATTTTATAGTTACAATACATTAATTAAGCCACTGATGAAGTTATCTTTTTATAATATACAAACATGCAATTCCTAAATTGAACAAATACTTATGAAATATTGATTTAAAAAGTAGGAAAAATATCATCCTATCACTAGAAAATAATTTATTTTTATTGACTTACACACAGTAATAATTAAAAATTATGAAATCTGACAAGCGTTTTTTTTAATTTTTTATTTAAATATATAAAATAATACTATATAAGAATCATTTTTGAGATAAGAAATAAAGGGAATCTTATATTTAGAAGATTGTAAATCTTTGTTGGGCAAATATATCGGTATCATTTAAGTACATGGAGAGGGGATATAGTATTGTTGTAGATTCTGTGAAAGATGCAGAAAATAATTGATGCAGAATAGATGCAGAACAGAATTCCAGACAAACCAACCAATTCATTATCATAAGAATAATTCAAACAGTTTAATTATTCATCATTATTATACTACTAGTAGGAGTACTATTAAAAATATATACAAGATGTTTTAAATAATATAAACTATAATAAGCAGCAGCTATTGTTTTGAAATAAATTTAATAACTCATCCAAGTTATCTAATAAATTAATAGCATGTAAACAGTTTAATAGTAAAATCACTTTATCATTCAGCACAAATCATTTTCTAAGTGCAACATAACTAAATGTGAGAGATTAAATCTTGAAATTGAAAAATATCCATACATATAATTCCACAAATATATGTAGAAATTTTCAGTAATGAAAGAAAAGCGAATTGGAACAAGAATCTCTTCCTATATTTAAAAACTCCTCTAAATTAAATACTGTTCAGTTTCTTTGAGCTTGGTACCAATTAAATGACACAGTTTACATTAAGGCACCAATTAAATACATATACACCACAAATAAATTACACCAGTTATATGAAACAGTTTACATTGTCAGTGGCAAGTACTTT
Source organism: Latrodectus elegans (assembly GCA_030067965.1). NCBI lineage: Eukaryota > Metazoa > Arthropoda > Arachnida > Araneae > Theridiidae > Latrodectus > Latrodectus elegans. The sequence continues at coordinate 124,810,666 of CM057813.1, forward strand.
AATTGAAATAAACAATTTTATAGAATTAGTCATAGCCATTTACAAATGCTACAAAATTATGATGGTTTTAAATGGGTAAAAACTGTTGTTTACCATTAAGTGTTGCCATGTTTCATTATTTTAATAAATATAAAACAGCTTTAAAGTAAAAAAATGTTGTCTAAGAAATGATGTATTCTTCTAAAGCAATGTTATTTTGAAAGCATAACTATCTATATACGAGGGTAAGTTGAAAAATAAGTTTCCCCTGTCAACTGTGGTCAGAGTTGTGTATGAAAGTCAATAAATAGAATGTGACATTAAAGATATGACATACCTTTATTTTTCCACATAGATACCAAGTGCATTGAGACATTTGTCATATCGCTTAATAAGCTTCAAAAAGCCCTCCAGGAAAAAAATCAGGGCTTTGCATATGGAAGAAGCATAGAACGGATTGTTTCACTTCAGTATTGCTTCCAAAGTGCCTTCCACCGAGATTTTTCTTCAAAGCCGGAAACAGATGGAAGTCGCTTGGTGCGAAATCAGAACTGTATGGCAGATGGTGTAGGCACTCCCAACCAAGAGTTACAATATGGTTTTGCATTGCTGCTGCTGAATGTGGTCTGGCATTGTCATCCAACAGCAGAATGCTAGATGTGAGAAGGCGAGGCCGCTTTTTCCGAACCGCCTCTTTCAATTTCGACAGGGTGTCACAGTAGCGTGTAGCATTGATGGTTACAACCTTCAAAAAGTCAAGCAACAAAACTCCTTGGGCGTCCCAGAAAACTGTGAGGAGCACTTTACCTACAGAGGGAATTGTCTTGAACTTCTTTCGGACAGGTGATGATGGATGTTTTCACTCCATAGATGCACCCTTCGATTCTGGCGTGAAATGGTGGACCCACGTTTCATCCCCAATCACAATCCGAAACAGAAAGGCATTGCCATCTTCATGGTAACACACAAGATGTTCCAGGCTGACCACCATGTGTTGTTCCTTGTGTGTCAAGGTCAATTGTTGGGGCATCTTTTGTGCTGACACTTTTCTGTAATGCAGAATGTTGTGGATGATGTTTTGAGCTCGATCATGTGAGATTCCAAGCTCTTCCGCTAGTTCAGCGATGGTGATATGCCGATTCGCTCTAATCATGTTATCCAACTTCCTGACATTTGCATCTGTAGTGGCCGTGCACATCCATCCATCTCTCGATATGTCCTGCACTTGCTGACGTCCATCACTGAATTTGCGACATCATCTCTGCACCATTTGCTCCGACATCACACCTGCCTGTAGACTTCCACGAGGCGGTTATGAATTTCTGTTCCTGATATTCCACGTGCCCTTTCATAGCGAATAACTGCTCTCACCTCCTCCTTTGAACACGAATTTAAAACGCACCTTCTCTCCATACCTACGGGGCTCAAATGAGAGGCTGATCTTCGCTTTGTGCAGGCACTGCAACAGTGCCATCTGCTTGATTTGCAGCGACCTCTACCCAATGGTGTATAGGTAGCTGGCGCGTTTTCCTGCTGTGTCGCCTTTCACCCATAGCTGTTCAACTCTGCTTCCATATGCAAAGCTCTAAATTTTTCTTGGAGGACTTTTTGAAGATTATCAAGCGATATGACAAATGTCTCAACGTACTCATACAAGAATAATAAAATAAAGGTATGTCATATCTTTAATGTCTCATTCTGTTTTTGGACTTTCATACACAACTCTGACCACAGTCGACAGGGAAAACCTATTTTTCAACTTACCTTCATAAAATAAACTTGTGAATAATTTACTTCATTTGGAAAAAGAAAATGATAGGAAAACATTGAGCTTGTTTTAATAGGAAAAATTCAAGTAAAATAAATTAGCATTTTAAAATGTATGTTATAGATAATAAAAGACGAAACATTTTAAACAGATACAGACAACTTCATATGAAATACAAATTCTTATAGGGACTTCATGCAGCATTTATTAAAAGTCCCTTTGTTTTCTTTTTCAAATTTTAAAATAAATTATATAAATAATTTTATAAACTTAGTCTGACTAACTCACATTATATAAATGTTTAAAAAAATTGAATTTGAGAAAAATAAACAACATTTATTTTATATACTTTATTAAAAATAATATGTAAATTTTAATAATATGTGAGGCTTAGAAAGTTGATTGATTTTGATTGTTTCTCACTCAACTATATTTATTTTTCCACATGAGAGTAAATTTAATCAAGACCCAAGTAATTCTGAAATGACACAATAATCTTGGCTTAAGGTAATATTTGGTTTTGATTAAGTTTGTAGCTTTATAATCATTTTGGTTCATGAAAATCAATTTAACTGGGATCAACAGTTATAAGTGGATTTCAAAGAACTACAAACATTCAAATTTCAGGCAGGAATCAAATTTACTTAACTGACACAGCTCAATTACTTAAGATCAAAACTTTGAACTGTTGCGCTGAAGACTACAGCTTTAAACATTATAAATTTTAAGTGTACACCAAAAGATTATAAGTAAAAGTTTTCTACTCAATTTCTGTAACTTTTAATATTTGATAAGTAGTAAATACATAAAAAATAATTTGATGGTATTCTAATTAAATGATTTAAATAGGGATTAACTTACACTGCTAGGAGAAACACGAGGGGGAACTGCTGGTGGAGTTCCTAGAAAATGTGGTACGGTTTTACCTAAAATTATAATTACACATAATTTATATCAAAGGTTTCTTAATTTATAATCAGATATATTGCTTCATAGAATTTAAAAATCAATGCAAAATGACATATAAAATTATTACTGTATTGAATAGTTTACAAAAACCTTATTTGTTTAATTACTGATAAAATTTGATTTAAATATACAGAAAATATAATTTCAGAAAAAAAGACAACAAACACAATTAACTTCAATCTGCTTACTGTCATTGTTAAACTGATTTTTAAGGTAAGATAAATGGTTTCAATTATTAGCAAATAAAATTTAAATTGTTATATTGATAAGTAATTTTAGACTCATTTGTAGTCAACATTAACATTTTATCTAAAATTTTTTTTAAGATCAAAAAGAATTCAATTCAAACTGCAAATTTGATTACTTATTTGAAAGAGTAAGCAAAATAACTCCAACATAGGAAAGAAATGTTTTGTTCATTATTTCAGAAGTTAAAAAATAAATTTAAAAAATTTATATTTAAGATAGTCTATGTTGCTCTCTAAAATAAATAACTGTTTTAAATTATAATTGTCATACTCTGGATAACAATACAATCTACATGCAAAAACACAAATATATAAAACAAATTATTATTTAAACAGTTTTAAATTCAACCTTTTAAACAAACAAAAGTCACTATATACAAAAATAAAATTACCTAATTTATTTAAATCTAAAGAGGAACTTCTGATATGATTATGTTTGGGTCTTGGAGGTGGGGGTGGAGGGGGTTCCTTTTTTGGTCCTTGAGGAAGATTAGAGACTACTACCTGAGAAGAGGCAATTATTGAAGATGCCTTTGAAGGTTCATTGCTTGTCCCAGAAAAGGAGCTACAAATGAAAATAGATACTAATAAGAATATTATATTAAATTATTCTATCTATACTTTTCACTAAAAATAAAACTAATCAGAAATTTTACCAAAAATCCTTTACTTGATAAATTTATATGCACACACCCAATTTTTTCACTTTATATAAAACTAAATTTTACAAAATATATTTAATTCAGTAAGAATTAAAATTTTTATACACAATGACATGTTAAAAAATTATATACCTAACAAAACTTAAATATCTTTTAAATAATTTCAAAAAACAGTTATGATTCTAAAAATTAATTAAAAATGAATTTAAAATTATGAACCAGAAAATTCTAATTATTAATTTAATTTCATACTGAATATTGTTAAATTTACTGATAAAATGAATGCATGAAACATTTAATTACATCAAAATAACATGCACAGTAAAAAAAACTCTTTATAAAAGAAAAAAAAAGAAGAGCAAAAAATTTATAATTAAATTAAAAACACAATCATTAAAGAGAAATACATAAAACTAACTGATCTTACCGACGCCTTATTTCCCCCCGACAGCTTCATAAAAAATAATTTTTTTTAAAGAAAAGCAAAATAAATCATTTCTTTCAAAGCAAGTATATAAAACAAGGTACAAAAAACAAATAGTTCTAATAAAATATTAATAAAATTCAACAGATTTTAAGAGATAGAAAGGATTTAGAGAAATAACACGCAACCAATATTATAATAATAATAACACCACAAAACACATTATTTTATGAAAAAGATTTAATATTTATTGATGGCAGGGTAATATATTGAATAAAAAAATTATCTGAAGTTTATTATATTCATATAACTATATGCAACTCATAATCCAAAGCATTATCTTTATACTAAATAATATTAAATCTTTGAAAACATTTTTTTCTCTAGTTTACCTGAAAAATCTGAAGTAATGTAATCACATAATCAAATATCAATACACTATATCAAAATAAGTTAAATAAAAATATTTTATACATTGAATTGCATGCAATCAAATGATTTTAAGACTATGATTTATATTCTAGCTAATGATCCCTAAAGTTTTTGTATAGCATAATTTCTTATTATACAATCCTTATTCGTAACACAGAAAAAATTATGGAAGTTCAAGCAAAAAATCAACCACTAACAATTTTGAAAGTGATAAATTTACAAGAACTTATTCTTTTCATAATTATTTTCATAGTATAAGTAGCAACTCGGACACATTTACAATCTTTGCGATAACACACCACTCACTATTATAATGGCAGACAATTGTTTTGAGATATCCCACAAAAAATATTTATGACTTGAATTGTAGCCTATTTTAATATTAAAAAAATAAAGACTAAAAGGAACAGAAAAAACAATCTCTCCATTTTTATAGGTTTAAAATATTAAAAATATTTTCATATACTCATTTAATCAGACATATATAGATCGATAAAACAATTTTACACATTAATCACAGACTGGTTTATATTGTAATGTCTCATAGTTAGCACTTGAGATTTCAAGAGCTTATGATAGGGAGGGTGAATAGGGAGATAGTTGTTGTCAGGAGCAGTCTGAAGAAGATTTGAATTTTTCTTTGTATTGATACATACTTTTGTGTGTCATGCAGGCGTGAAAAAGTTGTTAGTGAACCCAGATATGACTCCTTTGTAATTTTGTTTCTTAGTTAATTAAATGTGCTTGTTTTCAAAATTTGGAGTCATTAGTTTGTTTCCTAGTATACATATAAAAAAAGCAGTCTATGACAATAAATCACATATATATAGCCATTCCTTTTCAATAGATGTTAGATAAAATACCTACAAAAGAAAAACTAAGGGAAGTTGAAGCAGGGTTTGTACAGATTTCTAAGAATGAAATTCCAGGAGTTTTCGAGGAATCAAATCAAAAGTTTTCAAGAGGTATAGATATTTATATTAAATAATTGTTTTTATTTTATTTTAAAAATAGTTCAAAACCAAATATGTATATGTAACATTTGTAAATTATATTTGGAAATGGAAATAAATTATTGCAAAAATTAATGACAAAATTTTTTTCCATTTAAATTAGAATTATATTTAATGATTAAAGTAAAAAACTTTTAATGATTTTATAAAAGGAAAATTTTTATTTAATAATCTAGATTCTTAACCTTACTTATATAAAAAAGGGTAATTTTAAAGTTTTTAAACATCTTCATTAGATTTCTATCTTAGTATTTCAAAATCTGTATAAAAATCTCTTTTTAAATAAAAATACTTATTCAAAACAAAATAAATACAACTATCAGATAAAATTTCAAGATGATTTTCCCCCAATTACTATTAAATAAAAGCTAATTTTTCCTCTTGTTTATTTTCAAACTCTAACAATACAATTTAACATCCATATTCTAGACTTTTCTATTTCTTTAATCATATAGATTTTCACATTTCTTATTTATTTATACATGCACAATTTTTCTATTAAAATACTAACTTTCTACTTTTAAAGCATTTGTTTTTAATTCATTAATAATACTGAATATTAATGTTTCTTCTCTGAAACACCATGCGTTTCATTCTGCAATTAATGTTAATTTATCAGTTATTTGAGCTTCCTCAGCAATTCTATAGTAGATTTTCCAAGTTCATACATGCCATCTTCCAAGCATTCCATTTTAATTTGCTGTTTATCAAGAAGTTCATCATTTTTTCAAGAAATTCTTTCATCATTGGCTACTTTTTCTGTTTCATTTAATTTAAATACAATTCATACTTTTGCCTAGCACCAGCAGTAAAACAAAGCAGGTATTTGCTAATTATTATATTGTTGACACTTCCTATGTTTCAGCCATAATCATCAACAATGCACTTAGCCATAATTGATTATTCAAATTTCCTACCACCAAATTTTTTTTCACAAAAAAGCTAAATTTAACAGATGGTTGACTATGAGAGAGTGGTAAAAGCAAATTAACTACTTTCCATAAGTGACGATTTAGTGTATTTGAGATTAAGTAAAAATTAAAGGTATCTATTCTATCTTCAAGAGGACCAAATTCCTCATCAGTAAAATCTTGAAATCTTAGTCATGGGTAATAATTAAAATTTTTCAATAAAATTTAAAAAATTTTTCTGAACCACATAAATGTCAATGATTGTATGGCTTTTCTAGAGTAATGGTTACTAAAGAGACACTTTCTAGCAGGCAAATTAAATAATTTATTTCACTGATAATTAAACAAATCACCATTTTTTACAGAAATTATACGTAATTCTAGCTAAGCAAGATATGGAAAGTATATTTTAACTCAAAAATTTTATGTTTAAATATTAATATTCAGTCATTTCATAAAATATAAAAGACAGAAACAAATAGGAAAAGAATGAATTAAGATCACCACTTTACACACGTAACCATCTTCACTCTACACATGTAAGTTATTGTGGTTGAACTAGATTTTTATTTTAATTAACAGTTATGAATAAAATTTAATATCAATACTGATGCCCCTTACCTGCAGAGGAAAAAAGAGATTTACTCTCCAATATCACCAGTTTACACACAGGCACGTGAAGTTATGCATTGGAATAAAAGAAAAGGGCACGCTCTTCATTTTAAATCTTTAATTTTACAAACCAAAATAGATAAAACAAGAAGAAAGAAAATACAAAACTTAAATGTAACATCAAAAGGACGTAACATTATATTCCGATCTTGAAGATGAAGGAAAATAGTCATTTAGCTCACTTCACTATCAGAGACATTCGGCAAAAAATAAAAAGCTTGTATAACACACTGTAATGAAAATGGATGCAAAAGAAAATAAAAAAGTTTTGAGCTGCTCAAAAAGGACTAATAATTGCATCTGGAACAAGCAAGTTTCCCCTGTTTCAAGAAATATTTCCCTTCAAATCTAAATGTAATTCTTCTAATGTAATATTCCATGTATGTCAATCATAAATAATGTTAAGGACATTCTGTTGCATTCCAAAGCCACCAGCCTAGTTTTACCTATAGCAGCATATCTTGAAAAAGGTGTGTGTATATATATACATTAGCAGCAGGCAAGGTGTTATGAGCTAATACTCACTTTTATTGAAAATTTAAAAATATTAAAACAAAAAATTATAATAATTTTTAACAAAAATAAATACATCAAGTAAAATTTCTGAAAGTCATTCACAATTTTCAAGGAGAAAAGTCAAAATTGGTGGAATTTAAAGGAATCTTAAATAAAATTTCAAATTCCAGGAGTTTCATGGAGATATACGAATCTTGCTATGGAGAAAAATATTATTTATGTAAAAGTTATATCTAGCTTCTTCAAAAGAAATTTCAACATTAAAGTGTAAGACAGGAAATTTGAGATGATTTGCAACTGCAAAAATATATTGCTTAAATCAAATTTGGCATTTAGAAAAAATAATAGATTGCAAAAAGCTTATTTTCTTAATCTATAGCAATGAATGGATATTTTAAAATGAATTTTAATATTAATTTCGTAGAAAAAAAAAAGAAGATATTTTTGAAAAGAGGACATTTTAAATTGTAATTATTTCTTTGGCAATAGTTTCATCCAAGACAAAAAAATTTAGAATATTACTTAATATGAATATACAGCAATACCAGCTTAGATGAGTAGGTTTAAGCAAATCATCAATATATCAAAATATATATTTTAAAACAAGACTAATCTCTATACCATATTTTTCAAAAAGAAAGAAAGGTTTGAAGTATTAATATTCTATATAGGCTAGTGATTTTCATATATTTAAGTATTGTAGAAATTTTTTGCATAAAATTACTACACAAATATTTTCAAAAGACTGAAATTAGCATCAAAGCAATCACAGAGATGGATTGCCTCACAATTAAAAGGAAATCTCAACATTATCTTACATCAATTAAAAAATAATAGAAAATTAAAATATGTATATTTAAAAAAAATGGTGAATATGTAAAACATGTAATTTAAAATAGTTAATATTAAGAAAAATCACTTAATTTTGCATTTTCTCTCACAAGTAATAATTTTAAAAAGCAAACATCTAACAACAATAATTCAATTTTACACTAGCTAATATCTTTTTTTTTATGCAATTTCCTTTAAGCTTTTTTTTATATGCAATTTCCAAAAAAAAAAAAAAAAAAAAAAAAAAGGCTGCACTGAGGAAAAATGTATATCAAAAGCATATTTTTCAGAAACAAAGCAGAACTGAGCAGAGTATTACATGAACTTTATTAACACAAATTTTAATGTATATTCTATTTCAATAAAAAAAATTCATGTATTGAAAACACAAAATTCCAAAATTATTTATAATTTTATTTCTAAATGTATATATGTTATGATTTATTCAATAGAAATTAATATACACAACACTTATACAATAATATTAAAAATATATATTTCAGGAAACACACATGAATGCTATAAAGAATATCACAAGAATAAATTATTAAATTACATTAAAACATAAAATTTTATATTTTACTTTAGCTAACATAAATTGTATTTATAATAAATTAAAGTTCATATGAAGCCATCAAAATATCATTCTTTGTTACCTGTACTTAAAAAATTTAGGAATTGACAAATTAAATTAAAATCTAAATCAATGTTATCTTAGAAACTATTTTAAAATTAATTCAAAATCTTAAATAGAAAAATCCTAAATATTGCAAAATATTCTATGCATTTTCTTAGTATACACTATCATTGTCAAAGAATATTATTTCAACATCGTTGAACTATGATATTTTATTTTATTTAAACATAGTTACAGATTTAACTATAATAAAATATAAGCAATTTTCATAACTTTAAGAAACTATTTATATACCAAATATATTTTATAGTATTTATTACAATAAAACTTATTTACAATGTTTTATTTATGAAAATATTGTATACAAACCAAATTTACCTAGAATGAACAGGACCATTTATCACTTCAACATTTGATTCCACTTGCTGGGATGTTGATGTACTGTTATGTCCTAAAAAAGCCATAAAAAATTAGAGGAATAAAATGTCATTTATGAAATAACTCATAAATATTAAACAGAAAACATTTCTAAAAAAATGAACTAAAATAAAAAGTATTCTTAAAACCAAAATTTCTGGAAAGAAAACCATATCAATCTTTAAAACATGAACAAATGTTATTCTATCAATAATTTTCATAATACATTACAGCAAATATTTTTCAATATATTTTCATATGATAAGGATAAATACTGGTAAAAACTAAATATATTTTTATTAAAATTGAATTTAAAATAGTTATTTCAAAGGTATTAAATGAGTCAGTAAATGTTGCAGAAATAATTGAATTATAAATTGTTCATATTAATTACTATATTAATTTATGTTTTTAAATTTGCTCATGTGCCTCTTAAAGTTACATGAAACAATCTGTAATAAAAATGAACAGAATTTATAAGTAAATTTGAAAATAAAAATAAAAACTATAAATGTACTAAATATTATTTATATAAATTTTCCATTTAAGTAATTTCTTTCTTTGTTCTTATCATTACAGTTTAATAAAGAAGAACATTTTTCTTGTTTCCACTTTTTTTTTTAACTATTGGACACACATATTTTAATCTTATCTGATAATTTAATTATTTATTATTATCATAATAAATGACTAATATTAACTTTTGATTCCTTGAAGTTCACCATTGTATTTAATGTTATGAGTTATTTGTAATTAGTTTTTATATTACACAAATTAAACTTGAAAATCATTATATATGAAACAGCGACAATAAAATTAAGCTTAAATAAACTTAGATTTAAGCCAAAATATACATATTGTTACAAATTTATAAATAATTATTGTAAATATCTTAAAATATCTCAGACAGATCAGAAATACTCACATTTTGGGCAAAAATTGTGGTATTTAGACGTGTTATACGTTAAAAGCAGGTTTTCTAATGATTTGGTGACTTGGCAAGAAATAGATACTTCTGGAAACATCCATCACCTAAGCTCTAGGACCAATATTTAGCAAGATAGACTAAAAGCTTCCAGAACCTTGGTGAAATTAGTAGATTTCCCCGCCAAGTCAGGTATAAATATCACAGCCCGACATAGAAGAAGGCAGTTTCAATATAAAAACTCATTTAAATGAGGCTCGGTACAATATAAAAACTCATGGATTTCAAATATTCACTTTCCTTTTCACATAAATATCATTATGCACAAGTGGGGATAAGAACAATTTTATAATACATTTTGTAATAAAATTTGAAATATGAGTTTTAGGTTTGAATCAAATCAATTTCCAAAATGACATCAAATTAAACATTTAACATCAAAAACTGAAGAGTGAATTGAACCATAAAACTGATTAATTTAAAATCACACAAAGCATTAACTGTTCAGTAGCTAGATCAGCAATAATAATTAAGCAATGTATTTTACATATCATAAAATTTGCAGTTTTTATATAATTAATTTATTACCTTACTAGTTCTGTACAGTATTTAATTTGACACTAAACAAATTTTAAATTTAAAGAAATCAAATACATATTGAATTTACATTGGAAAATATTTTTCACACTTAAAAAATCTTACCTGAAGGTTCTTTCTCTGAGCTAGATTGATACACAGCTTGCTTTTCAGGTGATAAACGTAGAGCAACAGGATGGAGTATTTTTGGATCCTAAATATAAATTATTGGAATCCAATAAAAGATATAAAACCTGTTTCAAAATTTCACTTAAGACTTGGAAACTGTGCAATGAATAAAATGTGAAAAGTGAACGATAAAGAGCAGCAAGGGATTAACAATTTGGAATGTGTTTGCATGACATATACAAAATTCAGTTTGTGTACTATCTTTAAAACATTTAATAAGTAATTTTATTTATTTACAGATAAAAAATTTGCTAACTCAATGTTCTCATTATTAAACTTCGAATTTTTTTAAAGTTATATTATTTCAATTTTTTGTTTGATTGGACATTAAAAAAACAGTACAAGGTACTAATTATGTACCTAGTCAGTTTGATTCGTACCTCACAGAATACGTATGGTGAACAAATCACATAAAAAACATTGTAGATTTCTTTGAAGCAGTAAAAACTGTTCATTATCTGACTGGTTATGAGGATTGCCAATTGATTGATTAGTTGAGTTATTTTGCTTTACATTAAAATTGCTGTTGAATGAAATATGTGATTTATATATATTTATTTAGAGTGGTAATGTTGATTACTTAGAAACTCTAGTTTTTCATAAAAATGTATGTTTACATAAGTAAATATATCTTTAAGTAAGCTTTATTACATGTTTCACTGTAATGTTTTGTTGTGCTGTATTAAAATTTTTTTTAAAGTGAGAGACACTGTTAAGTCAGTTAAAATTTGTTTTACTAAAAATTGCAATTTGTTTATGTCAGAAATTTAGTGAATGCACAATTTCACTGTAGTAGGTAGCACTATGTTGAAGTTTTCTTTAAGGTAGGTGCCACTACTAGGTTAAGTAAAATTTTAGTTTTAATAAAAAATGCAATTTGTTTATGTTAGAAAGTTAACTTTATTACCTGGTTATCACTGTAGCAGGTAGCACTATACTGCAGTATTTTTCTTTAAAATGAGTGTTAATTAAAATTCAAGTTTTAACAAAAAGAGCAATTTGTTTACATGAGAGATTTAGCTTTATTGCGCTTATGTGAACTTTTGTAGACCCTGTATTATTTAGTTTATATTTGCTTTTACTATGTTATCTTTAGGAAATTAGTCTCTAGTTATTAGCAATTTATATATAATATTTCTATAGTAAGTAATTATAATGAAATAAATTCAAAATCTTGATATTTGGAATTTAAAATAGAGCAAGATGAAGTTTGTATGTAATCAGTATTTGGTAACCAGATATTGCATGTAGTGACGTAATTTAGGCTGATGAGATATCTATGTTGTGCTAGGCAGAAATTGGAATTCTTGCCAAGCCTGCACAGTTCCCTGGTCTTTTAGCCAAAATTTAATGTAAAGTGATGCAAATAATACCTGCTCCACAGATGCTGCTGAAAAATCAAAATTTACAGGTTTCATTCCAGGTGATGATAAGGAACTTGTAGGGGAATCATTAAATTTTGTCCACTAAAATAAAAATTCCTTTTAACAATTCATAAAAAGTATAATCAAAGAAAAATAGAAAATTCTAAGCTATTAATAAGTAAAAACATAATTTAAATAATTATTCATTCATAAAAGCACTTAAAATTCATTTTGATAAAAAATTTGAAATGTGCAAAAAAGAAATTTGAAATATTATTGAATAATTTTCAATTAGAAAAGATAAAAAGATGTTAATATATGTTTAAATAACAAAAAAAAAAAAAAAAAAAAAAAAAATAAGAAGCAATAAATTTTTAAGCGTTTTATTTTAGCCAAATTACTATTTAAAGTTTTGAACAGACAAAAACATTTTTTCTTATTTTTTGCTTTTCTTCTATTGTAAACTGTCTAATAATTTTTCAAAACATGTAGCTTTCAAATGAAGCTACAACACTATTTGTTCAATTAAATTAAGAGAATCAAATTATTATACATACTTCTTTACTCTGAGGAGATACAAGCTCTGATGGCGAAATTTGTTTTGGGCTACTAACTTGAGTTTGAGTGCTTACATTTGGAACATTTACATCTGCTGAAAGAAAATTTCAGATAAATAAACAAATTTTTAACAACTGAAGAAATTAAAATCAATTATACACATTCACAATTTTTTTTATATATAACTTACTAAATAATGTGTGTGAAGAAATATATACTAAATGCTTTTGTATAGCATTAATCAAACTAGCAATAGAATTTCCCAATATGACTATTGTAAAAAGATTTCTTTATTTTTGATTTTAAAAAATAAAAGCAATCAATAAATTTTGATTCTTGTATTTAAAAAAGTGGAAAACTTAACAAAAAATCATAAAACTAATGTAAATATAGCATTATTATAATATCTTTTAATGACAATAAAATTATTATTTAGTGAAAATTAAAAATTTTAACTTTAATGGTTAAAAATAGAAAATAAAAATGTGTATTTCATGAAAAATGCACAACAGGAAATTTTTATTATAGAATTATAAGCAGTATTAAATATATTTAATATTAATTTAAAGCAAAAAATATCTTGCACATATCCTATGTTTGAAAAAAAAAGTTTTGGCATAGATTTTTTGAAGTTTAATTCATGTTCATGTATCTTCAAGAATTTTAAAAACAATAAGTTCTGATAATACTGAAAAATAATCATTTTTAGATTAAGTGAAATAATCTTGACTATAAATGTTTTTTCTTATTATATTAACCCAATTAAAAAAAAAATATTTAGAAAATAATTGTGAATATAAGCAAACCTTCTGAAGACTTAGGTATTTTTGGTACTAGTGAAGTTGGTAAAACTTCAGGTAAATCAATATTATTTCTTCTGAGAACAACTAAATGCATTGCAGTACAAAATTCATCTAAACTAAGTGCACCATCTTTATCTACATCGGACAACTGCCTTTGGAGAAGAAAATTGTTCATTATAAAATACATTTATGATATAAAATGTTTACATATTAAAATACATTTTAGCAGGTGATTAAAATACATTTCATAAATTAAAACAAATAAAAATCAACAATTTCTTTCTCATAATATGAATAAAATTATGACAAATGTATGCCTTGCATTTCTACAAAGAACTATTTGATTAAAAAAATATTGATACTTACAATAAAAAAATTAAAGAAACTTATCACCATATAAAACAATTTTCATATAACTTAATTCCTTAACTGGTTTGCTTGTTTTGGGTTTTAATAATTGCGTATAGTGATTGATATTGCTCTTCTGCCTTTGATATGCCCATATTTTTACATGGTTGAAAAGTCTTTAGTATTAACATATTTCAACTAATGGCACAGCTTGTCCACACCATAGAAAAGTATTCAAACAGGCTTTTTCTTTAGTTACTGAAGTCTGAAATACTTGGCCTTCTTTGTTTTTCATTGAGTATAATGGATGACACAATCGACATAATATTTTGTTAGATGCTTGCGATATATGATTCTAATTCACATTTAAAACTATCTTGTAACGTTCTGATTATTCTTTAGGTAAATTGTGAAGTAAGACAAGAGCTCCAATAGAGATTTGTTCTCAGCTATAAATTGATTTGGAAAATCTGCTTCCTCTGCACACCTAGTTTAATTTTAATGGTAAATTGATGATATTTCCAAAGCTACAGTTTTATTAAATGTTTGTTGATTTTTTTCTGATAAATGAAATTAAAGAAGAAGCAAATAAGTGAAACAGTCCATCTAATCAAGGATTGCAGGATTTCCCTAAACATCATGTTTCAAATTGTAACTCATAAGAAAGGGTGGACACACTGCTTACCTGCAAACCTTGGAGGAAAAAAAATCAGTTTGTTTTAATCTTAATTTTTTAATATAATATTCATCTACTTCATAAAGGAACTATGAAAGATTAAAGAATATACATGTTAAAAAAATAAACTGCAACATTTATGTCTAAATATTTATTTTATAGCACAACTTTTACTACACTAGTGCAATTAAAATTACATAAAAACAAAATACATTATGAAATAAATTTAATTTACAGACAAGTATTTTGTTTCATGGAAATATTTTTCTAATTAAAGTATTAATAGAAAAATTATATTCCTCCAAATAGAACTGCTTATATAAACAGGCATCTGGTGTATGCTCTGTATTTTAATTATACGACTGTCAATTTATAGGAATCTTGGCAACTGACTTGAAACTCAGACGAACAATTTAAAAAATAATATATACATACATACATACACACACAAACACACACACACATATATATATATATATATATATATATATATATATATATATATATATATATATATATATATATATATATATATATATATATTATCATTATATTAAAGTGCCATCTGTTGACTATTTAACCTCCTAAAACAATTCAAACTTCTTTTCAGGCAAAATTTTGGCTTTTTGAATTTTTCACTGAAACTAGGATAAATCAGTGGATCTATCCTAGTTTTGAATTTTTAATATATGATATAAGCATTTTTACATCATTGGAAAAATTGGGAGAAATTAAAATACCGGAGTTTCCTGATAAAATCAGTAGAGTTGGCAGGTATGAAATTGTAATGCATAAATGCTTATATCATATATAAAGGTGAATTTTTAATATATGATATAAGCATTTTTAGGTAATTTACAAGATCTGTAATACAGTCATTACTGTATACAATGTAATTCAAAAAGCAAACATTTAGAAGCATTACAATTCCAAACTCATAAAATAAAAAAGTTTATTATGAAAATTAAAAAAAAAATTTTTTTCTCTTGTAACAGATTCAGAGTTTAATTATATGCAATAAAACATACATTTTTATGAACATTTCTGGTAAAAATTGACCAGTTAAGGAATTAAGGATGCTTACAAATAATGCAATGTTTTCTAACTTAGAATAACAAACCTCATACATTATCTTTTAATTTTGTACAGGTGCACTAAAAATTTTTATTTAAAATAATTTAAAAAATTTTTAAAATTACAAAAAGTTAATTTATTTATAATTTTTAAAAATTTATAATTTTAATTAATAAAATTTAATTTTAGTAATGTTTATCATTTCAAATGTTTATTTTATAACGTTAACATTTATAATATTATAAAATTTAAAAAATTCTGCTTGAAGGCATTTATATCTTAAAATAAACATTTGTCTTTTTTATGAACTCAAAAACATAGAAATTTAAAATTTATGTATACTTATTAGTTTCAATTCAGATAGACAATAGAAATATTATCTAATATAGTATTTCATAGGTTTTATCACTGAGGTATAAAGTTATTCTATACATAAATTAATAAAATAAGTTCATAACACATAATTTTTCTGTAAAATATATAATATTCAGCAACGCTCCTATCAACTAACGTATACTTATATTTTCAAATATGAACATTAAAAAAATGATATAATTTATGATTTTATTAAATTCAAACAGAGACAAATAAGTTGCATATAATAAAAATAGCCTTGCACTAAAGGTAAATTATAGTACAGCAAATAACAAATAAAAAATTATACAAAATTAGTGGAAAATTTTATACAGTATCATGTCAACAAAAGATTTACAATAGTTTCTTCCTTGTTTGTGATCACACATTTCCATAATTTTAAAAATTCATCAATTTAGGTGATTTTGATTTAATTATTGATAATCACAACAAAATTTAAAATTAGACCTATTTTTTTTGGTAAGAACTTCAGTTATTTCCTTTTTTACCAGTCATCTTTAATTATTACAATGGAAATAAATTAGGTTAATTCATATTAATTTTTAAAAAAATTAATTAGCCTGAACTCAAGTTTTCAATTGATTTATTCCAATGCAAGCTAAAAAAAAAAAAAAAAAAGCAAGTATGGAGATTAAAGGCAAGGTAATTTAATCTCTATACTTGCTTTTTTTCTTCAATCTAATTACAATTTGATATCATAAAGCATTTTAAACAGATAATCCATACGCATGAACATACTTTGAAGTTTTTTATCTGTTATGAATTCATTTCAACACAAATATTAAGATAATATACATACAGGTTGGTTGGTTGGTTGGGTTTTATGGCATAAAAATCCAAAATGGACATGCACAAGAAGAGGGTTTTGAAAAGGATATTTTATTTTATTTATTTATGTATCATTTTTCACCATTATTTTTAAAACCCAAGCAACATTAAAACTTTAAAACACAAAAATAAATGTATACGCTACATTAAAATCCAATTAAAAATATAAAAGGAAAAATTCAAAAGTATATATCAATTAAATATGATGTAAAAAACCTATTCCCTCAAAAGGCAAATAGGTTACTGTGGGGTGGTTCTCAAGCCAAATCACACAAATTTAAAATATCACATTTAATAAAGAGTAAACGATATTGGTTAAAATATGGACATGCAATTAAAATATGATGTGTACAGTGAGTGGAGTTCATCACACGCTTCACACCATGGTTTTAGTTCACTTAGAAACAAATGTCTGTGTGTGAACGTGTGTGTGTCCGATACGGTCGATCAATCTAACATCTGCACTTCGTGAACGGTAAAACAGATAATGAGGTGAGTGATGAGAAAATGGTACGGAGTTTGTTTCCGACCTGCAAGTTCCATGATTCATCCCAAAGGGAATAAATAAACCTTTAATACCCTTTCTCACATCTGAGAGCGAATAAATGGTAAAACTGGATCTTCAGCAGCCTTTGCAGCTGCATCCGCCTCTCGCTTCCATCAAGACCTCACGTGACTTGGTATCCAACAAAATATTATTTTGTATCCCTTGCCAGCAAGGAATCCAATGCTCTGAAAATTCTCGACACAACTGGATGACATAACACTATTGTTCTTCAAAGCTTCAATAATGCTCATGCTGTCAGTGTATATACAATATTTTTATAATCATCTGTATTCACATGCTGAAGCGCCGTGAGTAAATTGCTGTTGCTTCAGCAGTAAAGATGGAGCAGGATGGATGTAGGCTGTAACTAAAAGCTGTATTGTTAATAAAAATTCCACAGCCCACATGTCCTGCTGTTTTAGAACCATCTGTGAATACAGGTTTATAGGATTTGTACTGACATCGATGAGAATAGTATAGCTGATGAAAAACAATAGGTGTTGTGTCCGATTTTCTGTAGAGAGCAAAGGTATTGATGAAAGTGTTTGTTGGGTCATACCAAGCAAGCGGATGAGTAAATGGATCAACAGACTTCTATCCTAACATCACATAGGTCTGTGAGCCACAGATGTGATTTGCTCGTGTTAGAAACGGTGGGATGCTCATTGACGAGCATCGTGATAATCTCATGAGAGAGGTATTTGGAACCATGGAACATATCGGATGATTAGTGTCGACTTGATTTTAGCATAATAATTGAGAGACTGCTGCATTCGTCTCAGGTCTAATGGCAATTGTTGGCATATTGCATACAGACTCTGAACGGGTGATGTGCGGAATGCGCCTGAACATAATCTCAGAGCAGAATGATGGACAGTGTCCAGTCGGCGCAAAACAGAAGACCTAGCGGATCCGTAAACAACACAACCATAGTCTATGCGGGATAAAATTAATGATTGGTAAACTCGAGGAGTGACGTATCAGCACCCCAAGATGTATTTGAAAGCACCTGAGGATATTGAGTGATCGCCACACTTCTTCCGCAAATGTAGAACATGCGGAAGAAAGGTTAATTTACGGTCAAATATCACTCCGAGGAATTTTACCTCACTGACCACAGGTATAGGTGTGTTGTTTATACGAATTACGTGGATCATTGTGGAGACTAGTCTTCCTGCAGAAATGGACACATTTGCTCTTGCTAGGAGATAATGTATGGCCATTCTCAGCACACCATGCAGCAATTTTATTAACAGATGTTTGTAATTGTCTCTCAATTAAATTCATGTTAGACCTTCACACGATATTTGCAGGTCATCAACGCATACAAAGTACCATGAACAGAAGGTGAAAGTTGATGAAGAATGCTATTTATATGAAGATTAAAAAGGGTGACACTTAAAATACTTCCCTGAGGAACACCTTCAGGTTGG
Organism: Latrodectus elegans; assembly: GCA_030067965.1. Taxonomy (NCBI): domain Eukaryota; kingdom Metazoa; phylum Arthropoda; class Arachnida; order Araneae; family Theridiidae; genus Latrodectus; species Latrodectus elegans. The sequence goes on from CM057813.1 coordinate 124,829,841, forward strand.
TTAAAAGTATTGGACAAAAACGCACTAATACGAATTTTAAAACCACGGAGCGTAAAAGTTTTGTATAAATATCGGCAAATTACCCCTAAAGCCAAAAATCATACATCCTACGGAGAATTCCATAACGCCACGTATAGTCGTAAGCCTTCTCTATGTCAAAGAAAATGGAAACGAGATGATTCCTCCGCACAAAAGTATTATGGATCTCATGCTTCAAATGAGTAATATTATCAAGAGTGGATCTTCCTTTACGAAAAGCCACTCTGATTAATATGAATGTATTTATTTTTTCTAAGACATATACGAGACGGCGCTGGACCATACGCCGAGAGTCTTACACAAGCAACTCTCGGCCAGAGCTATTGGTCGATAATGTGAAGGAACAGAAGGATCCTTACCAGCCTTAAGGATCGAATCACTATTGCTTCGCACCAAAGTAATGGGAATTTATTTTCAGTTCAGATCCGTTGAACAAAAACAGCATGTTCAACAGGAGTTCTGGACTTAAATGGCGAAGCATTTGATAACTGATTCCATCAGGTCCTGGGCAAGTATCATTGGCCTGCTGTAAAGTTTTTCAATTCCAACATCCAAATTTACAGTTGTACGGAAAGCTTGTCCATGGTTGAAACGAATGGTGTTCGTCAGCGACTCTTAGTCCTTAAAAACAAAGGACTGTAAGAGTCGCTGCTTGAGACACTAGCAAAAGTTTCACCAAGAACGCATAGTTTATGTCCTTAGGAGAAGAACACACAGCAGTTCGACTTTAATATAGGAATAGAAATATCCCTATAGATTCCATTGGCTGCTTTTACTCTTCTCCACAACTGTTTACTGGATGTGGAAGAAGTTATTGATGATACATAGCGAGACCAAGATTCCTCTGACTTCGACGATTTAGCTCATGAGCCAATGCTTTTGCTCTCTTAAAGGCGATCAGATTCTCCGTTGTGGGGTATCTTATGAATAGCCCCATAACTTCCTCTGTTTTTTATATGTCTCTTGGCATTCTTTGTTCCACCAAGGTTTGTAAATGCCTATGTGGTATGGAGGAACTTTTAGGGTATTGATGCATCAGCTGCGTTTAATTCTTTCGGTGACTTTACAAACAGCAATATCAATATCTTCGATCAAAAACCATTTCATCATCAACAAGTGCCAATTATGCGTAAATAATGTCCAATCTGCCCGACTGTACACGTGAAGTAGGTAGACGCTGTTCTACACTACTACCTCCAGTCTGGGAGATGACGAGGAAAATGATCGCTATTATGCAGATCATTTCCTACATTTAAATTTAACAATGGCAGAAGAGATGGAGAACAAATGGCAAGATCGAGGAGAATGAAATGTTCTTGTGGGTACATGGAAATATGTTTTCTCGTCGGTATTAAGCAGACAGATACTGTTATCTGAAATAAACTGCTCTATCTGCCGATCATGAATTAGTATCATCATTTCCCCACAAAGAACTATGGTCATAAAGTCACCCAACAGTAGAAATGGTGTTGGCAGCTGATCTATTAATGCATCGAAGTTCCTCTTGGCAGATGACATCATGTGGTGGTAGATATAAAACTACAGACAGTTAATAAGCATGTAGTATGAATTCTTACAGCAACTGCCTGTAGAGTAGTATTCAATGCATGGGCAGCGCTGGGGTAAGCATTAGATGTTAATATACAAACACCTCCAGACACTGCACCATCATCACCACAATCTTTTCTTAGCATGTAAACCCTCGTGCATGGAAAAGTTATTGCTTGACTTCAGAATGTCTCCTGAAGGGCAACACATGCGGGTTGTATGCTGAAATTATAGACTTGATGTCATCGTGATGAGAACGCAAACCATGGCAGTTCCAAGAAACTAAGGAAGTTATTGTTGAATTAGAAAAGCTCCTTTCCCTGAGCCGAAGGCATGCCATCTGACATCTCCTCCAAAGAGAGATCTTCGCCAGAGGGATGTAGATATACAGCGCCAGCTTCCCAGGGACAAGGCTTTACGTGGTGGATATGGAGGGTCTGGGATTGCCTCCTTGGCAGATTTTAGTTTTAAAGCCTTTAGGGCTTTAGATCTAGCCGCTGAAGCTTTTTCACGGAGAGTAGTTGTGATGTTGTTTTTGGCTTTTCTCTGAATTTGGGGGTAATTTAACTATTGGAAATGAAAGAGCATCTGTTTGCGTACTAACCGCCTAGTGACCTTTGGCGGCAACAGTTGCATAGCTAACTCCCGCTTGCGTGTGTACGAGCAATAACAACACGCCTCGCTTCGGGATATGAACAATTATTCTTAATTTTGGTGGTTGTGATCTCCTTTTCCAGTATCCAGATAGGACAACTTCTAGCGAGGAGGGTGGTCAGCATTACAATTGACACACCTCTCCTTTGCAGAACAAGACGAACTGTCGCGGGCTAACTGCTGCGCAGCCGAAGCGCAAGTCAGCTTGCCCCTGCAAGTCGCTGGAGTGACCAAATCTCTGGCACTGGAAACAACGCAGCGATTTGGAATAAACGCCTGACGGATAGATGCATATACGCAGCTTTAATATGCTGCGGTAGATCTGGCGGCCGCAAAAGTCAGTACGAGATGTTTAGTATTTATAACTTGCCCATCACGCCTGACTGTAATGCTTTACGGCACAGACCTTTTGATCTCTGAGATTTTCTAATATCTCGTCCGTAGGCGTATTTAGCAAATCCTGGCGGATACCACACCACGCTGAAAAGTTAAGGTTCATATGAGGTTCGACTGACACCTCAAGGTTAGCAAGCATTTTCAAGTTGCTTATGAGAGTTGCTTGTGCATCTGAAGCAACTTCTACCATTAAATCACCAGAACGGTTTACGAATGCTCCTTACTTCACCAATATTGCCACTGATACCTTTTTGGATTAGGAAAGGGGATACATTATCAAATGTACCTCTTTCCGCTTGACAATGTAAAATCTGGCATTTGTTATTTTCAATATGTGCTCCCTGGGAGAGAAGAAATGCATGATTCCATATTAAACATGGAAGATCTGGACCTGGACGGGCACCACCCACCACCGAAGTCCAACAAGGGGATGCAGACCAGCTGCACCAGTGCAGCCTGTAGGTCCTATACGCCACAGTACATCCCTGAAGTGGCCTCCACCCTTAACGCAGTCACCCAGTAGATGTACCGATCGCTTTGATCCATAAAGCCGATTGATGTGCTGAGGACCACAACACACCTCCCGCTTACCTGAAGCAGAGGCCAAAGCAATGTGTTGGTCTCAGGAGGCCTCACTACCAGGATCCTCCTTTCCAGGACACGGGTCTCATCAGCACGGCAAACACGTGGGTGATTTAGTCCTCAAGAGTAGCTAACAGCAACAGAGCGGCGTAAAGCTACTCAAGGGGAGCCCTCAACCTCTTACGAGGCAACCACAATGAGGGAGAAAAGGAAGAAAAAGCAGAAGATTAGAGGAAAGAAGAAAATAAAGAAGAGGAAAGATCACTAGGGTACCTCGGGATTGTGACACCCGTGTTTACCTAAAGAAGGTAAACCCCCTGAGGGGTAATATACATACAGAAATTTTTCTTCAGATTTTATTTTTAAAAGCTTATTTAAATAAAAAATTGTTGAAAAAAAAAGAAAATTTTATAAATCAATCATTTCATTAAAATTAATTTATTAATAATAACTTACAGGTAAATTAATCCTGTAAGCAAAACATGCTAAACAAAAGAACCTGATTCAAATTTTATGCCTGGGATTGGAAGAAATAACCAGGATTTGATATTAAGAATTAGATTTGAATCTAATTAATAATTTGATTAATAATTCTAAAAAAAAAAAAATTAAAAAATTATGCAAGCATTACACCTACACATTATTGAGTTTTTTTCTTGACCACTGAATTAGAATATTTATTCCTTCAATTAACATTTAAGGAGAAAATTTTAATTTACATTTTCAGAATATGAAATAAAATTTTCAGTATTCACATACACACTAATTGTATGCTTAATTAAAAGCTTTGCACTGTCATTATTAAAAACTATCTCATTATGGAAAATAAACAAACTATGAAAATAAATAAATTATTACACACAAAACATTAATAAGCTTAAATTTATAATAATCTAGATTTTCTTTTAATTTCTACTTATGATTTATTAATATTTTTTTAACATTATGAAGAAACTTTTGCTATCTACTTTTACTGCTTATGAGAAATGTTTAAAGGAATATTCAAGATACATTTTCATAAGAAATAAAAACACATACCATATTTTTGAAAGCTCAATAAGAGGCAATTTAGACTTTTCAAAAAACTCCTTAGCAGTGGCACCTAAAGGATAAAACAATATTGTTATTAGATATTTTAAAAAAATAAAGAAAACTACACATTACACAGATCTATTTTTTGAGGTTTTCATGATTTTAAGCTATTATTTTTTTCATTCTCTGTTTTTTTAGCATGTCACATTATCAACATATCATTAAATATTTCTTATTGAATAAATAGTAATTCATCATCATAAATTATATATTAATAAATTTGCTCCACTTACATAGAAAAAAAAATATTACAAACTATACTTTAACCCCTTAAAGCACACATTAATTTCTAATTTTTGGTCAAAAAATCACCTATTTTTTTTCTTGCATAATCATATTCTCTAGTGCATTTTAAGACATGATCGACAAATAAAAGTAATTTTTAACTAAAAATTTAATTAAAAAATCTTATTTTTAATTTTGGAATAATTTCACTTAAAGTTGTCTTTTTTTACGCTCCTTTGTATTGGAAAAGACAACATACAGGGGTACAAGTATAGGCTAATTTAAAAATATATATTACACAAACAAAGTGAAAACGATTTGATTGCATGTTTATTTTGAATTTCAAGTTATTAAAATCAAATTAAATAAAATTTTCATACATAAAATTGACTAAAAATTCAGTTTGGTATGATATACCATGAAGCATGGTACTGCGCAAAGTCCAACATTACAAATAATTCAAAGTATGACAAAGCATCATCCTAATCCGTCAAAGTAAAACAACAGCCAGGGTTAGCTTCAAATTGAAATCTCGGTGGTGCAACGTTTGGTTTATTTGTACTAATTTGATACAAATTCCTTGTTATATCCAAAATCTTGTCGTCATTATCTTCCGATTCACTTCCATCACTCAAGAAATCATCACTCTCATCGCTCAAACTGTCTGATAAATTGGCATCGTCAGAGTCGCTCATTATCAGATAACTTTTTATTAAATTACAAAACACTTAGTAACATAATTTGCAGTTAACTGCTTACTTTTATTATATTTATGTAATAAAAATGGATATATTACCACAGATATATAGACCAAACGACTGCTTTATAACAAAGAATTCCTAGCAAACTTATAGCTAATCATCAAAATGCGCCACCTGGTTTACACAAGAAAAGTGCTGAATAGTGGTGCCATCTATGTCAAATAAGTTTAATTATAATCTAGCCTATTTATTTTTACTGGAACGGATCTCAGACGAGCATTAGAAATAAAATAACGCGAGATACAAGGACGCCCGTGTGAGACACGGGCATGTGCAAATTTGCCGGAAACTTTCGCCCGTGTCTCACACGGGCAAATGCGTTAAGGGGTTAAACACAAAATAATTTACATCACAAGAAAGAACCCTTCAATATCATTATAAACATAACACTGTAAAAGAGGGGGGAGAAATGGTATTTTAATTTTAAAAAATACTTCATACCAGATATTTTTTTCTTCAAATCAATTTGCATAGACTTAAACTGATTGGTATAATATTCTCTCTGCTCTTCAGTAATTGACCATATGTCCACATCGTCATCACTGGAATGTCTTTCACTGTTATCCTCATCAGCCCCCAATAGGTGATGATGTTCTTCAAAATTTGTCCACCCAACACTGCCATCTAAAGATATAAAATATTTTAAAAAGAATTTTTTCTAATTAAATGAAAATATTTCACGAGGATAATATGTATATAAGGCAAGCCTTTGGTTGAATAAGTAAGCTTTAACATTTCTTTTTTCTAAACTAACATACAGAGGAAAAGTATAGCTTGATTATTTTCGATTTCATTTCAAAATGATTTTGAAACACACACACATTCAGAGGATTATTTTTTTCAAATTTATTTTGAAGAAACTTCTAGTGGCAACTATTACTGGTAAAGATTTTTTAGTGACTTACATCTGAAAAAACTTTTTGATGAAGCATTGCATATGAAATCAAAACTTGTGCACTTAAGAGACAATAAATCTCTGTGTCTTTGATTTAAAAAAAAAAAATCACAATATAAAAAACAACTAAACATTCCTGATTTTTTGAAAAGGTAATAAAACATATCCAAATAATATCTCTAAATAATATAATCTTTAAATAAATTTTAAGGCATATATTTATCATTTTGAAAAGAATTTCTCAAAATACATGCAAATGAGTTAAGCTTTGCCTCTATAAAAATGTGAACATTTAAATTTTTTATACAAATTTATTTCATTTTACTGAATTGTGAATAATTCTGCTTTAAGTTTTCATGTTATGCATAAGAAATTCAAATAGTAAATATGAGTACTTTTAGTAATGCATGTGGTGAAAGAATTATCAACTATGAAAATGTGATACTGCTCATACTTGATTTTGATATAACTTGGTTGCATTGCTTACATTATTATATAGGGATCAAGTACAAAGTTACCATTTTTTTTTTTTTTTTTTTTTTTAATAAACAGTACAAGATTCTGGAAAAAAAACACAATATGAGATTTTTAATAGCAATGATTTAGTACAAAATGTGACCTTGTAAGTTATAAATGAGAGATTAACATAAATAAAATGCTTATTATTTTATTATATTCTATTCAAAAATATAATAAAATGCTTATTATATTTTTTAACACATTTTGAAAAAAATATAGTGGAAATTTTAAACATTTAAGTCAGCATTTTAAACTTTCAAGCTTAGCATTTCTAAAGAATACTTTTACATATATAATAATATATAATAGAAAATATACTTTTAGGCTTTTGGAAGAATGTTATTAAACAAGTAATAATTTGACTACTAATTGACATTCCTTGAAGGTTTATTGTATAATAGAATCTTTCACAATTTTCTCTCCTTGGCACCTATGTGAATCTTATGATTTTGCAACCATGTTAGAATATGAATCTTTTGCTCATAGAAAATAAAAAATTAGTGTTGGGACCATAAGTAATGGAACCATTTTACTGATAAGTTTTATTACACTGGATATACATTTAAAAAACATGTGCAACTGAAAGAAATATTTTTTGTATAATCTTGTAAAAAATAACAAATAAATAATGCAAGAAATTTAAAATCGCTATTAGAGAGTGAATGATAAGAAAAAAATCCCTGTAAGGCAAGCAATCAGTTACGATTTCGCACAGTTAATTGTCAATAAATCTGTTACTGACATGCAGAGCCTTTTAAGATATCTTGACATAATTACATAGACATTAATGTAATTGAAAGTCCAATTTTATTTTAAGTTAATACACAATAATAGTTTTTCCCATATCATTTATTTAAAGCAGGAAATTTTCTTCCTATATAAAATAAAGAAAACATCTGATTTTATGTAAAAAAAAAAAAAAAAAAAAAAAGATTTTTTTTATACATAAAATGAAAATACATACTTAATACAATAATAAAAAAGCTTAAAAACATTAACATGAGAATTATAAGTTTAAAAATTTAAATTTTAGTGAAATAGGAAAACAAAGTCTAAATATATTATTTATTAAAGCAAAGATTGTTTAGTACAATTATTGATTTTAAAGAGCGGTTTTTATTCATTTGTAAAAATGTCAATTTATCTAGCTCAATACATAGATACCTATATTTTTAATGATATACATAAAAATCAATCGTATAGTATAAAATATACAAGAAATATTAAATATGAATATATTTACATTTATGTAGAAAATTTTATTGCAATATTTTTCTAAGAATTAAAAGTATTTTTGAGACAACATAAAACATACTTTAATAAAATTAACTAACTTAGAAATTTTTTTAATTGCTTGACAGCTTCTTAGAAAAAGGTCTGTTAAAATAAAAATTTAATAAAATTAGTTCATACCTTTTTGGAAAAAAGACCAGCTTTTGTCATTAGATAAGGAAATTGAGCTGTGCGGTGAAACAGCAGTAGGATCAGTTGGTGACGAACAAGGAGAATCACTAATTTTTGAAGATGGTGCAATTATGAGAGATGAAGGCTATGACAAAAATAATAGCAAACTCATGTTTTAGTATGTAAAAATCTTTCCACTAAACAATTTTTAGAACAAATGAACTGAATGCACAAAAACAGTGTAAATACCAAAAGAAAATAATCAAAACGATTTAAAATAAAGAATAATAAATATTTGCTTCATATCTCTTCATTTAATTTACAAGGAAAATTGTTTTCTAAAAACGTTGATGATAGATGTTCACATTTCATGCTGTCCATTGAATGTAAAGCAATTCAATGGACAGCATGAAATGTGAACATCTCAGGTTGCTAAATTTGTGGCATACAGTTATGATGCAGCAACAATGTAATTGCTGGTCTCGTGGAAAGACCATACTTTTAAAACAAACTTTTGCTTTTTTACTTTTAAAACAGCAAATTTCAGATTTGCGATTTGCCATTACTAAACACTGAGATAGATAATGCATTTCTGCTTTTTACTTGCACATCTATAGCAGTAAACATTTGGGAATTTTTCTAGATTTGTTTGAGACACGAGATAATAATTAACTGTGGATATAATATCTCCTTGAAGGCAATATTTTGTACATGGAAAAAATTCTTATCAGTATACTACAAAGTAACTGTTAATAAGTTCTTGAAAAAAATTAAATAAATGAGAGCTCACTTGAGGAAGAGGTTGATGACTAGGTGATACTTCATTCTCTATAACTACACTGGGTTGTTTAGCTACAGCTGTTAGTGAGCCTGTTCGATGACTTTTTGTAGGAGGTGGAGGAAGGGCTGTAAGAATGTGAGCCACATTATTCCTATTCTCCAATATGTTTGGACAAGCTATTTAAAAAAAAAAAAAAAAGATTTTGAGATCTAAGTTGTTTAAAAAATTTTATTTATAAATATTTCATTAATGTCAAGGTATTAATACACTTCTCTTTCAATGAAAATCATTTGTATAATAAAAAATAATGATAAATAAAATATAGAACAATATGTTATGAATTAAAAATCTTTTAGTATGAAATTTTTTTAAAACACAAATACATGATTATTTAAAAAATTCTGCAATATTTTATCAAAAGTATGAAGCTAGCATTTTCTTTTGCTTTATGCTTAAAATTTAATAAATTAACACAACCTTTTAATATTTAAGTTCAATATCCTTAAATTTGTCAAATTTATATTTAGTACCAAATGGCCTTTTGTAAACCTAAGAAGAGTTATAAGTACTTTTCTAATTTTTTTTAAAGATTGATGAATAAAAAATATAATTATAATAAATAAAAATTCAGAAATGAAGCACTAAAATAAGAAGCAAACAACTTTACATTTAGAAATAACAAAATACTTTTCAGGATGCTTAAAAATGTTTTCTGATTTTTCATTTAACTTTATTTTTTCCTCTTCTGATTAAAATATGAAATAATCACTAGCCACAAGTTTATTATTCCAGTAGTTTCTATATATATGAATAAAAGTCTTCTAAAAAATATTTTCCCAATTTAAAATAATTATCATAATGTAATAAAAAATTTATTTAGTAAATCAATATATAGTGATTTCAAATATTTCATTTGTTCTAGATGTATATTGAAGTTATTAAAAATAAACTGCCCATTAGTTACATACAAAGAATTAATAATTGAAAACATAATAGCAAATTGTATTAAACAAATTATTTTATATAGCAAGTTTTAATAATAAAACAAAATTGATTTGAAATATTTAAGTTAAAAAAATAATAATTAAATAAAAATAATCAACTATGAAATTGATTTGATTATCTAAAGTTTATTTTAGATTATCGAATCAATTTTATTTAACTGATAAAAATTAAAATAAATTTTAGATTTCAAAATAATTTTATTTGAAATTTTAAATTCATTTTAATTTTAAATGGTTAAAGTATTCAATATTGGGTTAAATATTTTTGCACGCTGGAACAGTAAAATTTAATAGTAAAAAAAAATCAATGAATACAAAAATATCTATATATAAATAATTTGTTCTTAAACTTAGCATATAAATTGTAATATAGATAAATAATATAGATAATAGTGTAATTATGATAAATCAGCCTTGGCATTGTTTTTGTTAGTATTTTTTTTATTATTGTTTTAGATATTCAAATGTAAATATTTAGCTATTAAAGCTTTTCATTTACTTTTAAAATATTGTAAATGAATGTTTGTCTTTAATAAATCTCAAAATAAGCAATGACAGACAACAAATTAAATATACTATGTTATAATATTTTATAAAAATTTAAGTTCTGACTGATTCTTTGATCAAGAAGTACAAAAAAAATTTTTTTTTATGTTTGTTCAGATATTGATAATGTTTGTTACTAAAATATTTAGAACTCAAAATTCATAAATCAATAATATTCAGATTTTACTACAATAATTTAACTATACTTACAAATATCAGTCATCTTTCTAACCAAAAATCAAATATTTTCATGAATCTAAAAAAATAAAAAATAAATTAATCAACCTTTGAAGAAAATTATAATTAAAAAACATTGAATAAAGGGTAAGTACATGTAAAGGGTAAGTTGAATAAGAAAAATATGATGCCAAGTTTTTCTTATGAACAGAAAATTATTTACTAAATACATGATTGCTACTTTGATAAACTATTTGCATTTCTTTAACAAATTCTCCTCTAATAGTTATCGATATATAATGCCTGGCTACAAGGATTTCCACCTTTCTCCATTACAAGTGGCAGAAGTGATGGCACCTCACATGGTGTAGTGGTACAAGATATTAAATAGTGGGTATGCTTTCGTGGTAGGAATGTGAAAGTGGGTCTTTGTAATTAGGAGCCAGGACCAAGCAGAAGACCCAGATATCACCAAATATTCCCAGAGATATAATTTCACTTCAAGAAAATTGTGATAAGAGCATATATTTAATTCTCTCCAACCGTTATTAACAAACATGTCAGATGTTCAGTTGGGTTGAAACTCAAACCCACTACCATATGATAATGAGAATGGCCAGGCCACAGTCTCAGTTTTCTGATGGGTTTTCTTTATTTCTCTGCTTTTACATCACATAATGAAGTAGCTTATATAAAAGCATTTAAATTAAAAAATCTTATTTATATTAATTTTGAATGCCTTTAAGAAGTTTTGATGGATAGTTTATGTTATTTTTTTCTAAGGCTTCATTTTGGTTGTTAATAGTATTTTGGTTGTTAAATAATGAATTTAATGTTTAATTACCTAAAACTGTGAATGCCCATTCAAAAACAATATAAAATAATTTGGTGTCAATTTGACAGATTTGCACCAAATACCCTGATCATTGGGATTCTATACATTTAACAAAATATTCAAGAGCAAACTCAGCACAACTTTTATAATTTATAATATAACAATGAAAAATTATATGTATTATTTAATATGTGTAGATACAGTATAATCTAAAAAGCAAGGATTAATAAGTAAATTAATATAATAAAATAAAAGTTTGTATTTGTAAATTTACATATACTTGAATTATATTATTTCTTACTGCATATAATTTTTTATATCCTATTAATAGGAAATTTTTAATTATTTAAAACTCATATTAATAAATTATTTTTTAATTTTTAATAGCTTTAGAAACAGGTGATAAGATTTTAGAATTCTATAATTTACAGACTAACAATAAAGATAACAGGGTATAGTTTCATTCTCTTCTAAACGAAATCAAAGTACAAAAATAACTTTACAAAGCTTATCAATTGAAAAGACTTAATAATTAAATATATTATATAGTACTTTAATAATTAAATTAAACAGGAGAAAGTTTTAAAACAAGATAAAACATTTAATAAATAAGTAAATTCATTTCCTTTTTAAAGTACTAAAATACTATTAAGAATCTGCCAATGTAATAACTAAAATTTAATTAAATGAAACAAACTATTTTCAAATTAATTACTATTCTTTTTTGAACAGTCATTATAATTTCTTATTTCAAAATACGACAATTAACAGTCTATTTGAATGAGCTGTGAATAAATGCTCCACACTTGTATCACTAAGTAAAATAGTTTAAAACATTAAAATTAAAATGTCTGATTAATGAAAGAAATAAAAATTTGCATATATTTACAGCTGAATATGCTATTTCTAAAAACAGTACAATAAATAATCCTAGAATTGATTAAAAAAATACTTATATAGTCCAAAGAATATAAAAAACAACTTATTGTTAAAAATATAATAAAGAAAATTAAGCAAATAATATTTTAAAAACTTTTCTTTTCTTTGCTATCTTTTATATCAATGAAATTATTTTAAAAAAAATTAACATGTTATTGTACATTAAATAATATAAAATATCTATAGGTGGAACTTAATGTTTTAAAATAATTAAGAGATTATAAAATGCGAATAAGTATTAATGGAAATTCAACACCTATATTATATTGATTAATTAAATAATTAGTATTTAAATTGCAATACAGCATTAGCAAAAAAATAACAATTCTCAACATTTATATAAACTACATTTTTCTTAAATTCACTAATTTCAATTGATATTTCTCAACAAATTGATAATGAATATGATGGTTTTTTTTTTTTAAAGTTTATTTAACTATTATCTTGTTTTATAATTTTTACAGAATCAAAGAGAAATAGTAACATTAAGTTTTAACAATAAATAGTTTTTTTAAAAGACAATCTGCAAATATAAAAAACTGCATTGATTAAGCAAAAAACTGTTAAAGTCTTTGCATTCATTTCATTTTAAGGCATTCAATAATTAAGACATTAAATATAGTATCTCCTATGAACTCAAAGTTAGATAACCTTGATGAAAAAATCAATTGATAACATTCTCAACTGTAGATGGATATACTAGAAAATATTTAATTATACAGCCTGAGTGAACCCATAAATTGCTCAATAAAGTCATATTAATTTATGCTTAAACTTGCAAAATGTGAAAAATGTCACTAAAATTCTTAATTCAATCAAATATAAAAATATTTAAATGTTAATCTTATAAAAGACAATTTGTAAATATTGAAATGATATAAATGCTGTATAAGAATGTCATAATATATTTAAAAATTAATTATATATACATGTTTTTATAAAAAAATTAATGAATAATTAAAAAATATAGATCTACATATCTTTAAATTTTTATGTAAATGTATAAATTCAAATGAATTATGTAAATGTATGTGCAAATTTATAACTTTCAGTTAACTGATACCTTGAAATATTTTAAGCAATTGCTTCAAAATGGTAAGAAAGTGATATGCTCTCATTTTAAAAACTTGGAAAACAATTTTCTTATATTTCTTCAATACATTTGTCCATATATTAGTTATAATTTAAAATATGAACAATTAATTTTTATTTTATGTTGGTTTCTTTGAAAACATTTTCTAGAATAAATAACTCATACTAAATACACACATATTGTTCACTTGTTTCCTACATAAAATTGTTTAATCCTTAATTTTGAAGCTTACAAGATAACTTTCATTGTTTCCAAACATTTTAAGCCAATGACTAATAAAAATAATTATTAAGATTTAAAACAGCTTGTTTTCTTAATTTAGCTTTAAGCCAAAACAGACCAAAAGTTTAAAATGGTTTTATGATTTTTAGCAATAATTAAATGTTTATATGTGCTATCATTCGGAGAGAGGGTGAAAAATATAATTCTAAATTTTTGAATAAATACTTAAAAGGCATGTAAAAATATATTGATAACCAGGAAAATATTTCGACTTATAAGTAATTTCGCTGAAATCGTTTAAAGTCAGAAAATTAAGAAATACTATGAATAATAAAAGAAATAAGTTTGTTCACAAATTTTTTATTTAGTCATTTAAAATTCCATGCATATTGAAGAGCACAAATTTGCGACATTAAGCTGTCAATTAAGCACTTTTTAATCAGCAACGATGAAAAAGATGAGGCTATAAATATTAACTAAAATCTTGTGGCCATTTTATTTTTTGACTATTGCATATATAGTTATATTTTATTTACCAAAAATAAATTTTTAAACAATATTATTAAAATTATTTGTTTAAAAAAATACATAAGAGCATTTTAGATCAAATGAAAGACTTTTAATCTATCATTCATATAATGACTATTATAAACAGCACAAATATATAATACTTTGACGTAATTAGGAAAACAGTATTATGAGTCATGAGACGTCTCCATCCAATACAAACACACAAATTTGACATCAAAATCCTGCCATGTTTGATTTTTGAAGGAAAAAATGACGTCATCGATATCCATTAATTTGTTTTTGTTTAATTTTGAACAATTAATTTTCATTCAGCTTTTGTTATTTATTTTTTAAAAAAAATAAAGAATCAAAAATGTAAAAATTTAATTATAATTTATTATTGCTTTTTTAACTACACATTAAATATCCTCAAAAAATAAAGATTACGATTGCGATTATTATTAATCCAGTGCGCCCTCTACAAAGCGCCAAAAAGTTTCTAGTGAATTAAAGTTTAAATTAGTGTTTACTTGTTTATTGTTCATATTTAATTCATAATTTTCTATTAAAATGACTGATAAAGACGCCGGTAAGTGATGTTATTAAATATATGAAATAATTTCTATCAAATATCATTAGATTTAGGAAGTTTTTATTGATCATTCAAGAAAAAATGCGGAATCTATTCTTAGGGTTAAATCATTTTGAATATAAATCTCTAAATAAGTACCACATCAAACAGTAATAACTTTGGAGAATTTAAATACTATCAATTAAAATATTTATAATTTATTTAGGCTTTTATTCTCCGATGTATTCAAATGCTCGATAAAGCTGTGTTCCATACTGTTATAAAATTGTGTTGTGTGTGTGCTTTTTGATTCTGACTAATAATGAGCGTAATGGTCTCTTTACAAAAGAAAATAAATAATTTAAAAACAGAAAGTTACGGTTTATAATGATTAAGAGTGATTACACTGCATTTCAATTAAAATAGTGGTGATCATTAATAACAAAGCTTATAAAATGCTTAGTGCTTCTAATTTTTTTGTCCTTGATTACACTTATTGCCTCTTAAAGAGGTGAATCTAGATTAATAACCATAGAAATATTGAAAATACAATAAAAAAACTGTAAGCTATGGATTTTAAAAAAAGTATTAAAAAAGTCACATTCATAATTGATACATACTGATTATAGAGAATGCTTAAAACTTTATGAACATTCTGTGGCACACTAAAATCATCAATGTATGTCAAGCATTTTAAAATGCTTGTTATTCAAGAGTATTTATGTAAATACATAATAATAAATGATAAAGTGTAAGTATGCATGTTGTACCCTATTAACATTTTCTTGACATAAAAAAAATAACTCACTAAAAGTTATAAGTTTGTAACCAGCTTTTACCTTAATTTGAGAAAAGTCAGAGCAGTTAATGGTAACATTTTACCTAGAAAGTACAAATCTTACCATTTTGACATCTTTGGCTACAACTCACAGAAAATTGATAAATAAATGGTAACTGTTAGCTGAAAAAATTTATTTTGAAGATATAATTTTTTATATTATTTAAAATTTTTTTTTTTTTTTTTTTTTTTGTTTGTTTGTTTGTTAAAAGTAAAAATTAAAAATAATTATGGTAAGAGCAGCAACTTGTATTTCTTTGTTTCATTTGTTAATAATATTTGATGATATAAAACTGTGCCAGCAAAATGGTTGGTTTGTGACTCAATAATTATTTTTGGCATGTAAAGGCTAATTAGACTGGGACCTACATTAATATTATGTACATTCTGAAGCACTAACAATATCCTAACTCAAATCTGAATTCAAACTCATGATATATTGAATTGACAGCCAGAGCTCTAATTGTTCAGCCCAGCAAAATAGGAATTAATAAGGTATATCCCCTGTTGGTGAATTTTGTGACTTTTTGTCGCCAAGGAATTCTAATGCTATTAGAAAAAACATATACATGGCACAGAAATGACTTTAGACACAAGAAAAAAAAGCAAATCTAGCAACAATAAAAAAAATCAAAAAAGGAATAAATATTCAAGTTGACAAAACCAAAGGGAAAACCAGAAACACTATAATCAAAACAAAAGATGGCAGATTTGTCAAGAAATCTCTTGGGGGTTTGTATCATACTTATACTGCAAAATGTATAAGTATTCAATTTGTATTTTTATTGTAACTAGTTAGCAAATATTATTTTATCCCTATTCTATTTTTTTATTTAAAAGTTTTATATCTTCATTCTTTAAAAATATATGTGGATAAAACATAAATCCAGTCATACTCGGGTAACATTTTTTCATGGAGTTGATGGAATAATATGTTAGTGTCAAAGTATAATTGAACAAGATGAAAAAATAAAACTAAATCTTCATTTAAGGCATATGAAAATAATCACTATTATTTCATGAGAATAAAAATTGCTACTTACACATCATGAGTCCTTAAAATGATTAATTCCCAGTGAACAGTACGCTCCTTGTCCGCCATCTTGTTTTTGGCGAAACGCGACTCCGCGAAGCTCACGCCAAGTTTGTAAGTCGATGTATCTTCATGCTAGATCTAGAAACTCAGCATGAACTCTATGGAGTCGTGCTCCGAAAATAGTCACCAAAAACAGAAAATACAACAAAACAACAATAAATTTCAAAAATTTTAGAAAGACAAACACTTTCATAAAATCAACAAAACCATAAACACTTACTTTTTAATTCTTCATCTTTGCTGCCTTAATTTTAGGTGCATCATGTGTGGCCGGCGAATAAACATCGCGAATTGCATCAAGGAATGACGTAAATAATTTTGGATAATTTTCTTGATATATCCTCTGCCATATAAATTCTGATCGATAGGAGTCGAAACCCTCATCAGTTTTTCTCACTTGTATGAAGTTTCTTTTGATGCAGTTCTACATCACCTCAACCGTATTGGTGTGAGTGCCTATGTCTGGATCCTTAAAAGTGATACTATGATTCACCTTTAAGTGAACAAAACCCTCATCCTCCAAACAATCTTACACCTTCCAGCAATCAGATATTACAGTGCTTCCAGGTAAAACATACTTAGTTAATACATCTAATAGAACAGGTGCACTTCTGTTTTTAACAACTTCTACAAAACAAACATTTGACTCACGCTCTACACCTCCAAAAACCCATTTGCCTTTTACTCTTCTTCCACGATTGTATTTCCGTTTACTAAATTTACTTTCATCAATTTCAATAATTTTTCCTGGCCCCCCAAGCATAACACTTTCACGCACTACTGCTTCAACGCAAACATCGTGACAAAAATTCATCCAATCAGTTACAGTATTTTTAGAAATTCCCAATTCATCTGTAATCCACTCATATCGCGTTTTCTTAACCCATAAGTAGGTAAGTTCTAAAATATGTATTAAACTAAGTCTGCTTTCCTCAAACCATGAGCCACACCTTATCGATCGTTTCACATAATGCTTATTATTTCCATACACACGACAAACCCAAGTATACCTGTTATCCAAATCTTTCCTTTCAACGAATTTCATATTTTCATTGCAATTAAAACAAGTATAATTACTAGCAATCAATCCTACACTCATACAATATTTAACAATATCCAACTTACCTTTCTTTTCCAATTAAAAAAAAATCTCAAATTCACTCGGTCTTGTTCCGATCCAGACAAAGACGAAAAAGCCATTATACTTAAAATTTTAAAAACCAGAAATTAAAACCAAATAGAAATTAAAAAATTTAAATACTATAAAATTAAAAACAAATTCTAATCAAGAAATTTAAATACTATAAAATTAGAACAATTAAAATTTTTGAAATAAATACGATTGAAGAGAATGCAGAACTTAACCATTCCACTGGTGAAAAATAGATTGAAATGTTGCAAGCTGCAAAACCGTTAAATTAACGACAAAAAGTGTTGAAATTCAAACTTACCTCCTACAACTTTTAATATAATTGGATGAAACAAGAATTAGATCATCATGACATCACATCATTCATTGAGGAAGTTACACCAAAGAGGATCCGTTAACGCACAGGTTATCATCTTTTAACGGGAGAGAAAGGGTTAAGTTGACAAGGAGAAAATAAGTATCGCCCAAGAAATGGCACCAAAAGAGCGTACTGTTCACTAGGATAGAGCCCTTAAAATTATTAATGTTAAAATTCATCACAACTACATTAAGCATTATATTTTTAAGAAGAAATCTGAATAGATTTTCATTTAATAATTGGAAAGCTAATGTAGTTTATTCTGATAAAAACATTTATGCTCATTGTTTAAATTTATATTGAGATTATGGATTAATAAAGATTAAGGTAAAGTGAAAAGTAAAATGATAAATTATACATTTGTTGTGTGTTATGATTAAGATTTTTTATCTCAACTTGGACTGACACATATATCTGGATTTTGCTAGAAACCTTTTTGGGTGAAATTAGCTTTTAAACGAGTCTTCATATTTATCCTGTGTTTTAAAAGTGTCCACTCTCAGATCTGAAAACCTGTCCTTACATGTTATCCTAGTGACCCTTTTCAGCCAAAGAAATATGTTGCTAACTGTTACTGTTAAAAGCCAAAAATCTTCATTTTTGTTGCTCTGGTTAATACCAGCTTGCAGACTCTAATTTTGATAACTGTTTCCAAAATATGAGGAAAAAAGCAGACCAATTACCTTTATTTTCATTCAAACAAATTGATTAAAAGTTTGTTTTATGTTTACATTCCAATTTCTTTAGGCACAATTGCAGAAATTGTTTTTTTTTTTTTTTTTTTTTTTTTTTTTTAAATCCTTGGAAGATCATGCTCAGGGATTATTCCATTATGCTTTCCTAAGGCTTGCAGGGAAAAGAACAAAGACAAGCTTCTACCCATGGACTTTGACCATGGTTAGGGACCTCCAGTCTTCAAAATCCTTTATATTTTCTAATTGACTCATTTTTAACTAAAAACATAAATATAACTTTAATATGTCTTTCTTATATTTTAGTTGAAGAAAGAGTAATAAATGAAGAGTACAAGATATGGAAGAAAAATACTCCGTTTTTATATGATCTTGTTATGACACATGCTTTGGAATGGCCTAGTTTGACAGCTCAATGGTTGCCAGATGTAACTAAGTAAGAATTATTTAACTGATAAAATCATTTTAATGACTTTTGTTATAACATATTTAATTCATAAGTAATCATATTTTTATCAGCAAATCAAGCTATTGCTAATAAAATAGTAATTTTTTAAAATTAATTTGGAAAAAAGATTGACTTGTTTTTGCATTATAATAAAATTAAAATTTTTCCATCATAAGTTAAGACATTGATAAGTTTCATACCAAAGGGTAAATTACTCACCATCTTTGCTTAATACAAAATTACAATAAACGAAAATATTCCTCTCTTTTCTAATTATTTATATTTAAACCTAATATTTAATACCTATATACATTTATAAGATTATAAAATGTATAATATGAAATTTCATTCTTCAAAATTATGATATAGTACACTATTTAAAAAATCTCTAATATGAGTGAAAGATTAATAATTTAGTTCTCCCTAATGAACTTTTTTACTTTTATCATGTTCTTTTATCAGACTTATAAAAATTAATTTTTCTTGTTTAGTACTTATTTTAAGTTGATGGTTTAGAATTTTCCTTTATTTTAATTTGCATGTATAGAATATCTTTTAAGGACAAATGTGAAAAAGAATTTTTTAATGCTGTTTCATTCTTACTTCAGCAATGACTTTCTCTTTTAGGCTTTTTGTATTTCACAAATTAGTTATTTCAATAAGAAATTCTCAGTCTCCTTAAGTTCAACATGATCTTTATCAGGGCCTAAATCCATTAAGGCTTTTTATTAAAATTCTTTTACTTATCTCCATTTTTCTAACAAGATCCTGGTTTTTTTTATTCTATCCTTGTGACTATATCTGTTTCCTTGTAAAAGTCAAGAATATCTTTTGCTCCTCATTTTAAATTTAATACTGCTGCAAAATACTCTTTCACACACTTCCTCATACTTTCTGATAATTTATGTTTTAGAGTTGTATGATGTAATTGGACTATTACTTTCTAGATATAACTATTGTTGTAATAAATTATATATAGATATATAGTTAATATAATATTTCATAAATTAATACAAGATGAAGAATGATACATTGAAAATACTAGATGGAAAACAATACTTGGAAAATTTAAAAGAATAAGGCAAATATTTGGAAAATTTAAAAGAATATCAAAAATATATAAAATGGAACAAAGTACCAACATGGCCAGCTTCGTTAGGGGTATTGACCATATTGGCACAAAATATGGCTTTTCTGCACTGGCCCAAGACATAGTCTCAAAGAAGCCAGTACACCCCAAAGCCATTTTATATTTAAATAATATGAAAATAAATTACCAAATTTCTCTGCATAAGTATTATTTAAGTATAATTTTAAATAACATTACTAATTCAAATAATACATGGCTAATTAAGAATAATAAACCTATCATTGAATTTATTTCTGCCAATAAAATTAATGTTGTTTCCACTTATGATTTCAAAGTTTTGCGAAATAGTAGTGAAGCGTACAGAGGATAAAATGCGCAGCGATGCGATAAATTGCATAATAAAGAATGCAATAAAGTGCGCTCTACTGGTTTACCGGTTCGGATTAAGTAGGTATGATGTGTTTTCGTTTTACATGAGCGTTTTGTATGTAACCCTTGAAACTACTACAGAATAATCTTGAATCATTGAGTTTCGATATTCAATTTTTAGTGTTTCTGTGTTGCTTGCGAAAATTAATAAGTATGGATGAGGATATATTAACTTCAAATTTTCGCGGAGTAAGTATGGAGAAATAATCATCAGGAAAACATAATAGAAGATT
The DNA here is from genome assembly GCA_030067965.1 of Latrodectus elegans. Taxonomy (NCBI): domain Eukaryota; kingdom Metazoa; phylum Arthropoda; class Arachnida; order Araneae; family Theridiidae; genus Latrodectus; species Latrodectus elegans. The sequence continues at coordinate 124,850,968 of CM057813.1, forward strand.
TTTTAGATGCGATAAAAATGGTATATTTGCCAAAAAGTAACGATTCGGAGAGCGATGAAGATCAGGTCAGTAATTTTATTTTTCATTACAATTTTAGTCATATACTTAGAAACTAAAGTTTTTATAAAAATGAATGTTTAAGTTGTGTGTATTGCGTTTTTCATGTTAGTTTTAGAATGTGCCGCATATTTAAATTTCTTTAATATGGTGGTAACTGCTCGTTATATTAAAATTCAAGTTTAAACAAAAAATGAAATTTGTTAACGTTTGAAATTTAGCTTTATTGCTCGGTTGACACTGTAGTAGATAGCGCTGCATTGATGTTTTTTTAAGGTGGGAGCCTTTGCTCGATATATTAAAAATTTTGTTTCTATTTATTAGAACTTTAAAACTTTTACAGTATTTAGTTATAATGAAATATTCAAATTTTTAATATTTGGAATTCGGAAAACGCGCGATTTCAAAGCTGAAGTTCAAATGGGATCATTATTGGTTGACAGCTATCGCGCGTACTGACGTAATTTAGGTTGGCGACAGAGCTGTAATTTGAAATCGCACCAGTCCTGTACGAGTCTGTCGTCATTTACCCAAAGTTTAGTTCACCAGTATTCCACTTGAAAAAGTTTTTGATATTATTATATTTTATTTTTATGATTTTAATTCAATATTGGCTATTGATATAAATTATTGGAAAGACCTTAGTTTATTTGGTATTTATTATAATTATATTTCTTATGGAGAAAATATTTATTTACAAGGTAAAGGCATTCCCCAGAGTTCCAAAATTTCAAGTATATTAGCAATTTTTTTTAAAATACTATAAAAAGTCATTTATAATACAAATGCCTTTTGCTACTAATATTGTTTACAGATACATTGACGATTTTATAATTTTTAATTGCCTAGAATTTAACAAAATTTACAATAATATATATCCTGAAGAATTAAAACTAATGATGATAACCTAAAAGCTGAATTTCTAGATATTTCAATTACGATAAAAGATAACCACACATGTACTGACATATATGATAAAGCTAATAATTTTAATTTGAAAGTAAATAAACTAATTTTCTAAAATTCAAACATTTCAATTAAAATTTATAAAAATCTTATTTTTAATCAACTTAATAGAATATACAATATATGTAATAATTTAAACAACATAAATAAACAAATAAATAGATTAGAAAATATTCTGACTCATAATGGCATTCCAACTAAATTTATTAAACACTATTTTGCGAGTAGAGCATTGCTTATAAGAGTGAAGTAAGGCGTAGTTTTATACTACAGAAGGGTCACCCAAGCCTTGGAGGTCTTATAAGAAGCTTGAAATGCTAATAGTATTTACACTTAGTCATTAACTTATGTATTTATTTGGCTTAAATATAGTATTTGGTGCAGTTCTTGCAGATTTGAACATGTATTTGGATGTGGATTTCATTATTATATATTATATATATTTTAGATTAAATTTTACTTCTTGTATTCTAATTTGATATTTTGGTTTGAACTTTTAGTGTGGCTTTGGGTGGTACTGGCTTCTTTAAGACTATGTCTTGGGCCTGTGCAGAAAGCCATACTTTGTGTCAATGTGGTCAAAACCCTCTGACGAAGCTGGCCATGTTGGTATTTCGTTCCATTTTATATATTTTTGATATTTTTCTTTAAAATGTTGCAAATATTTTCAATGTATTGTTTTCCATCTGGTATTTTCAATGTATTGTTTTCCATTTAATATTTTCAATGTATCATTCTTCATCTAGTATTAATTTATGAAATATTAAATTAACTATATTTTAGTAATTCTATTTTAGCTGCTTTTTGCTCTGGATGTATTGCTAAGCATAAATGTCTTAATATTATTTCTATATATAATCTTGCATTATATATATATATATATATATATATATATATATATATATATATATATATATATATAACAAAACTTATTTCTAAATTGAATAGTTTCTCATCTTTAATGTAATTAATATATTTAAATCCTCAT